>JBAMAV010000109.1:0-317693 GCA_037043315.1 Amiota communis | reverse complement strand
TATATAAAATATAACAATATACTGTAAAAATTATTATAATTAAATATATAATTAAAGAATTAAATAAAAAGACTACAATTATTTAATAAAATATTATCGCAAAAATAGCATGAAATATTGTTGTGTTTATTTAGAATAGTGACGTGGGGGACTTATTATAACTGCCGAAAAACTGGAAAATCCAAGTCAAGGTGTGCAAGTGAGATGGCATGGTTGTTAAGTTGAGTAGTTTTCGGTCATGCATGCTTCTACTTTGTGTATTGCGGAAGAAAGTAAATGACTGAATTTTTCAGTCCCTATTTGCTAACATTTTTTTTTATTTATCTTTCTTTTATAAAAATTTAAACAACAATTTTATAATTTCAAATTTACTTAAAATTGATTTGTGCCAACAGAACGAAACTCAGTTACTTTCTTATAAAAATTAGAACGCAAATGAAATGTATTTTCAATCCCTGAAACTTGTTTGGTCAACCTATTTTTTTTTTTTTGGTTTTCTTTCAAAGATTCCCTGAATTATGATTCCATACATTTTTATTGCATTCGTATTCATACATACTATATACACATGGATTCAATAACAATGCATTGAGAACTTGGAGCAGATGTAGAAATGATAGAGAACAATTATATATGCTCTTAAATATTTTACTATCAAAAGAGATGAAAAATAAATTGAGAGAATCATTAGATAGATTGAGCTTTGCTTTTAACCCAAAGCGCAATAGTTCATCACATTTTGTTTTGATAATCAAATGATTTTTGTTATTTTCACTACATTGCACAGTGGTCCGACCAGAAGGCGTTGGCGAACAAAATTCAAAAACTCATTTAATTAAGCTGAAAATATATATTTAGGGGTTTTAAAGATCAGTGATGACGAATCTGACCTTAGTTTTAGCAAATTTTAAATTCATTAAATACTATAAATACATTTTTACTTCCGTAATTAGCTGGTGAGTTCATTTTTACATTTTTCTCGACCCCAGAGAGTACCACGTGGAGGTTTACGGTAAGGTTATTCTCTCCTCATTTTTTTTTTTGTTTTTAGATTTTTTTTTATTTTTTATTTTTTTTTTAATTTTTAAATTTTTTTTTATTTTTATATTTTAATTTTTTTTTTTATTTTTAATTTTTAAATTTTTTTTGTTTTAGTTTTTAAATTTTTTTTGGATATTTAGTTGTTTTTTTGTTTTTCATTTTTAATTTTTTTTTATGAATCCTCGGTTTCTGATGAGCTGTTTTCTGAGGCTGGATCATTTTTCAAATTTAAAAGCGCAAGAACCTTTTTTGAAAATGGTTTTGGCTTGTTTTTCGGAACCTTAGTTTTTGATATTATAACTACATCTGATGAACAAAGCAAAGCATTTAATAAATCTGTCATTGTGTCAGTTCTCGACATTTTTCGTGTATTGTTTTGTCTAAAATTTTTCAAATCCTTATTGCGTGCTTCCTGAGCCTCTTCGGAGAGTTGGCCAATAGGCAGCAAAGCATGTTTAATAATTAAACTCCCATGAATTAATATTTTGTGCACGGAAGCCGGCATGTAATACCAATCATATAGTTGGACAAATAGTTTAGCAGAATCAAGGGCATATTTTTAAAATGCTTCAATATTAATATCAAGACCAGACGATAATGTTTGTAAAATAGTGGCAAACCGCTTGATTAAATGAATATCAATTCCAGTAATTTCTGATGATACTTCAGGATCATTAAAAAATCTGCGAGCCGTGTTCCCATCATTTGTCGTTCCACTACCACCCGTTTTAGGAATATCCACCAATAATCCCATTCGACTTTTGAATGCTGCTTGGACAGATGTCTTTTTATTTTTGAAACTATTTTTTTCTTCTAGACTTCTAGCCTGCCATTTTTTGAACTCTAATCGATATGATATGTGTAGTAAACATTCGAAAAATCTTATCCATGCATGTAAAGTGGACAAGCCAAACTGAAATGTAGATAGATCGGTTTCCTTTAGAATTGATTCTTCGATTTTGTTCATCATTATTGGCGTTGACCCACATACATAGCATTTTTGAGATGATGATGTGTGGGTTAGAGCAATGCATACTTTGCCATCTACCATGGTGAGTAGCATTTTATGCGAAATTGATATATTTAATTCATTAAGTTTAATTTTACTTGGTGTTAAATTATCTATTTGACTTTGTACCCAATCCCTTTCTTTCAAAGAAACTATCGAACTCTCTTTTATGAACTGAAGTCTTATAGGCACGCAAGTTCGGGAAGATGATGGGCGATCATTTTTCCAAACGATTATTTTCTCTGTTGTATTAGACATATTTGTGTACAATTCTATAGGTACTAGTGAAGTTATGAAGAGGTTTTGGTCATCAAAAATTTCAATTGATCTCTGTTTATAAGCTGAATGGCCCGAACTACCGTCAAAGCCCCACTTAACAATTAAAATCAAATTTGGGATACATTCGGAAGGAAGGGTGATCAAAACAGACTCTGCAATTTCAACTAAACGTTTTGATAAATGGTCGAGCAGTGATTGCAACTGAATTTCTGCACTATGTTCGCTTACTGTAATCTGGTCAGGGTAACACCTTTTCTTAGCTTCGAGAATTTTATGATTGAATTTTAAGATGCATTCTCATTTAATACGCGACCCCAATGTCTGTTAGATCGTTCTAATTTTCTATTAATATCTTTACAAAAATTACTAACAATCTTCAAAACCTGATCTTTCAATTCTTTCACACTATCATCATGGTATTGAAGCTTCTCAAGAACGTAATCTTGTAATTCTAACTTCTTTGACTCAAAACTTTTTTTTTCTGAAGAACGCAAAAAAATAAATAACTCCTTTTTTTCAAAACTATACGTCATTTTGATTTTATTATTACAAGCAATTCTCAGATGTTCGTTAATATTCTAATCGGCTTATGCCCGTTCCTCCAGTGACAGATAAAAATGTTATATTATTATATATAATTTTATTGTATATAGTGTTATATATAGGTACATATATCATATTATTATTGTAATAATATTTTTTTTAGTTGTCTCTTAATGCTGATGGGGTCTGTGATGTCTTTTTCTGTCTTTTACACAAAATTGCATAAGCCATATGTAACGTTTTGCCTGTGGGTAAATGCACAAAAGCTACATTATTTTTAATTTGCGCAACTTTGCGCAACAGATTTCAGTTTGAGATCATAGTTGAAATATGTGGCTACATCACTCATGTTGATTTCAAGTGGACCGGTGTGGACCACTCGAAAAAATGATCTTTAAAAAAAAAAAATTTCGAAAAATTTTGAAATTTCAAAAAAAAAAATTGGATTTTGTACCACAACTTAAGAGAATTATTACTGTTTCCGTTAATATATTCAATTATCTTTTTTTTTTCAATATATGGTTAACAATCAAATGGTAATATTTATTTGCAGACATGAAAACGAAACTCTTGTATGAAGTACGATTTGCATACAATTTCATGTTTAAAGTCAAAAAACTACAATGAAAAATTTTTTAAATTAAGTAATATTTTCAGGAAATCTGCCTTGAATATTTAAGAAAACATCTGCATTATCAAATTTTTCAATCAATGCATTGATTTCATTGGATAATAAAACAGCTTAGTGTTTTTTATGTACTATTATTAGTACATGCATTATCTTCATTTTTTTTGCAAATTTCTTAGACATACTAAGGGTTAAAGTTGCTTGTGTTTATTTCTTACAGTGAAATCTGACCGTAGGTGTCTCAAGGAATTGTATCATTAGATTCAAACACAATTTTAAAATGATCTTTACTAATAAAAGAATACTTTAGAATAGAATGAAATGTAGAAACTAACAAAGCTAACACATCTCCCACATCCTTAACGGATGAAGAGAAGTCACTCGTTTTGTTTTATCATCAATTTAGTGAACCCTATTGACCTTATGAAATTAACAAATTAGTATCTTAAGTCAATTTTCTTTTTATTGTATATTTTTTATCTTTACCGATAGTCAGACTTTAATGATTTCATCATTCTTATTTATTCATAAAATAGTACAAAAATTCGGTGGCCAACCGTTCATTTGAGCTGATATGAATTGAGAATTGAGAGAAATAAAAAAAAAAATAATTAATCAGAAGCGAGAAAATTTAAGAAAAAAATAAAAAAAACTATTTTTTAGGTATAAAATAGAGTATAAATTATATAGAGTGGACAAATCGATCAATTTAAGCGATGTTTTTCTTTATTTTTAAACCCAAAAACAAAGTGTGTGTAATGTTGTTCTTACATATCATAATACTAAAAGAATAATAAAAGTCAATTTCGAAATTCACTAAAATATCTAAACTCTTTTTTTATTCCTCTATATATTTTTTTTCTATATTCTATCTAGAAGACTTACTACTAATTGCAATATGTAGGCTGAAGCAACTAAGGTTTTGAGCTAGATTCTATTATATTGTTTTGTTTAAAAAATATAATTAAGATTGATGAAATTAAATGTCAAAAAGTTCCTATTTAAAATTGACTGCGAATGAATTATTAAAATATTTTCAATAAATTTATTATAACACAAATTTTGATGACATTTATTTACTAGAATTTTTATTGGCTTTTTTCTTGACACAAAAGTCGGCAAAATTTGCAATTGCCAGGGATGCCAAAGAGTCATAGTGCGCCACCGACAAAAATATATTACTGACTCTCTTATGCTTGCATGAAATTTAAAAAATCATATTAGTTCCAATTAAGTGAAGTATCACTGTAAGATGAAATTTCCATTGTGAAATGCTCTTCTAACATTTTGTATACGTATTTATACAGACGCGAACAAATTGCTTTCCATCATTCAACGAAGAGTCTTCGTGCGGAGATCTTGCAGAAATAATTTGAAGAAATTTGAAGAAACATTTAAATTCTAAACAGAATATACTCCATTGGGCTTTTTATTTATTTTTGTGTGGAGAAAATAAAGTTGATAAACATGATGTCAACCAACGCCTTGAAAATAATATTACAAATATTGAACGCATTTTATTTGGTAAGTGTTACTAAGAGTAAGCTCGTCTTTCGTATAAAATAAACAAAAGGAACAAAAAAATGACAAGCGCGTCAATGAACACAATAAATGTGGAACGAGTTCAAGGTTAATCAAGTTTTTGCTTTTCTTGTGCAACAGGCATGTGCGGTTATAGTAATGGTTTTCGGTGTTTCTGTTTTGTTTGAACTGATTCCTACCAATAATCGAAATGATGAACAAGCTGTTGCCCTCATAGTTGGTTGGATTTGTATTGCTATCGGTTTACTTTCGCTGCCTTTACAAGTTTTTGGCATTTACGCCGTTAGCAAAGAACATGCTAGCAAAGTTAAGACCGTAAGTTTTTTATAATTTATTTTAATAAAATTTCAATTCATATCTTAATATATTTTTATTTTTAACTACAGTATGGTACAATTCATTTGGTTTTACTCATTTTGAATGTCATCAGTAGTATATTAACTTTTAGTTTTGTTCTTTGGCTTTTTATCTTATTTTCACCGTAAGTTTTATTTAAATTCCTAATGTGCACATATGAGAATATCAATATAATGTTTATGCTTTTAGGGTTCCATTGTTTATTTGTCATATGAATTGGCTAAACGTTTCCGTGAGAAGACAACCAATGAAGTTACACCACCACCATATAATTTTACACCAAACTATAAGGTCTAAATATTGGACGATAATGCCTTATTTTACCAACCAAAAATTTACTTAAAACACATTTACTAAGTATATGTTTGTACTTTAATTTTTTGTATTTGCCATGCATGCATTTCAATTGTTTTGTAAATTCTATATTTAACTCTTTATCATAATGAAAGTCTTTTTTATTTCATCATAAAATTCAAGATAAATACATAAAATATTGGGACGAAGTTCCAAGTTAAGCGTTAAAAATAGAAGGAAATGTTAAAAGTTTATCAAAATCAAAAATAAAATTCTTGGAATTTTTTTCATTTATTCACAATAAATTGGTATATGTACACGTTCGTAATTTAACATTTGTTGAAAAAAAAAAATTAAGAGATTAGACTGCATTTCCTGTGCTACTAAGAAAGGCATTTACAACTCTGAGATTGAACAATAAGTTCCTAATGGTAAATAGACGGAAAAAAGATTAACAAAAACGCAAAACGTATGGAAGTTTTGCTTTCATAAAATAAAATAAAATAAAGTAAGTTCGGACTTTTAGGGAAAAACGTGTGAGATTGTGACTCATAAATTATGATAATTTTCTGTAAAACAGCGTCAATAATTTCTATAAGTTTATTACAATATTATCCATTTTATGATTGTTTGGGGTTTTAATGGACGTTTACTTAGAATAATAAAAATACAATAAGAACGTACACTTACTTCGAATCTTGCTTTGTATTTTCTGTCTTAATTGTCATTTCAAATCGATTCGTTTGAAGTTTCTTCTGAATATCTTAAGATAAGGAAAAAATCCCATACACAATCTCAACTTAAAAATACTCAATTAGCTATACCAAAGACTATAAAACATATAGAGCTGACAACTCACTCAATTTAAGCGGAGCATATTTTCCTTTCATATACAATAGGAAATTATGGATAAATCCATTAACAATTGTGTGTTATCTCGGGTAAATTTTGAGTAACCAATCACACAATTTGTTGTTGGGCTTAAAAATTAATAGGCACACCACTTAAAATGAGCGCTCTGTCCAGTCTATACATTTTAATAGTCTTTGACTATACAATATATTGATCCAATAAATACACATGAATAAACAATTGAATTTAATTTTATATTGCGACTTCGTCTTCTTCTAGTAATCTGACTAGTTGAAAGATTGTATTTTTATAAAAGTTGACCGATTTTTCTCATGCACTTTATGTGATCTCCAATGCACGGAGTTATGTGTTACACTCATTGCGAAATTTCACAAATAAGTGAAACGTATAAAAAAATTTTAACTAAAAATCCCATTGAATATTATAGACAACAAATCTATAATATTTGAATAGATAAGTGCATTTTGAACATGAATAAGACAACAGAGAGACAGAGAGATAGTAAGAGTTTTATTGAACAAAATCTGAGACAAAATTTCAATTTTGTTTTTCCATTTGCAAAACAAAACTTAAGATTTAACACCTACAAAAACAATGAATAATTAAATAAACTTGTTTCTATTAATTGTACGGCTGCACATTCTGTAATTGGATATAAGTAGTGTAAACAAAGATTCTAAGAATCTTAAAACAACAAAATTTAATTTTTATTCTTCTTTTTTTTGAAATTATTTAATAAAATATTATCGCAAAAATAGCATAAAATATTGTTGTGGTTATTAAGAATAGTGACGTGGGGGACTTATTATAACTGCCAAAAAACTAGAAAATCCAAGTCAAGGTGTGCAAGTGAGATGGCATGGTTGTTAAGTTGAGTAGTTTTCGGTCATGCATGCTTCTACTTTGTGTATTGCGGAAGTAAGTAAATGAATGAAGACACCTTGACCATATCTGAACGGGAATGGTCATAAGCAGTGTTAGCACATACTTTTTTCAGTCCCTATTTGCTAACATTTTTTTTTTATTTATCTTTCTTTTATAAAAATTTAAACAACAATTTTATAATTTCAAATTTACTTAAAATTGATTTGTGCCAACAGAACGAAACTCAGTTATTTTCTTATAGAAATTAGAACGCAAATGAAATGTATTTTCAATCTCTGAAACTTGTTTGGTCAATCTATTTTTTTTTTGTTTTGTTTTTGTTTCAAAGATTCCCTGAATTATGATTCCATACATTTTTATTGCATTCGTATTCATACATACTATATACACATGGATTCAATAACAATGCATTGAGAACTTGGAGCAGATGTAGAAATGATAGAGAACAATTATATATGCTCTTAAATAATTTACTATGAAAAGAGATGAAAAATAAATTGAGAGAATCATTAGATAGATAGAGCTTTGCTCTTAACCCAAAGCGCAATAGTTCATCACATTTTGTTTTGATAATCAAATGATTTTTGTTATTTTCACTACATTGATTTCATTGGATAATAAAACAGCTTAGTGTTTTTTATGTACTATTATTAGTACATGCATTATCTTCATTTTTTTTTGCAAATTTCTTAGACATACTAAGGGTTAAAGTTGCTTATGTTTATTTCTTACAGTGAAATCTGACCGTAGGTGTCTCAAGGAATTGTATCATTAGATTTAAACACAATTTTAAAATGATCTTTACTAATAAAAGAATACTTTAGAATAGAATGAAATGTAGAAACTAACAAAGCTAACACATCTCCCACATCCTTAACGGATGAAGAGAAGTCACTCGTTTTGTTTTATCATCAATTTAGTGAACCCTATTGATATTATGAAATAAACAAATTGGTATCTTTAGTCAATTTTCTTTTAATTGAATATTTTTTATCTTTACTGATAGTCAGACTTTAATGATTTCATCATTCTTATTTATTCATAAAATAGTACAAAAATTCGGCAGCGAACCGTTCATTTGAGCTGATTGGACATTTGAATTGAGAATTGAGATAATTATAAAAAAAAAAAATAATCTGAAGCGAGAAAATTTAAGAAAAAAATAAAAAAACTATTGAGTGGACAAATCGATCAATTTAAGCGGTGTTTTTCTTTATTTTTAAACCCAAAAACAAAGTGTGTGTAATGTTGTTCTTATATATCACAATACTGCACACAATTTGTAGTTATATATATCTTTTTAAAAACGATTTGTTGAGTCTAAATAGTCTTTAGTACGGTTGTTACCTTCAGTGTAAATTACACACAATCAAAGTCGAAGTTCACTAAAAAATCTTAACTCTTTTTTTATTGCTCTCTATATTTTTTTTCTATATTCTGTCTAGAAGACTTACTACTAATTGCAATAAGTAGGCTGAAGCAACTAAGGTCTTGAGCTAGATTCTATTATATTGTTTTATTTAAAAAATATAGTTAAGATTGATGAAATTAAATGTCAAAAAGTTCCTATTTAAAATTGACTGCGAATGAATTATTAAAATATTTTCAATAAATTTATTATAACACAAATTTTGATGACATTTATTTACCAGAATTTTTATTGGCTTTTTTCTTGACACAAAAGTCGGCAAAATTTGCAATTGCCAGGGATGCCAAAGAGTCATAGTGCGCCACCGACAAAAATATATTACTGACTCTCTTATGCTTGCATGAAATTTAAAAAATCATATTAGTTCCAATTAAGTGAAGTATCACTGTAAGATGAAATTTCCATTGTGAAATGCTCTTCTAACATTTTGTATACGTATTTATACAGACGCGAACATATTGCCTTCCATCATTCAACGAAGAGTCTTCGTGCGGAGAACTTGCAGTTAATTTGAAGAAACATTTAAATTCTAAACAGAATATACTCCTTTGGGATTTTTATTTATTTTTGTGTGGAGAAAATAAAGTTGATAAACATGATGTCAACCATCGCCTTGAAAATAATATTACAAATATTGAACGCATTTTATTTGGTAAGTGTTACTAAGAGTAAGCTCGTCTTTCGTATTAAATTAAATTCACAAATAAACAAAAGAACAAAAAAATGACAAGCGCGTCAATGAACACAATAAATGTGGAACGAGTTCAAGGTTATTCAAGTTTTTGCTTTTCTTGTGCAACAGGCATGTGCGGTTATAGCAATGGTTTTCGGTGTTTATGTTTTGGCTTCCCCGGATTCCATTAAAGAACTGATTCCTACCTATAATCGAAATGATGAACAAGTTGTTGCCCTGGTAGTTCCCATAGTTGGTTGGTTTTGTATTGCTATCGGTTTACTTTCGCTGCTTTTACAAGTTTTTGGCATTTACGCCGTTAGCAAAGAACATGCTAGCAAAGTTAAGACCGTAAGTTTTTTATAATTTATTTTAATAAAATTTCAATTCATATCTTAATATATTTTTATTTTTAACTACAGTATGGTACAATTCATTTGGTTTTACTCATTTTGAATGTCATCAGTAGTATATTCAATTGGAGTTTTGGTTCTTTGGCTTTTAATCTTATTTTCACCGTAAGTTTTATTTAAATTCCTAATGTGCATGTATGAGAATAAAATATAATGTTTATGCTTTTAGGGTTCCATTGTTTATTTGTCATATGAATTGGCTAAACGTTTCCGTGAGAAGACAACCAATGAAGTTACACCACCACCATATAATTTTACACCAAACTATAAGGTCTAAATATTGGACGATAATGCCTTATTTTACCAACCAAAAATTTACTTAAAACACATTTACTAAGTATATGTTTGTACTTTAATTTTTTGTATTTGCCATGCATGCATTTCAATTGTTTTGTAAAACCTCATTTAAATAAATATAATTCTATATTTAACTCTTTATCATAATGAAAGTCTTTTTTATTTCATCATTAACAAACAAGATTGGATTTTGGCAAATTCAAGTTCAATACATAAAATAAGCGATAAAAATTGAATGAAATGTTAAAAGTTTATCAAAAACAAAAATAAAATTCTTGGAATTTATTTCATTTATTCACAATAAATTGGTATATGTAGGCTTGAACATGTTAACATTAGTTGAAAAATTAAGATATTAGACTGCATTTCCTGTGCTACTAAGAAAGGCATTTACAACTCTGAGATTGAACAATAAGTTCCTAATGGTAAATAGACGGAAAAAAGATTAACAAAAACGCAAAACGTATGGAAGTTTTGCTTTCATAAAATAAAATAAAATAAAGTAAGTTCGGACTTTTAGGGAAAAACGTGTGAGATTGTGACTCATAAATTATGATAATTTTCTGTAAAACAGCGTCAATAATTTCTATAAGTTTATTACAATATTATCCATTTTATGATTGTTTGGGGTTTTAATGGACGTCTATACATTTTAATAGTCTTTGACTATACAAAATATTGATCCAATAAATACACATGAATAAACAATTGAATTTAATTTTATATTGCGACTTCGTCTTCTTCTAGTAATCTGACTAGTTGAAAGATTAATTTTTATAAAAGTTGACCGATTTTTCTCATGCACTTTATGTGATCTCCAATGCACGGAGTTATGTGTTACACTCATTGCGAAATTTCACAAATAAGTGAAACGTATAAAAAAATTTTAACTAAAAATCCCATTGAATATTATAGACAACAAATCTATAATATTTGAATAGATGAGTGCATTTTGAACATGAATAAGACAACAGAGAGATAGTAAGAGTTTTATTGAACAAAATCTGAGAAAAAATTTCAATTTGGTTTTTCCATTTGCAAAACAAAACTTAAGATTTAACACCTACAAAACCAATGAATAAATAAATAAACTTGTTTCTATTAATTGTACGGTTGCACATTCTGTAATTGGATATAAGTAGTGTAAACAAAGATTCTTAGAATCTTAAAACAACAAAATTTAATTTTTATTCTTCCCTGATGTTTGTCTCATATTGTATGTATTTTGAACATTTGTTTATATACTATACAATAGTATAGTTTATGAAGCGACAGAGGCATATCCAGTATATGTTTACTTTTTTAATTCTTTCAATGATGAAATATATTTATGCATATGTACATATGCACAAATATTTAGTATATATCCATGCATTGCATATAAAACACATATACAATTAAACCGAACTTCAATTAGCTTGAAACCACTCTGAATATAAACACTCTCTTTCTCGATTTTCTTCGTTATCTGCAATAATTATTATAGTTCAAGCATGCCCTTGTTATTAGAATGACCTCATATCATCCGAAGAGAGGAGCTTAATTCTCTTTTCTGGGAAGCAAAAGCTATCAATAATCGGCATGTGTTTAACCCGCATATGCAATCACATAAAATGTATTCATTCCATTCTAAGTATTGTATTATTTAATTATTTATTCAGATACAGATAAAAATGTAAAATTTCTAAATACTCAATAGTGTCTAACACAAATGAAATAATTATTATTTCTCTTTACTGTGAATTATCTCGATTAACCATGAACAAAAACCGGGAATTCCCCTTTCTATACTTTTTACGCAGTAAATAGTGTTATAAGTTTGTAACATACAAAAGGAGACATCGGAGACCCCATAAAGACTTGTATATACTTACATACATATATTTTTGACCAGCTGGATGATACGAGTTGATTAAGTATTGAAATTAGTATTAATACTGGCTCTACCGTAAACATAAGTCAATAATATAATATTTATGCATGTTCGTTCACACGATCATAAAGAGTATTATTACAACTTTGGCATGGCCAACGATAACCTTCTTTCTGGTTTATATAAATTTACTAAATTGAAGGAAGCAATCTACACGTCCACGATTTGATTAAATCGTTGTTGTTGTAATTATATGCGTTTCCCATTCACTCATCCACTTTTTCTCAAATTGAAATTTATGTTTATTTCTTTTCAATGAGTACACATAGCGAACGGGCCGACGAAAATATAGTTTGTTCTAGAAACAATTAAATAAAGAAAGAAGGTGAAAGAAATATGATAAGAAATGCACATAGAAAATGTGCTGTTTCTATTCTCCGTTGTCACATGGATGATTTCATCATAATGAAATGATTTCATCATCCACACATCCACTTCTGTCAAATCAAATCAAGAGAGAAGAACAGATTGGAAGAAAATCAAAACGTTTTGATTTGACTAAAACATTCAACAGGTCAAATCAGCGCCAACCTCACATCAAATCACTTCAAATGTCTCTGTTGGGTTTTAGCGAACTTGTTTCATAGTTCAATGATGGTACATATGGTAGAGTGACGGTCTCGCGCTCGCACAGTGCTGGTTCGAATTTCGATCAATTTGAATGTAGTTTTTTTGTAATTATCATTTTTGCGCAAGCATAGAATTTCTTCAATTCAATTCTCAACAGTCTCTTTTCTCAGAAGATTTGATCAAAGCGTAGACGTGTCGATTACTACCTTTAGTGTATCAAATTTCATATCCATTTATTCTATGAGTAAAATTTTTATCATACTTACCTATTCTCTTATAATGGAAATTTCCAATTATCTGTAACTAGGAAAATCCCGTTTCAACTTTTCTTCTTTCTTACTTCGATGCAATCATTTAGTTCTAACGAAGTAATGTTCAGCTTAGGGTTAATGAATGGTTCCTCGGGATTTGTGTGTATTCAACAATTGTCTACGAATCATTTGCGTCTGAGAAGTCATTCGGGACGGCTGAGTTTTTAGTTTAGAATTGTGTTTACTGCACTCACCCTAATAAAAATACAAGAGAATAATATTCTTGTTGCTTTATTTTTTTAAGTGGATTTTTGTTTTCGAAATAAATATTTCCAAAAAAATTCTCAATATGTCGTTATCAACGGGTACTATGAAAACAATTCTTCAAGTATTGAATGTTTTAATGTTGGTGAGTGTGTTTGTATTTTTTATTTTGTTAAACCCAATGATGACATATGAATTTATTATCTTGTACATGTATTGTAGATTGGATCTTTAACTGTGATAATCCTTGGCATTTGGTTTTGCGCTGCACCAGATTCTTTAAGGAATTATTTTCCCATTGAAAATGAAGATGATGCAAGGGTATTCAATAATGCCATGAGTGTAGTTGGTGGCATATTCCTTCTCTTTGGTCTAATATTTGGTATTGTATACACTTTTGGCATTTATTATGTGGCAAAGGAGCATCCAACTAAAACAAGAACGGTGAGTTTTATATAAAAATTTACTATTATCTATGAATTTATAATATTTTATATATATACTTTTTTTTTACAATACCAGTTTGGAATTGCTAATTTAGTTATTGTATTTTTGGTTATAATGAGTTGCATTTACGAAAAAAAAATTATTTCGTTGGTTTCAAATGGATTAATAATGGTAAGTATGATAATCTGAGAAATGATGAAATTAAAATAAAATCCGATTTCTTTAAATTAAGGGTGCTATTGTATACTTTTCATTTGAACTTTCCGGACGTTTCCGTGAGAAGGAAAATCAACGTAATAATCGCAACAACAACTTTACACCAGTTTATAAGGTTTAGAAAAATATACATACATATGTATATACAAGAATGTACTACATCATGCACCCAAAAAAAGGAGGAGAAAAATAAAAACGTATATGGAAGTGACCAGAGCGAAATAGAATGAACTGCCCCACCCATGTTCATTGGATTGTTCCTTAGTTTATTGGACCGTTCTGGATTTAGTTTGAAATGTTTGGTTATATTCATGGAAAATAAATAGTGTTAGAAAGAAAAATATCGTTAATCACAAAATTGCAACATATTTTCTTATTAAGGTAGTAAAACAATGCACATATGCATTTATGTACACTCTTTTTGAACCAAACGTGTAACCAAAAAACAGATGCATGACACACACGATACTTAATTATTTAGTCAAGCATAAGATTTCATTAATAAATCTCACTCTAACTTAATAAGAGGCTCTATTACTTATTAAGTATACATTGTCTAGACAAATTGAGACGAAGAAGATAAGAAACCTTCAATTTAAAAATAATTTTTTACCTATACATGTTATGAATAAATCTATGTGTATGTGTACTTAATAATATAGCTTTTATTTTTTGTTTTTCATATGTGCATATACACTTGATTGTCATTAAGAAACGAGTCAATTTAGCAGTGCCCATCCATTCTGGTGCTTGTTTCTCTAAAATAAAATAAGACTGCTGGCCGATTCAGAAATATGTACACTGCTTATCAACTAAACACTTCTTAGAAAGTAAAATGACAAAATCTTCTTAACCATCTTTCTGCTTTAAATGAAATATTCTTTTTTTATAGAAAAATCAATTGTTAATAAGCTATGAAAGTTTGAAGTCCTTAACATAAATATATTAATTTTATTTTTTTTTTAAATATTCTAAAAAAATGTTCCTTTATTTTAGGTAAAAAAAACTATGCACAGTAATTCATAGCTTTGATTATTTTGAACATAAATATATATTATGTGTGTATAATTTAGTATTTTGTACTCCCTCCAGAGGAGACTCTGTTGAATACAATTTTCATCAAACGATTCGTCGCAGAATTCTAATATTTTTCAATTATTCCAAGCGAAATTGTTGACCAGGCTTTTTTAATGGCATCAATAAGGCCCGCAGAATTAACAAATCGTCTTCCGCCCTCATATATTTTTCGGGACAATAGCCCCCAAACGTTCTCCATGATATTAATATCCGGGGAATATGGCGACCACTCGAGAAAATCCACATTTTAACCATTTATCCACTGTTTAACTAAACTAGCAGTATGAATTGGGGCGCTGTCCTGATGGTATATTTATGGAATTCTTGCATGTGGTAGTATAGTTTTGCATACCTTCACATTGATTTTTGATTTAACAAACTGCAGCTCACAAGTCCCATAACATGATATGGCTCCCCACACTATGATGCTACCTGCACAGATGTGGTGGTCATGAAAGTAACAGTTGTAGCTGTTCAGTACACCCAGCTTGAACTCCTTTTCATCAAAGAAGATGACAGTGTGATTCTCCTTGTTCCACGTCATATGCTTTCTAGTAAACTGAAGGCATGCAGCTTTACGCACATCATTGAGAGGAGGTTTCGTTTTTTAATTGCAGCCTCTTCAAATGACGTGTTACAGTACTTGCATTTAAACAGCATTCTTCCCTGATTTTGGCAGCAGAATGGTGAGAATATCAAGCAGTTCTAATGATCAGTCTTCTATCTGCTGGTGTTGTTGCGTATTGGGCACCTCCTTTCATATTATTATAGTAAAAGGCATAGAGTTGATCTCTTATTCTATGTGTAGAACCTTAAATCAAACAATTACTGTTTTGTGTTTTTGTTTTATTTATTGATTCGTGAATGAGAGTATAAAGAGATTCTTATAAACAAGTAACGGTTAACATGTATCTATATCTTCTTTAAAAAACGCTACGAAATTTTTATAATGAAATACAATATTGGCATGCAGTCAAATATGAAAAAAATTGCTATGAATTCTTAAAGTTATAGGGAGCAATCGCTCGTTTGTTCCAAGACTGCTTTGCTGCTTTGATTATTTCTTGACTAACATTTAAAGCTTTTTCGAGTGCCTGCACTTAAGTGATGCTATTTATGTGTATATGTATATTTTGTGTTTGTCGATCGATCAAGAAAAAGGAACAATCTTAATGCAGACAATAGGCTACCATCAACATTAGCAAACTACTGATGCTAAAACTTGTCAAAGATTTACTTGAACTGGCGACATGCACTCCCGACTCGGCAGACAAACTGGCGCTAGATAAGCGTTGTTGCATTGCTATTTCACCGGGCATTCTCATAATATCAGGTTGACCACCGGATACGAGAGGAGCCAATGGCACAGCACCTTCTGGGATCGGTGTCGTCTCAAGAGGGGCAAGAGCAACGCCACCCTCGAGTGTTGTTGGTTGCACAGGAATATGTGTAGTTCCTGGTGCCGGAGGCATCGTTGAGCCAGGTGCTGGTACAGCAGTTGAACCAGGAGCTGGAGCAGCAGTTGCACCTGGAGCGGGTGCCTCCGTTGCCTCTGGTGGTGGAGCCGGATAACAGGCAATTTTCTCAACTTCAATTGTCTTTGTGCTGTCAGCTGGATCGGGTTCTGGTACACGTACAGGTACGCAAATAATACCACCTGCTGGGGGAGCTGCATTTGGATCAGCTGGAGCAGGAACATTGGTAGGAGCTGCACCGGCAGCAGCAGCACCGGCAACAGCAGGTGCAACTGGTGAAGCAGGTGCTGGAGCAGAATTCAAAGCCGGTGCTACAGCAGTGCCAGCCGCAGCCTCCATGGGTGCTACTGGCGATTGCTGAGGAGTAGCAGCAAATGGTGCTAAGCCAACACCCGGTGCTGGTGCGGCAGCAGGAGGAGAAGCAGCTGGGGCTTGTTGAGCAGTGCCTGTGTTAATAACAGTTGTTCCTGAGCCAGCATCTGAAGTAGTGACTGAGCCTGGGGGACCATTATTGATTATTATAATTCTATCATCACCACCGCTGTTGCCATTGCCGCCACCACCACCACCACCTCCGTAGCCACCACCATAACCGCCATGTTCTACGACACGTGTATGCGTGGGTGTAAGAGCATGTCCAAGTACGGCACCACCGATAGCACCAGCAATTAGACCGGTCCCTGTAATCAAAAAAAAATTTATAAACACATGTCCTTTAATTAAATTCCTTTACTCTCACTTACCCAATCCGAGGCCAGATGAACTCTTAGGAGGTTGCGAATAATAAGTAGCTCCAGGGGGCAATGAGGCTCCAGCTGGGAAGTATGAAGCTCCGGCGGGTATTGCAGCGGGCGCAGCGGGATAATAAGAGGCACCATGTGGCACCCCACCAGTTGGATAGTAAGTTGCACCAGCAGGCACATGACCAGCAGGATGGTATGATGCCCCAGCAGGAGCATAACCAGCGGGATGGTATGAAGCACCAGCAGGTAGGTGTCCAGCAGAATGATAAGTTGCACCAGCGGGTATCTGTCCAGCAGGATGATATGTTGCACCAGCTGGCAGATGTCCAGGGGAATGGTAAGTTGCACCGGCTGGTAAGTTCGATCCAGAAGGATAATAAGTTGCCCCAGCAGGCTGGCGGGGATAACTTGAATGAGAACTAGCCAGATTTGTTGCTTGAAGTGGTGTATGCACGCCACTGTAGCCACTACCACCAGTCAGATTACCGCGTGGACGATAATTTGACGCTGGTGTATAGTGACTGTTAGTGTTACTGCTACCGGCAGCAGCACCTGCACCAGTACCACGCACATTGCCTGTATTCGTGGCAGCCGAGTAACTTGGTGGTGGTGCATTTGCCTTGTATGAAGGATTATATGCCGGTGGTTGCTCATGTATATTAGTTTTAGCGCCTCCAGCGGGATTATGTGCCGAGTAAGCTGGTGGTGGTCCAGCAGGCTGTTTGGGTACATTCCATCCAATGGGTTGCGAGTTGGTGTGCGTGTTGTGACTAGTACCACCACTGTGACTAATAGCTGGGGCTGACGCTTGTTGTGGCGCATAACTGAGTCTAGTCAAATCTGAATGTTTATAGTTCGAGCCTGAAGATGAAGAGGACGATGATGACGACGGTTTCGATATATGACCACTGTTACTTGACGAAGACGAAGTACGTCGTGAACTGCTTGAACTTGATGATGAAGTCCGACGTCCACTACCACTAGAGTAACGTTTTGCATGTGCTTCATGTAGACACTGTGTGGCTAGGAGCACAACCAGCACAAGGCTGACCCCCTTGTTTAACATATTGTTGCAAGTTTCTATAAATTGATAATAATCAAATGCAATTCCATTAGCAATACAATATTTCAATATATGCACGTACTGAAAGCATAAAAAATCTTGACTACTGTCATTTTTGTATTCAATTGAATAACATTTCAATTATTATTAGGCTACTAAGCTAAGTAAATACATTGAATTTAAAACAATAATTACAAGCTTCCTCTCAGTATTTCTTTTGAAATCTTTAGACATACAACTTAAGGGACTGTTTACAGCAGTATATGAAATGATATGAGTACTTTGATACTTTACGTCACTCTTTGGAATAGATGACATTTATTTTTACAACTGAACCTCATCTCAGTTACTTTTTTTTTTGTTTTCATATAAATAAATTATTGTGTTTTCTCCCCCTAAACACGTTTTTTATACAATGCTCAATTTAAAATTATTGTTTATATTTTTTTTTTTTGTGGTTGCGTTTCGAAGCTCGTGTAAACAGTTTATTTAATTTATACTAAAATTAGGTTTAAGCAATATCATTTTTATTATGAAAATTGATAAATTGATATACTCGTATGGCTTATTTATCTGTTAAATTTGCTTATTGTAGTACTCTGTGTACTGGTATAATAATAAAATATGGACACTGTGAACTCGGTTTAGGTGAATGATATTTGGAATAAAATTGATTCCATAAACTTAAAATACAACGACTTTTACAAACAGTTGCTTCATGAAACCGGGACAATTAATATGAGTGACAGTTACTTAGCACAAATGAAGCTTGTTTCGGTATACTATCTTGGTGGCTTCAGCACATTACATTCTAAAATATAATTTCGTTGTATACAAAATTCTTATCTAATATTTTTCCCTTAATTTCGTTTTAGAGGAAGATGCAAAGCATATATGTAGTACCAACCAATTCAGTCAGCAATTTATTGTAATTTTATTAGATAAGATGTGCTTTCTCAACCTCAATACTCTCAACAACTATTCGGATCGGGTTGGTCTCTTATTCTCAAGTGATATAGGGAACGTACAATGATCGCTGTCCGCAGTGTGGTGATTCTTCTCACAACACTGTGCACATTTTAAACTGTCCTAAATAACGAGCCCACTGACTCCAATTGATTTATGGCTTCAACCGATAGAGGTGGCTTCCTCTTTAAGACTTGACACTTAGGTTTTGAACTTTAACCCATATATTTTATCTAAGATCGACATAGTTTTTTAGCCCCCAGTACCCATTCTTCATTTTTCTCACGTTTTAAGTAAATCAACAAAGTCATCCCTTTTGAATAAATATGATTACTAAGTAGTACCAGAATATTACTCATGAATACGTGATCTGAAACATGGAACTCAAAAAAACTGAATAAAATATGAATTCTACGGAATATTGAACTAATTTAGTTGTTACTACAATAGAATTATCTATCTTATGATGATTTCTGTATATTATTGTTCTGTAGTGTTATAGAAAAAATTAATATTCTAATCTTGGAAAACTAATCGAACTTGTAGCGTGATTCATTCCGGAAGTTTGTCTTGCTGACAGATCATTAAATTGCAACACGCAGATATTCAATTGAGTACAATACTATATACTTAATAAAGAAATTATAATATCATATTATGAATTAAATCAATAAAAAACATGATAGAATGCGTTCAATCCCCGTTTTCTTCTAGTAAAGTATCTACTTACATACATACAATATGTGCATTCATAATATGGTGATACAACGAAGTACTTAAGTTATAAAGACTTCTTAGATGAAATGTTTGTATACAAGAACATTAGATTGATTGATGATACATTAATAAAACTTCACTGAAGCGTTAAATAGTTCACTATTTACCCAATTAGCGTAAAATACTTTATAACTCGAGTGAGTGTAGGTAAATTAATCGATATGCTAAACTAAACATCATTACAGCAACCTAAACACACCCATTATTGTGCATATGTAAACATTGTGAAAGAACTAAGGGAAATTGAAAGGAGAAATAATGTAGAAAACTGCCTGTGGCATTTCGTTGAAGTCATCATTGTTACGGTTAACATAGTCGCTGACCTCAAGTTATCGCGTGTCAAAGTAATCATTCCCTGACATTTCTTTTAGGTGTTGCTGCTTGTCTGCTACTTCTACTTTTTTCTGTTTTTATTTTAATCAATTAAATGTGTTTGACATGGGAACATTCTCACGTCATGTCATTAGACAAAATCGAAGAAGGTAAAACTATTAGTTTAAATTTATACCAAGGTCAACGTTATATTGTAAGCTATCCGCAGCGTTCTTCTTTCATTGTAACGTACCGTTTAGTATGTGGGAGTGTCAAGGAAAAGTCAATAGAAAAAACGAATTGGTATTGCTTTTGTTATTGTTTGGTTTTCTCGTAGGTAACTATTATGAGACTAAGCTGCCTAGGCATTTGGAAAGTACTAAATATCTCTATTTTAAGACTAAGCGCAGCCTGTTGTGAATTGTATTTCACCATGTGTCAATGTGAGTCATGAGCAACGTCATAACAATCAGGCAAAACAAGAAAAAAATGCATGACGCATGCTCCATATATTGTGACGTCAGTTTTTGGTTAGTCTACATACATCAGCGTTTCTTAAACTATGGTCCCCCAGGAATCAAAGGCACAAACACCAGGTGCCGCAACAGTTTTACACTTACTCATACTTACGCAGTTGAATGCTTAGATTAGATTGAGTTCCACAGGGAGAAATTTTGTTTAGGAGGGATCAGCGTTAAAATTATGTTTAAGAAGGGGTGTGTAGAATACATTACAAGACTACAAGTTTTTCTAGAATGATATGATTCGTTAGAAGACTTCAAGACTTTTCCAGTAAATTGATTTTAAATTATTGTATTGTACAATTAATGTATATTTTTTTCTGCGAATTTTTAATTGATCTCAAGCTTTTTATAGAATTTTCTTATCACGCTGGGAGTTCAGATGTCGTGTTCATGAGTATTTTATTACATATACATATTTTAATTTTTTTTTTTTTGATTTTTTGTACATAAAACAAAAATAAGTGTTTCGCATGAACAAATAAAAATTTATTCATTTGTAAAACCAGTTTTTAAGACACAAAAACATCATGATAATGAGGCGCAGTCAATTTGATTGAACATATACAAATAGTACATAAATACAGTGGCGAACAAAAATGTGTAAATGATCGTCACTTTTAGACATTTTGGTTCGTAGGAGGTAAACGGCTGAAAAAATAAGATAGAAATAATGAAAAAAACAAGTTACCTGTATTTACTCAACAAAACGTGCATGTTTTGTTACACATGAAAAAAATTATTATTATTTTAATTTTTGTCCGTAAGGTCTTGTTTTTACACAGGTATATTTTCAACCAGTTTGTGAAGAATGGGTAATGGGAATATTATTCCAAATTTATGCTGCACTCTGTTCCAGATTTTTGCTTTGATTTAGGTCAGGACTTCAAGGCGGCCATTCCTTCAACTGAAATAGTGACTATGACAAAAAATGGCAACCAAATGTCACGAGCAAAATCATTTAAAATTTGCTAATTTTTTCATAATTTTCTATTCAGCCATTTGCTTGCTGAAAACCAAAATGTGTAAAACTGACAAACATTTACCCATTTTTGTTTGCCACTGTATGTACTTAACTATGTACTATGTATAGTATATATATACATGTGTATATATGGTATCAATCAGATGCCATTGTCTTCATTTGTTTTTCTTTTTATTTCTTTTTATTTTTTATTATTTTATTATTATTGCTCCATTGCACCCATAAGTAATAAATAAACATGCTCTTCTTTAATCACGAATTGCACATGAGCTCAGGCGCACAGAATAATTTTAAAAACAAGAAAAACATGTTAACTCCCCTTCTACCGAATTTCAAATATCCTTCAATTAAGAAAATTAAATATCATAAAGTAAAAATCTGCTTCAATCCACATTTAGGGAGGGTATAAAAAGAAGCAATTCTAATAAAAACATTTCGTTTTTAATAGTAAAATACTAATGTTCACAATCTTCTGGATCTATATCAAGGTTTTTAAGACCGAAAGACCAGTCATTTGTAGGAGATATCATTTAATTTTTTTTTTTTAAATAAACAAATATACAATATTTGAAAGAAAGACATAAAATTGAACTATACAATTTGTTTTGTTTTGTTTTGTTTTCTTCTTTTTATTTTTCAGTTTCAAAAGCCGGTTTTGGTCGTTAACTAGGCTGATATTATAGTAAAAAATATACACACATGTTTGAAGAGATTTTTTTGTTTGTTGTAGATTAATTTTGATAGATTCGAAGCTTGTCCAAAGTTGGTAACATTTTGTTGAGCAAAACAGGTGAAATTTTCAGTTTTTTAATAGAGAAAAAAAAATATATAATCAGCTTAAACTATGGTATTACACAACATTTGTAGTGTGCAAAAAATGAAGGTTGCTGGAGAAATTTATTTTAATTTTATTATTAATTAAAATTTTATTACAATTATAAATTAAAGAGAAATCATTTAAAATTACATTTTTCATATGAAAATTAAAAACAACAACCAAGAATAAAATAATCTATTTTCTTGATATAATTGTAGCATTATAAACAAGTTTTAATTTTAAGTTGAAATTTTGTAAGTTTGAACAGTTGTTTTGAATCTACCATTAAATTTATTTTTGGTTCTTGTCAATATGTTTCTTTATAATAGTTTACGAACTTTTGTATTTTTAGTTAAGGTAATATTCCATTATTTAATTGGTAAATATAACTAGAAAATGTAAGAAAGAAAGAAATAGAGAATGGCATAAACTATAATCCGAAAAAAATCACAGATACTCGTACTAATAAAAACTATTCAAACGGCTAATGCATTTTTGTTGCATCCAAAACGAAATAAACAAAACACATAAATATACAATAATAAAAGAAAAACTATTTCGGGTGATTCATTTTAGGTCGTCAAGGAAAGATTAAAATTTTCCAGTTCCAGAATTACTTGGATCTAAAAATAATATTGTAAATAAAAATAATGTTGCTATTAATTAAAACCAACTGGCAGCTGCTTCATATTTTGCTCAAAAAACCAATCACTTTAAATTGGATTGTTACAGTCGAACCTCATAGGTTTAATGTACACTTGGGATTTAAGGGTTGTTTACTGAATTACATTGATTATATTCTGTTTTAGACTAAAGAGTATTGAATATTTTCGTTACGCAAAAATAAATAAGAAGAATGGATAGCGGCAATTACGATGATTAGCTTAAAAATGTCATGAAATGGCAAGAGATTGATTGTAACACAACAAACGATTCAATGGAAATAGCTCCTGGCGCAATAGTTGGTCATGGTGATCAAGGAAAAAGCGACTTTGCCGATCTGGGAACACTAACTCGTCATACTGAACTTAATGTGCCTCTGACAACGACAGCTTATCCTTCTCCTACAGAGGAACCCAAGAATCCAAACGAAAATGCTAATCTACATGCACTTATGGTGAACGAGGTTTGGACAAGGAAACACTTGATGAAATATCTGCAATTTGCAATACAGTTGAAAACTGTAAAAGACTTCGGTCCACTCAATGGAAACCATTCATTGTGACATAATCTTGTATACGGAATTCTTGCATCATCCCATGATAAATTGGGTGTAAGAACAACAACTTTACATATCATTATCATTACGTCATCACTGCAAAGTATAAAGCAAGTCAAAATGAATTTTGATACGATATTCACTGTCATTGAAAGAATTCTCTCCAATAGGTTTTTATGTACAATACATTTTAATTAATTTTAATTAAGACTTTGTATATAGATTATATGGTGTCTTAAAGACATTTAAAATCAATCAAGTATGAACAATTACACAACAACAACATGCAGCTTGTGTGTTATAAAAATGTTTATAATAACAACATGCAAGCAATCAGCTTGTGTGTTGTACAAAAACAAGCGAATGTACGAAGAAATAAAAGAGAACGAGAAACACACAGAAGCTCGCAGTTGATCTAATTTTTGTTCAAGAGGAGACAGACGGCAAACGTAAACACAACAATAACAATTACACACGCCAAAGAAAGCAAAAGCCACATACAGATGGTTAGCCAGACTGAAAGATAGACAAAGCTAATTTTAACTGGACAGAATATTTTGTATGCAAATGTTGTATTGTTGTATTTGTTTTGAGATGATCTCTCTCTCTCTCTCTCTCTCTCTGTCTGTTCTTTAGACAAGAACAATTTTTTGTTAGTTCTTTGTGCGTCAATCAATCAAGCAATTATATTTACAAGTGTGCGCAATATATTGCAAATTTAGTTTTGAATAAATGAAATTAAAGTTCTTTAGAACAAGAAACGCAAACAATCATCGTTCAAAATGATGAAACCAATGAATAAATGGAAATGGGAAACGGCTGTCTAAAGCACCCGTGCAATGCACGGACGGGTCTCTAGTTGTAAATTATTTTAAAATACATTAAATCTTGTTAAAAATTACATAAAATCATATAATGAAATAATCTTAATTTTCTTAAATTCGAATTTTGATACGAGGTTCAAGGAAAGACTCTATTTGAACAACTTTTCTACAAATAAACACATGCCGAATGTGCAGAAATCTCTTTCAACCCCATATGAACATAATTACACTTCTCTGGTGGCAGAGATGGTTTTGAAAACTCTGAATTTTATAAAAACGGTTTGGTTAAATTGACCCTACAACAACTGTAGCTTTTTGTTTTCCTCGGAAATCTGCATTTAAAGAATTCAACATTTCAGTTGTTTGAAATATAAATTTGCATTTTAAACATCTAAGTTCGAAAAATGATGCCTGATATCTTTGAATTGCATTCCCAAATCAGTATAAAAAGAAGATCTTGAGCATGTTTGCAAATTGATAACTCAAAAACTGAAGAATTTATTTTTATTATTTTTAATAATAAGAAATGGAGCTTACGAAATTTCCCTCAATCAAACCTTTGAACAATCTAAATACACTTTTTGAATGATTATTGCACCATTGGATATCCATATGAACAACACAAAATCAGGTTTATTTGAGCATTAATTTAACTATGCCTTAAACGGAATTTGACCCTGTCACTTTAGTATTCCGAAATCGTGTGGGACATTGTGTGTCATTAGAACGGATTAACACTTAACAAATGAAAGGCAAATCCAGAAAATAAAAATTTGAATGCATTTCGCATATGTGTATGTACACGTTTTTCGTATTATTAAAAATTATCATTTATGGATGCCAAGAAACTGTTTAACCTTGAAAAAGTTCAAATAAGTCAATTTGAATTGTTTTCTTTTATTCTTTTTTGTTGATTGTTTTTATTTTTAATCAAAATAACATTTAAATCTCATTAAATTCCAGTAAACCTGTATTTATTAATTCTTGCTAATTATTGGTAATGGTAACTAACTACCTTTATACTTATACGAGTGCATTCATAATAAATTTAATAAATATTTTTTTATTTCAAACACGATTTTATTTTTTTCTATTAAGAGCAAACAGTGAACAACAATAAAAAAAATCCCATAATAGAATTATTTACACTAACTAACTTTACCTTGTTGCGGTTATTGTTTTTATTAATGTTAATGTTTATTTCTTGTTTCTTTAATACACAATTTTTATTGCAATTTATTTATTTTATTTTTTTCCTTTTGTTTTTATTTGTCTTTTGCGTTTCACTATGCGTTCAACGCGTTCAAAGTTACTCAAACAACTGACAAAGTAATTTTTTTCAAAATTATTTATTGAAAACCACTCGTCGCCAGCTAAGAGTAGCGTTATGTGCTCTCACTTTTTGTTACCTGCCGCCCTTTGCTCTTCAACATTCTCTCGCTCTATACTGGATACACTAAAAAAAAAAAATTTCTTCTCATCAACATCATCACCATTGCCGCCACCATCACCATAGTTAGTGAGTGGCCAAACATGAACATGTTTTGTGTTCCGTCATTGTCGCTTTGCTTGCTTGTTGCGTGCATTATGTGTATATTTTGTTGTTGTTTATTAGTTAATTTACTGTTGCTTTGGTTGCCATTTCTGTAGACGCTCTCTTGTAGGTAGACTCTCTTTCTGCTTATACTTAAATTTATGGATGTATAGTACATATATGAATGATTCAATCTCATCACTCTCTCTCTCTCCTGATGAGCATCAATTGAGTGTTCATCAGGCTAGCCAACTTTGATCTCTTCTTTGGCGATTTGTTACTCATTCAATCAGTCATTCATTCATTTAGTCAGTAAATCTCTCACTTAGTATGATTGTCTCTCTGCCAGCCTTTGTTTATTGCTTATTTAGTATGGCTTCTGTGGGTGTTTTGCTTTGTCCAGCAGCATATGTCAACATTTTAATTTAGCGTTCGTTACTTTGTTGTAGTCGCTGTCGTTGTTATGGGTCACAATTGCGTGTTTTAATATGCGTTTTGGAAAGGGAAGCGGCGTATTAAGGGAAACACATATTGTTATACCTTTCACACTTGGGTGGGCAGGTATTATCACTTTGATGCGTTGTTTGTAACTTATAGACTATATCCAGTTATAAGAGGTCTTCTATAGACATATATACATTATATTAGCGTTGCTCGGCACACGTTGCTACGCCACCGACATGATGTCAGTGCATTCAAATAGTTTTTTCTATTAGAAACAAGAAAGGTATAAATCATTATTATATAGCACCATCTAGTCTCGAGTTACAACATGGAGTATATCATAGAAACCTTCTACACAGGTGCACACTTTAGACTATGGTAGAGTTTCCTTGAAAATTTCATCAAAATCGGTCAAGCAGTTTCGGAACCCATAAGGAACATACATACATACTTACATATTTACATATATACATTCATCAACTGTTATGTATATACATATATATATACAATAGATAGAAGAAGACGAAGATGATAGATTATCATGTTACGTATCATTTTTGCAACAAATAGAAGACCCAATAATGAATATATAGAAATGATTGGCTCGAGAGTTGATTGATCTGTCTGATCGTTCGTTATTTAGATCGTGCCCCAATTTTTTCGAAAATAGCAAGCTGAAATGTTGTAATGTTTAATGCAGCTGGTATGACAAAATCAAAGTTCTCTGATAACTGAAAGACCTATTACTTTAAAGCAGCTCAAATAATGTTTGTGTTATTTTTGCAAATCAATTTAAAATGACCTTAATTCATTAGGGGGTAAGTACTTATATAAACATTTTATGGTGTGAAAGGTATGTAAACTTCGGTGAACCAATGTTACAATAATATTTTGCCCTGATTTTATTACAAAATCGTTTGAAATATGCAAAGGAGTGTTCGAGAACATTTTATTTAACTGAATAGCATAATTGATTAGAAAATTTCGAGAAGGACCCAAATTCAATTTAAATTAATCAGAGAAAAGTATATACCACATGTAATTGAATATTTCATGCCTTTATTTAAATAAAAACTGCTTAATTCAATCTTATAAAACTGTACAAAATATTTTTATCTCTTCAATCAATCATCCAGTGTGCCGGTAATGAATGCTTCTTGTAATCAATTGATACAGTATCATTATCATTATTTATTTCATGCAATTCTTTTATCTCTCCCCCAATAATTCGTGGTGTTGTTGTCGTAGGACTCGGGTCTACTGGCACACAGTCTGGATATTGTACTTCAAGTATTACTGTAAAATCTATTGCATCACTTTCATTGAATGTACGCATGAAACAATCCTTTACACGCATTTCACTTGGTGCCGGGAAACACACAGACTTTTCGACTTCCCTTACAGTTTCGGTATTATTGCGATCGGTTTCATTGACCATAACAGGCAAACAAACTATCTTGGCTGGAGGTGCAACAAGTTTTTCTAAGATGGTTGTTGTTTCCATTTCTGATGGTGTAGATGCTGTGGGATGGAACCATTTATAAGGAATTTTTATACTTGTTTTATTATTACTTGTATTGGACTCCGAAGTGGGTGGTGAAGTTGCATTGAGTGTAGATTCTTCTGAACTGGTAGAAGTTGTGGATTCATTTAATGGTACAGGATCTGGATCCTTTGACGTTGTTCCTTCTTGTCCATTATTCATGATAATGACTTCTGACTTGGAATTTTTATTTTCATTAGGTTGTTGGTTGGCATGAGTGGCAAGATGCCCAAAAAACCTATTGTGCATCATATGCCCAGCCACCATGCCCGTAAAGAAGTGTCCATTACCTGAAAATCATATATTTACAATAGGATAGCAAAGCTAGAAGTCTTCTCGATTTAATTTTACCTAAATACATTGGTGGTGTCTGTGGATAATACAAAGCACCCATAGGAATGGTCCCAGTGTTTGGATAAAAAGTGGCACGGCGTGGCGCTCCTTGAGAGCCAAATCCATTGGGCGTGAACCCATAACCAGGTGGCGGTGGTGGATGTGAATAATGATGACCTCCCATTGATGCATAACCCGCAGGCATTTGCTGCTTAGCCATCGATTGTGAATGTAATGTTGATACAGACTTCGATGAGGACATCGATACGGTTGAGCCTAGAGATGATGATGATGTCAATGCTGTGTGCATTGGTGAACCACTCAGAACACGTCTTCCATTACCAGATGACGAGTGTTTCTTATACTTACGCCAACCACCAAAAAGGCCTCCAAATGAGCCACCACCACGCCCACGACCACCACGACCTTCAATCGCAATGCACAACATGAGTTCTATGCAAAGTGCTATACCAATTACACTGGAATATTTCATTTTATTCTAATTTTTATCTTTTTCCTTTTCTCAAAAGTTTGGATTTAATAAGAAGCGACCTCTCACTGTGATATATCATAAACGACTGTGTGTCAAAATGAGTCTAACATAAGTTGCTAGAATATTAAAGTGCGCATAATTCAAGAAAATTATTATACGAGTACATATGGATTACACCACTAATGGGACGGTCGGGATAGCATAGGCACCGTATTCTCTGGGACATCCATACAGTATGTACATATCTCTTTGTTCGTTATCTACCTTTCTCTTAGTTTTTTGAGGCTTTGTTTTTTATTTATTTATCACACAATTTGTTTATATCACATTTGATTCAGATTTAAGTAACATACAAAATTGAATGAGTGTCAAGCAATAATCCAATTGCCGTTAATTGAGTCGCACTCATTTTCTCGGGTTTACTCTTCCGAAATCAAGAATAATTTGCCAAATATGTCGGATAAAGATATTTGTGTTCGTTTTTGTAAGTTCCAGTGACATTTCTTATGTCCATCAAAACACCCAAGAATTAAAAAAGATATGCAAAGATCAGGGAAACATATGCTTACGTGTTCGCAATCACGTTCATCGGTCATATAGTGTTTAGATAGTTCAAGATTATGACTGACATGAAAAATTCATTCCTACTATATGGACCGTGAGAAAATCAAAATATTATTTCATTATATAAATAGAGATCTTTCGAGAAAAGTTTCCACTTCACTTAAATCAGTTGTAATAAATTGTAAAGAAATCAGAATAAAATAATTTTTTTTTCCATAGAAAGCAATTTGTATCTCTTATAATAGAATTAAATTAAATAAATCATAAGCCTTGAGCCTAATCAAGTGGAATGCAAGGTACCCAAGTTTACAAACTGTATCCAAGTATAGAAAATTGTGTCGAGAAAAAAATTAACTGTCTTTACGAAATTCGTTAACGACGCCATTATAGAAAATGCCCTTACACACACTCACACATACGCCTTAACTTATTTCTAAGTTAAGTCAAGTAGTTTCTATTAACTATTACATTCTTTTCTCTTCTTCTACTCGTGCGCCATCACATTTCAATTAATAAGATCTGCTCACTCATACATACACCTTCACTTATTATATTTATTTCATTGACCCACAGCCATGGGCGTAGCCAGGAATTTATTCAGGGGCAGGCCGGTTTTAAATACTGGTTTCCAAGGTAGCGGAGTCTAGTCCAGATTAGGCCCTAGCTGTGACATAGTAAGGGCTCTGATGACTCCTCTTCTTTATTAAACTGTTACGCAGCCTGCATATGTAAATATTCGTTACTCTGCAATGACCTGTCAAGAAACCTGAGACTGTCAGTGTCAGTCCCAGTAATTCCTGGGTTCTTTTGCGGGATCTAGTTGGGAGCTTAGCCACTCTAAAATTGTCATTGTTTATCCCTAATTTTCATCGAACTATAAGCCAGCCCACAGAATGGCTCTGGTTCGCAGATCGTTTCTTGGCGAGTTCATCTTCCTCTTTGTTCCTAAGATACCCACTATGTCCAGGTACCCATATTTGGTCAAAATGATTGTTCGATGCTAGTCTGTTTAGTAACATCAAGCAATCACAAACCAACTTCAAATTGAACTCAAAAGAATTAAGTGCATGTAGTGCAGCCTTGATATCAGAATGTATTTGTGTTTATTTCTTTTGCATGGTTCCTGCCTGGAAGACTGAGTTCTCTTGGCCCATACTACTAAATATGCGTCTTTAAGGGCTTCCACCGTAGACACCTGCTCTAACACTGGTGTCCGTTTTATAACCATCTGTTTTGCACACATGCAATTCATGGGCATAGGTAACTGATCCCAGCCCTGTCTATCTGGAAATGTAACTTCAAAATTTTGCTTCTTGTCTAATTTAGAGAACCAGGTAGATGCAGCATATGACATGATTGATCTAGTAATTGTCGTGTACAGTCACAGTGACATTTATGGTTTCAGTCCCCAATTCTTACCCATGAATCTGTTGCTGGTCCATATAGTTGCCCTAGACTTGTTAATTATGGATTGTGGATCACTATTCCAAACAAAATTTCTTATTAAGTGTGACGCCTAATTATTTCACTTCTTTATAGAAGGTATTTTATCACCAAGCGTAAGAGATTTCCTTAGTCGGGACTTAATTATCTTTCTTGTGAATATTAAAGAAATATTTATTTTATTACACTAATGGTAATCTTCCAGGTTCTTGACAAAATATCGTATTAACTATTTAAGATTTGTAGACCCTCGAAATAACTTTAATAAGTAATAAAAATAGAATAAAAGAACAGCATTTTCATAACTTTTTCATAATTTTCAACGGACCTCCCCCTTGATGACGTAAACGCGCAATGACTAAAATGCTCGTGCAGGCATTGTGCACTCTTCTTTTTTCAGAATAAAGAAATTATTGGACGCTACGACTATTGAGTATGAGATATATTAACAGTAATGGCGACACCACAGCGTTTCAATGTAACACAGCATTATATCTTGACTTTACTATGAAAGCCATTTTAAAAAATTTTTCACGTTAAAATAATAACCAGGGCTACCTGTATTTACTCAAATGGGCTAGTTTGTATTTTTAATTTTGGTCAAAAATCCATTGTTTTTCTTTTTTGCTTCAGAATTTAAGAATCTATTGGTATCATTCTTTTAGTTCCTGTAATGTTGCTAAACTGAATCGAAAATTATTCGTAACACATCATTTGGTCTTATGAATATACACCATCCACATACAATATTACGTCATACAAATTTCATGATTTGTTTTACCCCTTCCCTGTCCTTGTCACAGATGACCACTAAGAATTTCCTTACCACGTCTAGCTGCAATTTTTTGAGTTGGAATCTTCGCCTCTTGTTGCCAATCAGTATATCTCGACACTGGAGCTACCGTACGGAACTTGCTTCAAATATGATGCCGCTCGGTGATCCGAAGATTGCTGTGTAGCAAATTTACCTTCCGAGTTATCAATTCCTACGGTTACATTAATACCAGCTTGACGTTGACAAGTTGTATTTTTAACATGGGATCTAATTTTGTGGTAGCTTAATTTCTCTTATCTTTTAATGTCCGTCTGTAAGGGTTCCTTATAGGTCTTTAGATAGATCACTGGGATAAATAAAGTTGGTAAAATTTTTGAGTATTTCGTTTACAGTTAAAGTGTAACGTAACAAAGCTTTTGACTCTAAGCTTTAGTGAACAGTACAAAGCAAACTGTACAGTGTCGTGTACAGTGTAAATAAAATTGTAAACAACAAAACTGTAAGCAGCAGTATTAATCAAACTGTAAGTTGTGCTTATCAAAACTTTAACTGAATTTTATATGAAACGGTGAGCTTTTCATGCATATGATATTTCTCAAACTGTACTCAGTAAAGTTAAAACTGTATAATAATATTTCAAGCATCTCAAACTGTAAAAAGCTTATTCAATCTGTACTACATAATACCAGATACTAAGGAATTGAGTAAAGCTCCTAAATGTTTGGTTATTTGTGACTAAGGTTGCGTATTCAAACAAAATACCATGGAAAATACTACAACCTTTTACTATTTTTTGCCACAGAAATCAAAAATGCAGAAATTGTGATCACTGGCAGCATGCAATTTTTTTATTTGCTTGTATTCGTGAAGTTTTTTTATATTTCTATTTTGAAGCAAATATGAAGATTCGATTGAGATTTGTCACAATTTGGTATGCGAGTCTACCCTTCTTCACAGTTTTTCATAAAATTATGTTAAAAAATCTGTGTATCTCAACATTACGAGATTCAAGACCAAAAGGAAATAAACCGAAAACAATTGACAAATTAATTCGTATAAATTTTATATGGGCAAAATGTAAATAAATCATTGGAACATAATAATCAAGGATGAAAGAAAATAACACTCCACCACCTTAAGAGTCAATTTACAACGGTGAGAACATTATTGTGAGTGTAAAGGTATGTATTGTAGTTACTGTATGAGCATAAAAGTGCTAGCGGGAGATTTAGGGAGAGAGTCGCGTTATAAAATATTTATGAGGCACATTCGCAAACTGACCGAAATCATAAAAACGTAACTACTTTGCGGCTTATACGCGTATAGGGAAATCTGTGTAAGAGGAGAGGAGTGCTTGAATAAAAAATGGTAGTACCTGTTACGGTTTATAAATGTAAGTGAGCAGAAAACCAAAAGGACACACTTTCGATATTTTTATGTGAATTCATTTCAGCATGTATGGGGACTGAGCTATGATCATATGTGTGCGTATGGTCTTACAGTTGTGTGCGTGTCTGGGAGGATGTAGAATAATAAAAAATATGCAGCTGACATTTTGTGTCAAAGAACTTTTTCATTTTCACGCCCCCCACAAAACACATTGTTGGATAAATGGAATGGTATGACATGAGATGGTATGAGATAAAGGTGGGATGGCACTTGAACCTCGCACCCACTGTACTCAGCATGATATTTGTTCGTCCTGGTCGTGGTCGCCATCACTTGCGCTATAAGTACTTCTTGTTGGTTGCTTCCATGCTTGCGCTTGAGTGATGACAAATTACATTTGTCAGATTTATGACCAATTATGAGGATGTTATATATCACAGCCCACCTTAATAGTAACACAATGAATAAGTCGCTCATTTGTTTAAATGCGTATGAGATCCCCATATACACATACAGATACTTTCATATACTATATATACATTATACAATATATAAGTGCTGTGACAAAGAAAAAAAAGGAAAAAGAATCACCAAAGTCGGAAAGGAAGCACAACAACAGTAAAGTATTTTGTTTCCCTTACAATTTTGTTCAATTTTTTTTTTTTTGCTTCTCTTTTTGCACTTTAACTTTTTTTTTTTTTTTTTTTTTTGAGGAAAAACAAAAATATGAAAAATGCTTTTCTTTGCCGCAAAACGTACGCACTTTGAGAAATGGTCGCCATCGACAATGTACGAACGAGCACAAGAGGCCAAAAGTGTTCATGTGTGTTCCATTTTGTTTTTTTTTTTTTTGCGTGTTTCCTCATGGCACCTTCTTTCCTTGGTTATTTCTCTTTTTCCGTATTCATTTTTCCTCTTTTCGGTTGGTATTGCTTATTTCATTTTTATTATTTATGCTGTTAATGCGTTGAAAATAGCTGAAATTGCTTTTATTACATGCGCAGTTAAACTTCAATTACACACAAACACACGAAACACATCCATATGTACGTATGTATATAAGTATAAGCAAAGCGATTGCCTTGAAGTATGCAATGGTTTTTTAACTTTTACTTTACTCCTTATTTTCACTTTGGTAAAGGCAACCCAGTTTATTTTGGGAAAAAAATAAAGGAGATTGAAGTGAATCTTGAGTTGACACGTGACTTTGATTGCATATGAGATCAATTTTCTAAATTATTTTCTATTTATAAATTATAAGTATGTAAACAAAAATAATTAACAGAAATTCAGAAGATGCTTCATAGAATCCCTAGAATTGTTTTAAGAAATTCGAGGGAAATTTGCTTGCCAAGAAGGACTGAATATACAGAATTTATGTCAATTTATGCCTTTTTGGAAGTTCATATATCCACAGGTAACATATTTGAAGTCAAACTTATTATACTATTGAGTTCAGTAACCCAGCCGCTGACCCAACCAGCATTTTTTTAAGTTTCCGATCACATTCGAGTCTTTTTCGAGTCGTCTGTTGATTAAAATTGTCATAAGTGCGCTTATTGTCATAAATGACTGTTTTCTGATAAGTTTCGACTCATTTTTAAGTCATATTTCTAATCATTTGCGAGTCTTCAAGGACTCAACGAGGTGTTTTTTGTTAAAATAATCTTCCAAATGCTGGCTGGCACCTTTTTGATTCTTAGCACAATGAAGGTTAGGTTAGGTAATGCAGGCTGTTCGCAATTACTCGCGAGTTCACCCAGAAGCCTTAAAGGCCCATTGTGATGTGTGAGGAGTCCACAAACAGAGCCAGGTTCCCTTAAAGGACATTTTACCAAACTATCCAACTCTTCAAAGAATGGTTTCTCGAGAAACCGGGTTCGTCTACTGAGAAGAGCAGGGCAATCACAGAGGAGGTATTGGATGCTCTCCGGTTCCTCCTTATCTTCACAGCTGCGACAGAAGTCATGGTGTGAAACTTGCATCCTGTCGGCCACAACTTTGTAGCACACATTAGAACATATAGAAAGGTTTTTTGACAATCACGTACAGTGTATATTTTCAAAATGAATTAAGGCTGAGCTATTACAATCGAAGTAAGTTAACAACTCCAATGCTTTGCAATCTTAATTCACGATCCAGACGTTATTAACCATGCACTGGTTGTCGATTAAAGAGCTCTCTAAGGAGGCTGCTGAGACATTCATTAAAATCCTTTTTTTTGGTTTGCTATAGCATATAGAGGAGTCAAACCACGTACATTTTATTATTGAATAGTTTTCTCATTTTTATAAACACATATCCAAAGCTTCAGGTTGAAGTATTTTTAGCCGCTGACTCCATACAAGTCCGACCACACTGCAATGATAAGTTTATGAAGAATTTAATCAATTTAAAAGAGAGAACTTTTTCTGTTTAATACTTAATGGTTTTATTGTTACTACAGATAAGTTTTGAACCTTTTTAATTTTTTTTTGTAAGCTTTATTCAGAGAATTTGGTAAAATGTAATTCAAAGTATTGTCCATCGTTAGCTACGACTTTTCCCATCTTTTTGTCTTTTGAGGCGGTCCAAATATCAAACCAATTTTTCGCATCTTCTTCAGAAGTCAGTCCATGAGTCATCGACTCGAACAAGTGGAAGTCGGAAGGACCAATGTATGGTGAATATGGCGAGTTGGTGGACATTCCATTGAAGCTACTGAGCATTGTCGAGGTGAAAAACTACTTTGTTATTTTTTGGGCATATTGACGGCGTTTGAGCTTCAGTGATAGTTTCACTAGACGGTATTAGCTCATAGTAGATCCCACCAGATACACAGCATAAGCTTTTTGTCATGAATATTCGGTTTAGTTTAGTTGATGGATGGCCGGACTTACCCTAAGATTTTAAGTTGTAGTAAATCTTTTCATCTCCCATAAAGATTTGATGCATAAAACCGTTCGATTTTCATTGATTACATTATCTTATTTCCTTGTTTCTGCACCACACCCATAGCCATGAGACGGGCTCAAAGCATTTTTTGAGGAACTCCCAAGGTTTCGAATAGCGTTCCTTGAGTTTCGCATGAGTCTAGCTACTCAGCATCTTTTCTTCAAATTGAAACAAAAATGCAGTGCTTTCCGCAAATTGCGTTTTTTTGGCACAAAGGTTGACATAGTTAGAGCACGAAGAAAATAAATTGTTAACACTTAGCAAAATGACATATAATGACATTCAGAATGAAATTATGAAGCCGTTATATAAATAGAGTTGCCAGATGAGTCCGATGTGAACTTTTGTAAAATGCTTAAAACGTATCTTACACCCAATCATTTGAGCCAGAAGAGTTAACACATGCTGATTTTGATTTTCTCCAAACTAAAATGAGAAAACATGTGTTCTTTAAATGGATTCAACTCTATTGTAGACTTATGCAATATGATCTCTGGTCTTCACCAAGGTTAGTTAAAGAGAATCTGTAATTCCAGGTAGGAATATTTTTTTCGTAATCATTTAAATTTTTGAGTTATACATTTCATTAATCATCAATATTTTTTTAAATGTAAAAAAATCTAACTCAACTTTTTTGATATTCTCCGGAATAACCACCACTTTTAGGCGACCACAGTGTGGTGCATCATCAGTGTTCGTACGACCACTGGTACTGGTGGTACCACATATTAAGGTATGCTTTCATTTCAATGGAGTTTTTTCCCATCAAAAAGCAATGTCTGATCAACTGACGAAATTCATTTTTTCCATTGTTTTGAAAAGAAGGATAGTTGCTTCACTAAAACATCTGTAGCTTTTCAAGGAATTGCCAGACTGTCATGACATTTTTACTGCCACCTTTTTAATGTTAGTACCTACTAAAAAAAATATTAATTCTGTATTTGTGGGGACATCTCTGTGTCAGAGCGGGATTTTAGCAGCCGATTTTATATGAAACTAAAGAAGCTTCTATATGTTGATTGCATAACAGTGAAATAACTTACCATATATGAAATTATAACTATACTTTTTGTTTAATAGTTCAAATCCAATACCATCAGGGTTGCCACTGAAAACTCTTCCTCCGCTATTCCACCAGATTTCCGATTTTAGGTTCCACCGAAAACTCTTTTGGGAGTGTTTGATTCCTCCTTTTGTGTTTTTATGTGCTGACAGCCCTAATAACATTCACTTGAAGCGGTTTGTTTATTCGATAAAATCATCGAGTGGCCGAGTGGAATGCAAAACTCCATACGACGAAAACCCTAGAGTTTTCTGTGGCACCCCCTTATATATGGTGTTTTGAGTTTAAGAATATTTTATTCAATTAAAATTGATTTAAGTATTTTTCTTTAAGAATTTTAAATTACAAATGAGTCTTGTTTTTTCTTAGGAAATTACTCGTAGTAAATATATGACAAACATTTTCGTTTTCTTTTTCGTAATCTTTCATATCAGAGTTTTTTTTTTTGTTTTCACTGCTTTTTATTTCATTTCATCTTGTTCATGTTCTTGAATTTAGTCGCTAATGAGCTGCAGGACACATGCGACTAAGAAAATCACTAGATTTGCTTGGCTTTCGTGGATTCACCAAATAATTTATTTTATACTTATATTAGTGTGGAACCCAACACAATATAATAAGGGCTGCCAATAGCATCATAGCCTCATCATGCCTCTCATCCCTGTGGGAAATTACAAACAAAACCACAAAACTAACTTGGCTAAGATGGGCCACAACTGAAATGGTTGTAATTTATACTTTCTTTCTGTTGTTTTTTTTCTGTTTTCTTCTTATTTAACAAAAGGATTACATGAAACATGATACAAAGTCCTTTTTTTACTGAGTCCTTCCTTAGTTTCATTTCTTTTTCGTCTGTCCGTTTATACTTTCATTCTTTCTTTACAAAGTAGTGCAAACAAGTTGCTTTAAAGGACCAAACCAATGCTAACCTAACCAAACTGAAAATTGTCATTGCCTGCTCTAATGTTCGCGTGTTCAAAAAAATAATATTAGCTCGACAATGGACAATATTTTGGGAACGACTTAGAGTGCGGCAGATAATATTTACAAAGGGGACTAAGTAGCTGAGAAAATTTGTCAGACGCGAAATTTGAGGCAAAGCTTAATTACAACGTTCGGTATTAGGCAAAAAAGAGAATAGAGCACAAAATAAAAACAAAAAAAAAAAAAAAATTAAAAATAAAAATAAAACATTAGAAACAAAAGAAAAAAATGTTGTCGTTTGTTTGTCGTTGTCGTTGTCATCGTCATCGTCCTTTTTGTCTTTTCTACTTTGTGGCGTTGAGTGGGCGCTTCGGGATTTTTAATGAGGGTTTAAGTATTATTTGTTTCTAGAGTTGTCCTTCTTTTGATTTTGTTTCTTCTTGTTTTTCTTTCCTTTCTTTGTTCCCATTTGTAAGTATTTATAATTTTCTTAAATTGCGTGCAATAATTTTTAATTTTTATTATTTTTATTATGTTTCACTGGCAAATCGTATTAAATTTTCACACGATACTCGTCCTATACTCGACACTTTTATTATGATATTTCATTGTAATTGTAATGGTTTATATACTATATTTTATTTTTTGGTTAACTGAGTTCAAATCCGATTAAGTAAAATTTAATTGTTAATTTTTCTCTGGACTTTCATAATTTGTGTCACGTGTCAATGAATTGACCCACAGCATATAATTTACATTGTCACAAGTTTCCATTTCTTAAAAAAATTATTGTTTCAATTATTTATTTACATATACACAAAATAAGAATACTTCCATTGTTTCCAGAGTAGAATACTATTTTATTGATATTAAAATTATATATATTGTACTTATATTATATTTTATTAAATCAATTGAATGACTGAGCATATACAAGAGGAACCCTCTTCTAGGTCTTACTCATGCTCATCTTCATCACGTAGGTAATCTTAATAAGATTGGTTTCTCATCGCACAAAGCTCTTGACCTCAACTCTGATAAGCCGATGTCAATATCAAGCAGTCTTTTCAAATTAATAAATTTTTGCGTACTTTTTTGTCAGTTCATTTTGTATATTGAAAGTGTTCAAACGCGAAATTAAAAATAACAAATATAAATATGAGCTGTTCTACGCGATCTTTGAAATATGCATTTCTTATTTTGAATTTGTTTAATCTTGTAAGATTCTTTTCTTTTGGTCTACACTCTTTATTTATTGACAACTATTTTAATTGGATGGAAATGTGTTTTTGTCTGAAAAGATGTTTAATATTTCAGTTTGTCTAATGATTGCCGAAATTCTATTCGAAATATCAACAATTGGAGTTTATAATGCATCATTATTTGTATGGCCTGGTATAGCATTTCTTTTAGCCTTAAACTCAATACTTGGTATATGTGCCGTACTCAGTAAGCAAGCGAATCTATTGCAAGTGGTAAGTGAATATGATGATAGATAAATTAAAATTTATTTAAAATTGTATAAATTTAACAATTTTCAGTACGGTTATATACTATTCTTCCTGGTGATTATACTTGCTGCAGTTCTCACTGTTGAAATGGTTCTCAGCAAACGAGTTAATTGGTTTAGCTATTGTATTGTTTTCCTCAATGTAAGTTGATTGTAGTTATAATTTTTTGATCATTCATTGAGAATCAAAACAAATAATTTTCATAAAGCCATGATTCATGATGCATGACCGTGTGCAGTCCCTTTAAAAATCATCCTTATTTCATCTCTTCATATATATTTTCAGATATTGAAGTTAATATAATCTACACTCATTCTGATTTACATATCTTTTACGTAGAATTTACCTTGATATTTCTATAACATATAAAACCTCATATAGGTTTTATGTAGCGAAACGCTGATATCAGAGTTCTTTGTTAACTTAAAAAACAGTCAGTGGGGTTGGGCGAATCTCATTCGTTGGTTCAGGAAATAATTTAGTTTAACATAATTGGGAATGAACAAATTTGAGGAACATTTGTATTTTTATTCCACTTAACTCAATATATACTCGTGATAATATATTTCACAATTTGACCAGAAAACAACACAAAAACACAAAACAATTTTAAAACCAGAAAGAAGGCTATCATTGGCTATGCCAAAGATGTAATACTTTTCACGCTCCTCCTTGTTGCATCCAACCTTCCTTTCTTAGCATCACTAAATTCTCTTTTTTCTAAGAACATTAATTTAAATGGGGGTTTGTATGGGAGGTACCCCTTCTGGTAACCCTAGGATCATAAAATTTACACGGTTGATGGACATAAACAGAAACTTATATTGTCCAAATTTCAGTTCAATACGTCAAAAAACAAAAAAACCTTTTCTAATAAGAAATTTAATTTAAAGGGGGGTTTGTATGGGAGGTACCCCTGCTGGTAACACTAGGATCATGAAATCTACATGGTTAATGGGCATAGATCAGAAACTTATAGTGTCCAAATTTCAGTTCGATACGTCAAAAAACAAGAAACTTTTTTAATAAGAACTTTAATTTAAAGGGGGTTTTGTATGGGAGGTACGATTCGGCTGATACCGACAAATGAATGATGAATGATGCGTATGGTAAAAAGAAACCTATATGCAAAATTTCAGCTCTCTAGCTCAAAAACTGAGGGACTAGTTTTGGTACAGACGGAGAGACGGACATGGCTTAATCAACTCGTCTCATCGAGCTGATCACAAATATATATACTTTATGTGGTCTGCGATGTCTCCTTCTGTGTGTTACAAACTTCATGACAAACTTATAATACTATTCACTCCCGTGAAGAGTATAAAAACAATATGTGAGCATTTGATGTGAAACACGTTGACTTAGGTAGCTAAATGAATTAATAAATGTTTGATATATACACCTCTCTTTTTAATATGTATTATATTTTACGCTTGAAAACAAGAAGTATATAAATAAACTACTTATGAAGGAGAAATATGATGTTAACAGAGCAAATAAAGTGTGTGTGTGCACTAGTAGTGAGCATGGATGAATTCAAATTAGCTTTTGATGGACTCACTCTAAAACGCATACATGTTTTGCTGTACCTATTTGTAGTAAATGTGAATGTATGTTGTATTTGGTTATTATAATGTGTATGTTGTATACATCCACACGAAAGAAGACAAAGCCGACCGCACAGACGCGCACATTGCACGCAATGCCTCGCTTCCCTTATCAATAAGCATACATTTGACAGAGAAAAACGTCATCAGACTTAACACTTGTATACAACTATACTCATGCCAACACAACATTTTTTGCTATACCCATTGTTTCAGTTCAAATTTTTGAATGCGAATGCACAATACACATTCCATCCCTTTCAGACTGCATATAGCAAACTCATGTACAGTGTTTCTTGTCGCACAACATATACAACATACAAGTTTCGTTGTGTACACTAATATTGAGTACAGATTCATGAATGACAACTTTTGTTGGCAATGTGAATGATCGATTGCTCACGTCTAGTGTGCACACGCTGTTAAATAACATAACATTGACCCTTTCTCTCTTGTTTACTTTAAATATTTTCTATTCTAATTCTACTGCTTATTAGTAGCTTTGCATTTGATCTCCTTAAATTTATTAAAAAAAATGCTACAATATTCCCAGACTGGGGGATTCAACTCACTCTTTGCTGTTTTGTACATAATAATGAGCCGACGCTTAACACACTAGCATATCAAGGTGTTGCTGATTTTAACAGAGAATACACGATATAAGTCAAGTACATAGTCAATGTGTCATTTCACTATACGAGATCAAACATAGCAGTTGAGTTCGAACTAGCAACATGAGTCCAAGCCAAAGTCACTTTTTACTCCAAAAATCGAGTTTGAGTTCGAACTCGCTTTTTATGCATGAGACCCATTATCATTATTTATGAATCTCAATCTTACAAGCTTTTCTCTAAAAGTACCCTTCGTGGACCAAACTTATTTAACTTTATTTTATACACATGCGAATATTTCATTGAATTCCAAGAATTTTATTTTTGTGCCTTATTTTGGGAATCCCGTCCAATCAGCATTTTTAATTTATGTATATAACTTTAATTTGCTCAAAAACAACCTTGTTTGCTTAACAAGAAATAAAAGGAATTTAATTATGAAAAAGTATTGAAAATAAAAAATATATTTCACAAAACAATGTAAATGCATGAGAAGTACAAAAAATTTGGTATTTGATCGTACATACATATATACAAAGAAAAACCTCCCTTGAGTGGACACTCACAGTTCTAAAGAAATTGTCCATCTCGAAAGATGTGACATCTTAGATGTCCGTCTGTGATAATGATGGCATCGACTAGAGTTTTTACTGCACCGTACTAGGTAAGTGTGTTTTAAGTAGATTTTTTTCTGGTAATATAAGGCATCCCAAATTAAACATTATTGGACAATATTTAGGCCTTAAAGCTTGCTGTTAAATGCGGTGTTGTGTGTTCACGGAAACGTTTAGCCAATTCAAATGACAAATAAACAATAACACCCTGAAAATAAACATTATATTGGCATTCTCATTATTGTATAAAATAAGAATTACGAATTTAAATAAAACTTACGGTGATAACATTAGGAGCCAAAACAAAATAATGCATTCCCAATATACAATTGATGATGTTCAAAATGATTAACACCAAGTGAATTGTTCCATACTGCAGTTGAAAATACAATATAAATAAGTACATGAATTAAAATTGTATTAACATTATTAAAAACTTACCGTCTTAACTTTGCAGGGATGTTCTTTGTGCAGGGCATAAATACCGAAAATTTGTAAAAGCAGCAACAATAAACTGAGAGCAAAGAGAACCCAAGCTCGTAAAGCTTCTTCATTTTCAACTTCTTCATTTGTATAATCCATTTGTTTTATTAAAATAAAATTTAATATACCGACACCAATCAATAGAGCAGAAACTGCCTGTTGCATGAGAAAATTGAGTTTTGGTAAACATTAAAATTGTACCTTAAGGCGAGATGTCGCTTACAACAGAAACAGAACCAGAAACGTAAGGAACAGTTTTGGGTTGGGTTCTGTTTTTGTTCTGTTTTTATTATGTAGAAGAGAAGCAGAAACATAACTGTTGTTTATTGTTGTTTTGCTTATAATATGTGAAATGCAGTTGAAAATTAACAAAATGACATACAACTATTTAAAAAGAAAATAAAATATATTGAATTAAATACAAGGTGTCGTTCAAGTATTACGTTAGCAAATTTTCAGTGAGTTTAGAAAAGATTTTTAAGATTAAAGTATAACAAAACACTGAAAATTATAAACCGTTTAATATTATCATTATTTTGTAAGTTTTTTACACACAAATTGTTTTGCGAAAGATTTTAAATGTGCGCAAAAAAATGTTTGACATTCATATTGCGATAGAACCAGAAAAGAAGTCAAAAGTATTTGTTTCTGTTTCTGTAAAAAATACACTGAGTTCTTGTTTTATAACTTATGTAACCTTGCAGCATTTTTTTCTGGTTCTCATTCAGTCGCAAATGTACTAGAATCTGTTTCTGTTGTATGCGGAACCCCGCCTTTACACTCGTTCTTCATTCATCGACTCGTTTGTCGTTCTTTTATTTGTTTGCGAATTCATTTTTACAAGAAACTCGTGCTGAACTAAGTTACAAGTAACAAATCGATCACCGCTTATATATTTTATACACTTTGGTAATACTTACCAAAATCAATGCGTTCAGTATTTGTAATGTTATTTTCAAGGCTTTAGTTGACATTATGTTAATTAATTTATTTTATCAAACAAAATTAAAAAAATTCCAAAAAGTATTTAATGTTTTTATTCGGTTTTGAAATTCAAAATTCTTCTCCAAATCAACTGCTAGTTCACCGCACGAAGACTCTTCGTTGAGTGGTGGAAATAATATTGTTCGTGTCTGTATAAATACGTATAAAGTTGAATGAATTGAATTGAATTTCATGTTACAGTGATACTCCACTCTATTGGAAATACAATAATATGATTCTTAATATTTTCATGCGTGTATCAGATATTCAACTATATATTTTGTACTATGTGATGAATAATTCAGCTTAGATATTGTAGATAATGTAAGCCTGACAAATGCATTTTGAATTTAGTGAACTCTCTTCACGATCGACAACTTCTGCCGCTCAGTTTTCACTTTAGGTATCAGCACCTTGGAGGTGGTGATTGTTTTAAATTGGTAAATTAATTGAGAACTGAACTGTGAATGGAGATGTGCCGTTCCCTTTTGTATTATTTTTAGAATTTTATTTGTGATGAGTTTTTTATACAATGTTTTCATCATACAGTTATAAGTTTTATTTGAACAAATCATTTTTATGTATAATTTCTTAATTTGTAATTTTATCATCAAAAGTAATTATCATTTTAGATTTTTATTTTTCTGAATTAAAAAATAATAAATATTTTTGTTAATATCTTATTGTATTATGGGGCTGATTTTTAACTACAAAAATATTTATGATGGAATCGTCGTACATATCTAAAGATATGATCAAAATATTGGTTTTTAAAATGAGATGTCCAAATATCTCATAAATTTATATTTTCAATGTATTTTTAAAGAAATTGTACATGACTTTTATTTTAAAAAAATTAAAAATAATAATAATTTTTGATTTTTATTTTATTAATCAATAATAATAATAATTACATATTTCCGATTTATATTGTTAATAATCAAATTTAAAAATTATTTTAAATTTCTATCAATAATTGAAAGTATTTTTTGAAGGATTGTAATTTAAGTCCATCAAAATAAGTTATAATGCTGAAAATGTCCTTTCGTCACTAATTTGTGTTGCCGTTACACTACGCAAAATGCCAATTGATATAAGTGGGGATACACACTTTTTGCTCCTCCCAATATTTAATGATGTCCATGTTTACATTAACTGGGTTTTTGTTATAAGCTGTAATTCCAGCAATAGCCTTTATGACAATATCATTGTTGGAATTTAAGTATTAATCATATGAAAACGAATAATAAGTGTATAATGTAAATTAAAAACAGAAAGAAGGCTATCATTGGCTATGCCAAAGATGTAATACTCTTCACGCTCCTCCGGGTTGCATCCAACCTTCCTTTCTTAGCATCACATCAGTTTGAGTGGCAATTTTATTGGACATAAGTTTTATTAAATTGTATTAACATTATTAAAAACTTACCGTCTTAACTTTGCAGGGATGTTCTTTGTGCAGGGCATAAATACCGAAAATTTGTAAAAGCAGCAACAATAAACTGAGAGCAAAGAGAACCCAAGCTCGTAAAGCTTCTTCATTTTCAACTTCTTCATTTGTATAATCCATTTGTTTTATTAAAATAAAATTTAATATACCGACACCAATCAATAGAGCAGAAACTGCCTGTTGCATGAGAAAATTGAGTTTTGGTAAACATTAAAATTGTACCTTAAGGCGAGATGTCGCTTACAACAGAAACAGAACCAGAAACGTAAGGAACAGTTTTGGGTTGGGTTCTGTTTTTGTTCTGTTTTTATTATGTAGAAGAGAAGCAGAAACATAACTGTTGTTTATTGTTGTTTTGCTTATAATATGTGAAATGCAGTTGAAAATTAACAAAATGACATACAATTATTTAAAAAGAAAATAAAATATATTGAATTAAATACAAGGTGTCGTTCACTACGCAAAATGCCAATTGATATAAGTGGGGATACACACTTTTTGCTCCTCCCAATATTTAATGATGTCCATGTTTACATTAACTGGGTTTTTGTTATAAGCTGTAATTCCAGCAATAGCCTTTATGACAATATCATTGTTGGAATTTAAGTATTAATCATATGAAAACGAATAATAAGTGTATAATGTAAATTAAAAACAGAAAGAAGGCTATCATTGGCTATGCCAAAGATGTAATACTCTGCACGCTCCTCCGGGTTGCATCCAACCTTCCTTTCTTAGCATCACATCAGTTTGAGTGGCAATTTTATTGGACATAAGTTTCTCATTTGTATGGGAGGTACCCCTCCTGGTAACCCTAGGATCATAAAATTTACACGGTTGATGGACATCGATAAGAAACCAAATTTCAGTTCGATATGTTAAAAAACAAAAAACTCTTTTCTAATAAAAACATTAATTTAAAGGTGCGTTTGAATTGAACTTTTATACCAATATTTTAATAGCGATTATAAAAAAGTTTGTTGATTTTGAGAAATTCTAGAAATTCTTGATATAACTAGAATTTATTTCTAATATTATATAGAACCATGTATTATTGGACTTTATCTTGATTAGGTTAAATGACCTTTGAAACGGAATGATTCACTAGAAGAAAAGGCAGTCTACTTGTCCCATAGCAAACAATTTAATGGTGCAAAATTTTCGCTCAATTTCGCCAATCTTTCAAATATGTTCTTAGGTTTTGCGTAAAACGAGTTAAATTTAAATAAAATAGATAATAAAAATACATGCAGACAGAGTAGTCTCAATGCTTTGGAAACGATCCAACACATCATACTTGATTGCCATCGGTACCTATTAGTTAGAAACTACTACATATGCGACCTAATAAATCAAGCTAATGGGAGTATTTATTAGTTAATCTTTAGCTAAAATGTTATTTTACTTTTTAGTTGTATGTCTTAGAGTTGAGCTTCAAAAATAATATGTTAAAATAATATTACTTATGGATAAATCTTCATGTGTTTATAGTACATATAATTATTTGATTTTATTTGATTCCTTAAATTAAATTGTTTTTTATATATTTCAGACTTTTATGTGTTGCTCGGCATTTGCATTAAGCGATTACTTTAATGAAAGGAAGAAACGCCAAGTGTTTTATTTTAATGTCTTGGAAGATTATGTTATCATCATATAAAGCTCTGTGGACAATAATTTTAAGGAGCCTTTAAGGATTAAGAAAATTATATATAAAAAAAGATATAAAACTAACTTTAAATTTGCCTTGTGTTAGTTTGCATTACAAACATCAGACAAAAGTGATAAATACATTTAAGTTGTGTAGTGTATTTCATAAAATTTAATAAATTGTGTATTTTTGTTTCTTAACAAAGTAAAACGTGAATAAAATAATTTAGCAAATAAATATTGTATAAGGAAATAATATTATTTAATCATTTGTCAACAAAAAAGAAAATCATCTTCAGTTTGTTTATTTGTATTAGGTACTAAGAAAACTGATGATGATGATGAAGTTTGTTTCAACTAGCAAAGCAGCATATTAATTCAATGATTATTTGCTTTTTTAATGAACTCAAAAAGGGAAAGCAAAAAAATAAATCAAAGAAAATGAAAGGAAAGCAAAAGAAGGAGGGCACAACAGCATAAATATAAATATATAGATGATGATTGGGTGTACGCCCTAGGAACTACAATCAGATCAATCTAAAGAACTTTCTTTTGGTTTGATTGTCTTATATCATAGAAGAAATCATCACATCACATCACATCACATCACATCACATCACATAATGTAAGACAAACACAAAATCTGCACATTAAATTATATGAGAAATAAAGCAAACAAAAAGAAATGGAAAAGCAAAATGAAGTTCGACTAAATAAAGTAACAAAACAAGGAATTCATAATAATAATAATAATAAAAAGACATATTTATTTGAAATATTGTTTATTTTTATACTCGAATTCTTAATGTTACAATACTACTATACAATACATAATGTACCTACTATTGTGTTTGCCCTGCAGAGTTGCAAAAGTTTGTATTATACAGACGAAGCGCCCCCCATTCCCTTGCTAAGACAATTGTCCGCTTGGCTTTTGCCATTTGTCTATCATAAAATATTTGCCTTATTATTTGAGTAATTTTTTTGCAATGATTTTTATCCAGTTCAGTATGTCTTTCTGACATTCACTGGTTTTATAACTTTTTTGTTATTGCATGGCAAACCCGAATTCATTCCTTCTTCACCCAAATGTTTCGTTTTTATTATTTCATCACCTTAGGCAAGGATAACTGTGAAACTGTAGATCAGAGTTTCTTAAACTATAATTCCACTAAAAATTATTCAATGCACCATGGATTGCAGTTTAATAAACTCTGTTACAGATTGTTCCAAGTGCCTTTTGTTGCTATCAAAAAAATGATAACAAAAGAAAAATTGAACCAAAAAATGAAGGAAAGATGCTAAACATTTGGACACTGACATCTTAAATATTGTACAATACAATAGCTGTTTGAACTTTTCCAAAGGAAATACAATGAAATCATACATTCAAATTTATATTATTATTTTGAAAAATATTTTTTTTTATTTCCAATTGACACAAAGTCCATTAGGCATTTGATATCTATCTTTCTGCAACCTGATAGCTTATATTGATTGAAACTGCAGAAATTTGTTGATGAAAGCCAATTAAAAATTCAAAGTATTGTGTTGTGCTACGTGTCTCACTTTTACTTATTGAACTAAGTAGTAAACTTTAGTAAAACTCTGCAGGCTAAGGCATCTGCTAATGGTGGGGACGGTTTTGTTTTTTTATTTAACTTTTAAGTAAAATTCTAAAATGTACTTAACTAAAAACAAAAATTCCAGGAGACTAGAAAACTTCACGACAATGAACAATGTTTGAGTGCAAGCAAATAACGATAACCATTTGGCTAGAAGCTTTTGCAGAAATTGGCTTAAAATGCCATAAAATCGAGGCTAAACGAGTAGAAGAAATTGTTGGAAAAAATAAAAACACCATAGGAAAGGGAGACAGAGAGTTTACTATGTACAATATATACCTCAGGCAACTCACGTTAAGCCAACAAATGTCAAAAATACAAACACATATACTATAGTATATTTATTGGTCCTTAATCCTGGCCCAGGCCCTGCCCAGCAGGAAGAACAATTCAGGCATAAGATGGCCATAACAAAAAAGGTATAAAACTTCATAATAAATTGAAACAATGAAGCAAAAATTGTTGATTTTTCAACTCTTAGCAACACAAGGCAAAAATGGCAGGGTAATGGAAGGTCCTTCTAAATGAACGGGGTGCACAACAACAATAAGAAATCACAAATTCATCTTGCCCTACACACAAGAAACTCACATAAAAGTTAAACAAAAATAAACTTTATAGGTTTTGCAATAAAACTTCTAATGGGCTTAAAGGCGTTTAAAATTAGTAGTAGGTAGAAGACAAAATCCAACTTGTTCTTCTGTTGTTGCTTTTTCAGTTTAAATATACTCGTAATTTGTTTGAAAATACAGAAGAATATACTACTACATATCATTTTATCACATACAAATTTTCTATTTTTTAATTAAATTCATCTTTACAATGTTGATTGGTGATAAAAATGTTTTAAATGTTTTTTAAACTGCTGCAATGACTTAAGTGTTTTTTTTTTTTTAGAAAATTAATTTACCATGAATCATAGGATCTTTATAAGTTTATTGATAAATATAATTGTTGCACAATAGAATTATGAGTTTTTAATACACTTTCAAAGATGCATTAATGTACCATATAGTATAATAATATTTTTGTGTTGTTGTGTATCATCAAATCAAATCAAATTAAATCAAAATTTAATCGATATCTATAAATCATTAATTGACTGACTTGACTCTCGCATACGCATATGTCAGTTTGTAATTCAATGATACTCGTACAAAGATACAATTTATTGTACACGTCGTCATGTTTCAATAAAATCAACCTTTATCAAAATCTCTCATTCTCTATGCCTTGAACATTTCTTTAATGAGTGAAGTGGAAATGAGAGGAAAAAAGAATTGTGAATTGTGCTTGCTTTTAATAGAGACATGAAGAAATGTTCTATCATGTATCAGCATTGTAATTTCCAAAGAAAACATAATTAATAATTAATAAGCTTTGTCAATTAAGTGTAACACACACACATACGCACACAAATACTCACACTGATACATACAAGAGCACACAAACATATATAGAAAAATGAATGAATGTAAAGATGGTTGGATGGGTGTATAAATGCTATGTGCGTGCTGAAATCTATTGCCATGCATGTCACAATATTTTGCAATGAAATGATAAAGGTAAGACACAGATACAAGACAAGACAAGACAAGACGAGACTCGACTTGAAAATCAAAAAGCCTAGACGAAGGTATAAAATATTATATCTATCTATGAGATTTCGCTATATCTTTAGATTGTTTTTGCCTTAGACAAGACATGATGATGTCGTTGCTCTGAAATAAAAAAAAATTATATCAAGTGGAGTGATACAAGCAACGTGCCTCTTACGCACATTATAGCATGAACAAAATTTCCAATTTTAGCAGGTCACATACAACACACATATAATTGAAGATGTAAAGGGAAGTTTTTAGACAACAAAACTTTTCAGCAATGTCAAAATCTTGCTAATATAGAAGATTATAACATGTAGGCAAAGCTTAATTTGCTTTTCTTTTATGTAAAAAACAAAAAATTGCTAAATCAATATCATAAATGGGTAGGGGTGTGATAAAATTTGTTTATTATGTTATATGATAATGAAATTAACACACTTATTTTACTCACATTAAAAATTATATAGAGAGAATGGGTAAAATAGAAGAGTTAGAATGAATGTGAATGTTGAAATTGCATAAATTTTAATTTTTAATAGGATTTAATTGTGATTAAAAATATGTAAAGAAAAATAAAACAATTTCTTTTTAATTTTTATTTTGAATTAAATAAACAAAAGCAAACATCTACGCGTAATTAAAATTTGCATTAATGAAAAAAAAAATATATGAAAATTAAATATATTTAAATAGATTGTAATTAATTTCACACGAACTCCGCACAAATTTATGACCATACGTTTGTTTTAACCATAGAAATATATACACAATATTTTATTTAATGTAATCATGGGTGTCGGCAACAGGGTCCAAAGGGGTGCACTTGCAGGAAAGAATATTGTTTGAATAAAAACTGAAGGCTGTCCAAATTTTATTCCTGTGAAAACTGAGCGTGCACAGGCCGTTAAAGAAAAACAATTTTTTAGTGAAGAAATAATAGAATCTAAGCGTGGAAAAAATATAGATCTGTAAGTTTGTTTTGTCACTACTCAAGGACGCTTAAATTCAACATCCAATTTTCAGCCAATTTTTTAAGCTTTCTCTATAGAAGCATTATCGCGAGGTTGAAGCACATCAGCCTATTTATTTAATTGATCGTGTATTGTCTTAATATTTATAAGTACTTCTTGTAATTGATTGCAGGCGGATTCAAAATTGGCAGAATAGGCAACCATTACTAAAAGTGTCACAATGTATGTTGGAGTAGTTGTAGTCGTCTAGAGTTGATACGCTTTGGTTTTCGTTTTAGAGTACGGTGCGTCCTGTGAAATTTCTTCTCTAATTTGTACAATAATCAGAAAGTTTTCAGTACATTTTCTGACACTTTTGTACTTTGAAAATCATATCACGGTCAACCGTTGTTAGTGCCGGCGTTATAGTTGTGTTTCCCCGAATCAGGAAATTCACAAAATTATTTCGAATTCTCAAAACGGACTTCATCTTGGTTTAGAAAATATCCCCATAATTGTAGATTTTGCCAAAGATCATCAGCGCCACTTATAATTTTTCACAAATAAAAATTTGATTTTTCTAAGTCAAATGATCCTGCAAAATCAATAACGTTTTTGAGGCTATAATTACACAATATTTAAACAAGATAGACACACGAATATTTTTATCTCATTTCAGTAATCATATTTTAATATTAGTCAATAGTGTAATGCGTTGATGCACCTTCCTGAAACTAATCCTGGCGGCGCCCATGAATGTAATACCCTTCAATGATTGAAATCACAAACATGACAAAATGAATAGATCTAATCATGTCGTTTATCAACTCAAGGTTAATATGTTAAAATAATGTAATTAAAAGAAATTTGGGAATTCATTTCTTATCTTTGGCACCAGGATAATGATTAGTAACATTATATTCCAGCTACTTATTACTACTCGTTGGATAATGTCTCAATTTGAATGCGGTTTTCACTCGTGTTTTGAATCAAGATTCCTGTAACATAGAGAATTTATATAAATTTATATAAAATCGACCTAAAAAATGAAAATATATTAATATTTAATTAAATTGTTAACTTTTTGGTTGATTTTCGTCTGTCTTCCTTTTTTTTTGTCATTTAACACGTGATGATTACGCAAAGAAACAGTAACTAAATATAATATTGCAAATTTTTTGTTAAAGTTTTATTAAGGTAATAACAAATTTCATTTTCCAGTGAGCATATGTTAGGATATAGTAATTAACAAAGCTCGGGACAGAGGCTGATTGTTGCTGGTGTATGAAGATCTTACTTAAAGCTGTGTTTCGCATGATCAGCTTTATGTGGGTCTATCACGTGTTAGCAACTCCTGGAAACTCTAACCTTTAATCCCTGATGGCTTTACATATAATATCGTATATAGAGAAGCATTAATGCAAAGTCCTAACTGTTACATCAACATAATAACATATTTCGAATACGAAATGTTTGAAGACGCAGGCACAACTAGTTATAATATAAAGGGTAGTGCTGCATACTATAATTTTGTTGATTTAATCTCTGTACTTCTTCACTCCATACATCATATAACTACCATATGTACAAATGTCTACATACAAAATTACTAAGAATAATATATGGATACAATTTTTAACTATCAGTGTCTATGAAAGGTATTTAACCATCGGTGGATTTGAAGAATTATTTATGATTTATTCGATTTTTCTGTTTTATTCATTTTTTTTTTCAAACAAAATGCATTGCTTCAACAGCAACAAGAACAACAATCATAAAAACTAATTTGCTTGAAAGCATAATTAACACGCGCTTTTATTTTATGATCGGCATAAACCGCGAAAATCGTAAAATGGCAAAATGAAAAAAAAAAACAAAACAAGTTGAAGGTGTTAAAAATATAAATCAGTTAATCACGTATTTTAATCACGCATTTTTATATCATACAACGCAAGCAAACACACAAATAATTACAGTACGATAAAGGACTGTTTCCTTTATTCAAAATCTAAGGTATAAAAATTGTATTTGATTGAACCGTTTAGCTCATTGAAGGGAAATTTTATTCAATGATTCAGTTTTAGATTTAATAGGAATAATATGCTACTCAGACATGCAATGATTATTTTATGAAGGTATGGCAAGGTAATTCTTAGAATTTACTATTCATACATATAGTGATTTCTTAAATAAACCACAGCAAAAGTAAATGAAGGTGAAATCCTTTATAATGTGATATGTGATGAATAAGATAAGCACATTGCAATGTTAAATTTGTTCAAAAACTGAGTAATTTATTAACCAAGTCCAATAGTCAGTAAAAGGAATGTGATTAATTTTCTATCCTTTCATACTTATAAGAAGTATTATTCACTCTTAAACTAATTTGATGAAACGGGTAATCTTTGAAGCGACTCATCCAATTTTAAAAATTCTTTCACCAGTATAATGTTATGTTTTCACTGAATGTCATAAACTACTTACTTTTTAGGGTTCCGTAACCAAAGGGTGCTAACGAGACCTTATTACTAAGCTTCCGCCGTCCGTCCAACCGACTCCGCTGTATCTCATAAACCGTAATAGCTAGACAGTTAAAATTACAAATACTAAAACTAAAATAAAGTTAAAAAATTGAAGGGGTCCATGGGGACTTGTATGGACAAGAAACGTGTGCTCCAATATGCACTGCGCACAGTTTTAGAAGCTTTGTTATTTGTTTTGTTTCATATATTGGTAATTTTGTTTCTTGTAGTATACTTTTAGGCTGTATGAATATTTCACTTTTCTTTGGATCAAAGCTGATATGCAGTATGAACACTGATTCTACCCTAAACATAAGTCAAATCAATAATTTAATATTTGGAGCATGAGCTTTTTGTCAATATCATAATAAATGCATATTCATTGTGTTTGGAATTAATTCATTTTTGCAGCAAAAAATCTTGTACGATGGTACGGAACCCTCCGTGTGCGAGTCCGACTCACACTTGGCTGATTTTGTTGGTTTATTAAATATTTTAATATATTTTTTTAAATTTTTTCCACAGCCAAATACGTTCTTATGGAGCGAGGGCGTAGCATAGCGCGCCGGGTAGGCTAGTATGTATATAAAACTGAATGTCCAAATAAGTATGTGATCGATAAACTTTCTATGTTTTCCAATTTGTTGTAACTTGTCTCTAGACGGCACTGCAGCGATCACTTTTTACACCGTTGAACCAATCGCCATGAAAATCGATGTACATAGAGTAATATTTCGTTCTTATACATTTTACGACAAAATTTTATAGCAAGAAAGCATTGAACGACTTGATTTAAATCAATCACTTTTCACTCGTTCAAGAGAAAGAACCATTTTAATGTTGGAGGCATACCATTATGATAAGAACAATGACTACAAAAATCACGCACTAACATAACTTTGGAGGCGTATCAACGCGTGCTGGGCAACGCTTCTATATATAAAGTATAAATTGTAACATAAGTCGTATTCGCTTTAATCATTTAAATGGGCTTTGTATTGTACTTCTTTGTGAAAGATCGTTTGTGTGCAGCCTCTTTAGTCAGAGTCTGATTGAACGTTGGGTCAAAGCAGCCACTAGTATGTTTTGGTGTTTAGTAGCATGGATTGATTGTTTTGATGATACTTTACTTCAGCTGGAGACATGTGGTTTAATATACATATATAAATTCAATTCATTTATTGATAGGGCCGAGGCCATTTCATTGATATCTACATCATCGGCGAGTTGTAGCTATGAGAATCGATTCTCCACTTCTTTAGAAATCACCTTTGATTTCTCTCTCTCTCTCTCTCTCTGTTCTGAATCAATTATTAGATGTACCTATAATGGGGGTATGTCTATTGCATAAGATATTTCATGGTACTCCAAGCAATAATTTCAACCTTCAACTAAAAGTATAAAGAAGTTGATTAGTTTGCAATCTAAATGAAGTTGAAAGTATTACACATGTTCTAGAAAAATGCTGAATATCAAAACGAATTTTGTACTGATATTTTCAAATTTAAAATTTAAGTTTAATTATGTCGGACATAAATCATAGATATTATTTTTTCTGTGTGTTCATTATTTGACGAACGACATTGCTCTTATAGTAGATCCAGTGATCCCTTTGCTGGTCCACTCGATATATCTCTCTTTTAACTGAAGCTACTATTCTTTTGCTTTGTCAGTGACATATGCAACACAACACTCACTAAGTTCTTATTATGGCTGAAAAAACAACTTTAAGACAAAATTCGATTTTATTCTGCAACATAGCGATACATTCATTCCAACCTGCCTTTTGCCTTTTTTGTAGAACAATGTATCTTTGGCCTCAAAATACCCTTAGAGTTTCGCTATTCACTTCTTTATTGTAGCCAAAACTCTTTCTCTGGAGCATCAGGTAGTATTCGCTGGGAGCCAGATCCGGAGAATAAGTGCAATTCGTGCAATTTTACCATTGTTGCCATCAACTTGTGACACGGTGCATTGTCTTGGTGAAAGAGCACTTTATTCTTGTTCATTGGGGTCGTTTTTTTAGCAATTTCTTCGTTCAAACGCACAAATAACGCCATATAATATTCGCTATAGACGGTTCTTCCTTTCTCAAGGTAATCGATGAATAAAATACCGTGCGCATCCCATAACAGGAAGGCCAAAACCTTGCCAGCTGACATTTGCATTTTTTGTCACTTTGGACGGTTTACATCCTTTGGTGTCCACTCAACTGACTGTCAATTTGACTTTGTGGTGATGGATCCGTGTTTCATCTATTGTCACATACCGCATTAAAAAAGGGGACACAAAACATTGTCTTTCTCAAAACATTTGGGAGTATAAGAAGTGCAATGTTTTTATCAAATATTGGTAGCAATAATTATTATATAAAATTTTCAAAAAAAGTCCAATTCTTTATTAATATTTCATAGATATCATCCAGTTAGTCCAACTTTAACACTTATCGCTTTAAACTTTCAAAACCAATAACGATTTCTAAAACAGGAAAAATAATAATAATAATATTGTAATAAGAATTAAAAAAAATTATTATTCTAATTAACCGCATAAAAATGTTTTCAATTATAAATGATAAGTTTCACCATTTAACATTTATGTTCTTGATTTTTCCTTAACCTTTGTTTTATTTTTGTTTGAAGTACGTAGAGGGAGTGGAAACCTACTTTGACTTTTATACCTGCCCGAGGCAAAAATTTCGTAGAAAACATAAAAAAGGTGTAATTAATTAGTTGGAAATGTAAATTGCGGTTTGCCATGCAAATGCCTAGAAAATGAGACCAAGACCAAAGGACCAAAGAGCAAAGCACAAAATGCGGAACAAAATTAAGTGGAAGTTGTCTATTGTTTGGTGCTCAAAATGAGAAACTTGGGCCACGAATACGAACACAATACTTCTTCCTATGTAAAGGGAACGTTTACCTATAACATTATGACTTTATGAACAAAACAAAATACAAAAAAAAAAATAAAAAAAGAAAAATTAAAAATAAACGAAGAAAAAAAAGTTTTGGCCCATAAAACTTTTCTAATTATAATCTACATAACTTAAAAATGCTAAAACGATTGCGAATGTCGAAACAATTGGTGAGACTACAAAACGAATGAAAAGGAAGGAAAGAAATGCCAAAGCAAAGGCATAAGAAATGTCAGTTGATGGGCGAAGAGAAAGGAACAGATTGCTGAGTTACGATACAAGATGGTGTTTCTTGATCTGTAATAGTACTTGTGTGGGGTTTCTTATACATACTTACTTACTGTTTAAGTATAAATTGTATAAATTGAAATTATGAGTTAAATTTGTCTGACATTATCAGCTGTCATTGTTATTGTTATTGTTGTTGTGAATATATGATTTTATTTTTGTTATTACTTTTCATTTCATTTGCATTTAATAAAATGCTAAGAAAATAAAAAAGTATAAGAAAATGGCGACAATGGAATTTTTTCTTAAGCATGAAATTTATAAATACATTTATGATTTTTATACATGTTAATTTGAAATTGTGCAGTGGGTACTTCGTTCCCACGCCTGTCTACCCGTTTCTATGCAAACTGGTATTTTTGTTTTTTAACTACTGCATCATTTATACAAATTAAGGTTTAAGTGGGGATGCTGTTTAGTTTTCGGTTGTTTTGTATTGTTTGTTATTGATTTTTATATTCTATTTTTTAAGTCAATTTAAAGTATTTTGAACTTTTCCATTGTGCAAACTCTGTCCATCTCTTTTCTTACTACTTCGCAGTCTTCTCTTTCTCTTTTATGAGCGAATTTATCCTGAAAAATTATCTAATCTTGGTGAGGTTTCTTGATTCTCTTGAAAAAGAAGAAAGTCTTAGTCATACACTAAAGCAGTAAAGTTAAACTAAGTTGACAAGTCAAAAAAAAAAAAAAGAAAAGAAACCCTTAAGCAGAACACGCTTTGACTTTGTAAGTTGATATGAGATACTTGATGTTTTATGGTACAACGACGACTAGATACATTTGCCTTCATCTAACCTCGTGGGCATATTTTAGAGGCTTATGTGACAAATTGTCTAAGCACGTGCAGCGCATTTCTTTTTTTGCCTATTTTCTAGCAGTTGTTTTTTTTTTTTTGGATGAATTCTTTTTCAAATTTGAATTTTTTCAAGTTTTCTTTCGCTGCTGATGTCAAATCCAATTCATTTTGCATCATTATAATATTGTCGTACAGGTAGAAGATGTCTTGATTATAATGATAATGATGATAGAGCTGTTGGTGTACTTGACGTGTCATATTTGCTTTAGAGCAAAGACTAATGAGCTTCACGTGAGAGATGTGCATATCTGTGTATTTGTTCCTAGTCTCATTTCATTTTTTGATGGCTTTATAAATTGCATGAGCTTTTCATCACTAAGAATCTAGAGAAAATGTAAAAAAAAAAAGAAAAATACTTTAAATAAAATGGATATAAATCAAGATTTCCATCAAAAAACGGAGGTGAAATCACAGGATGGCAAACAATGAATATCATGTAAACATCAATAGCAACAGATACTCGATATAGTAACATATTGTATTGCTTGTACCCGTATGTATCTGGAATATAAAAAAAGAAATACCAACTGCAATGCACTTGATACCAATTAAGCGAAATTGAAAACTCATTCGGCTGATAGTTCTTCGAATGCTTGGCACTTTTTTCTTTTCACTTGTTTTTCATCATCATCATCTACAATGTGTTTTTTTCTGTTTTTCCTTAAATTTGCTACTCGACTTTTACTGCATGAATAGACGAACTTTTTTAAGGTTCAATTGTATTTGATTCTGTTGTATCTGTAACTGCACATGTTATCGTTGCAAGTTATGCTGCCATGAGCAACAATTCAGATTTACAATAACAGGAACTGAGCTGAGGGACCAGAAAGTAAACTTCAACATGTGAAATGTGAGTGCAATAAAAATCAAGATAGAATATCAATTTGATTATATCGAATATTATATACCCTTAAGATTAGTGTTTCCAATGATTTGTAATGATTTATTTGTTATCTCTCACAAATACTCTAAAATTTATAAGGCAATCTAATATCTTGTATTAATTTAATGAGACCAATATGTTGCGGAAATTGTCGAACATTAAAACAGACGGGTAGAGATAAATTTATGGCTCAGTCGATTTTAAATATCACATCCCTGCAGTATGAAACTTTGGTCTAAAACTTGTTCATGGCTAGTCCCTTTGGAACCAGTACTCCTTTGACATATTATAAGTATATATAACATGGCGATGTCATTGAAAGTTCTTAATTTCCACTGCCTGCCTTATTGTTCGTCAGTCGTGTCATCAATCATTGCCACCGCCTGCATTTCCTACGACTAGGGAATTCACTAGCTACTATTTATGCAAAAAGCGGATGCTGATTTAAAGCTGATTTACACTTGGCTAGTTGGCAAGCTAAAATTCAGCGAGTATACAAATGAGTGAATTGGTTAGTGCGCTCAGACACATAACATTCTACCTGCTCAATTATCAAGTCATTTTGTAAACAACTGAAATACTCACAATAGTGATTCACTTTGAAACTAATGAGAGAGTGTGAGTGTGGGAGAGTACTAACAGGCAGTGTGTAGCGAGTAAAATTGAACTTCTATCACATTTTCTCGTTGGCTTGTTAACACTTTATCGCAACACGCAAACATGATTACACTGGGCAAGTTCGATTATAATTAGCCAACTCGCTGGCTTTTAGCTTTATATTATTGCGAATTATTTTAAAATTTCGCGTCGACAAGCTCCTAGAGTATTTTTTTTATTATAAAAATGCTGACTGAGGTGAAAAGATTGAACCATTAACATAATGTATGTGTATATTGATACAGAGAGTAATATCTTTAAAACCAGTAAAACATTTTAACTGAAATAATGCTATATCCTTTCATTATTTCTTCCTCCTCGAATCTGTTAAGTGATGATTCGCTTCAGTTACTACGCCACATAACCCTTGGAAATTGATGCGATCGAAATGAAATGTTGCCAATGCTGCAATGGTTCAATGGCAGCAACTAAATAACCAAAAAGGCTGCTGACGGCCTGACAACGAAAGTTCAGAAACATTGCATACGCAGTTCAGATATATTGCGCATACGCTTGTATTAGTGAAAGCTGAGTATGTGTATCTATGTGCTTTGACTCGATGAGTCGATCCAGTGAGGCATTAATTGGCAACGTCCACTTCAACTGTTGTTGCTATTGCATTGCATTGATAGCAACATCAACGATGCAAGGGCAACATGGAAATGAATCTCTCATTGGTGGGCAACAACAACACAAAAAAAAAAAAAAAAAACCCGAGCACAAAACGCAACTTCACTCGGCATCAAGTGCCAACAACATGTCGAAACTTGACCGGAGTTCAACAACTACACAACTACTAGTACTGCTACTAGCAACAACAACAATCGCAACAATAAAAAAAGTGAAACGTGTATTCATGTGCGTAGCAAATAAACAACACCAGGAAAAAACGAAACGAAAGGAAAGGAAAGGAAAAAATGAAATCTTCAATTAGTTTATTTTCACACCAACGATTTCTGGGTTGCTTCACTGGCCTAACCTGCCTGACTCAAATAACTACAAAAAGCGCCATGAAGTTGCCTGTTAGTGGTAGCAATTACAGATGCAATTACACCCCTCTACCATTTCTCTCTATCTTACCGAGAGACTGAAACTGAAATGCACCTAAAACACAGTACAGTACACAGTAGCATGTGGCATGCAGCGCATGCATGTGCAATTAATGCCTCGTTGTTTCTTGTTGCCAATTCTCGCCATCGTCATCATAATCATCATCATCATCATCTTCAATTGCCTCTCATATGGCATAGTAGATTCTGTTTGGGGTGGCTACAAAATAACTCATAAGTATACAAGATGGATTCATTTTTTTTTATTCATACTTTATACTGATATGGCCCCTACTACCTGGTATAATGTTTAGTTGCTTATTTAATGCATAAAGTGAAGTATGCAAAATTTGTTTAATGATGTTGTTCTGGATGTTTTTTCTTTGAAGTGGTACATTTTGCTAGATTAATTAAGCGAGATGTGTCAGCAGTTTTCACGTACACTATTAAAACAAGAAAATTTTAAAGAAAAATTAAAAATATTAGTTTTTAAACATTATTGTGTATTTATATTGTACAAATGAGATATTAAATATTGTACATACGTGACTATTTTTTCTAAAATGGTATCCATAGATATATTCAAAGAAATTGTATGGTAGTCAAACCTGCTACCTATCCAGTTAAAGAAGTAAACACTGTAAATGCCATTATAAACCTGCAAACTTCTCATTTATAATTACAAGATTGAATGTGCGAATACACGATTGACCCAAACTACGAACTGTTCAATCAGACTAAGTTAAGTTAAGAGGGAATATGGGAGCTAACATTAAGCTGTCTTATAAATAGATATGCTAGAAGGCTGGTGCAAAATATTTAGAATTTTGGATAAGCTGTCAATACATAAATCAGGGTGCTTTAATTATGTAAAATGAAGTTATTCTTACTAGTAATCGACTCTCTTAATAGTGTTACACCTATCCACCGATTTACGCGGTACTTTTTTACACGTATTCACTATTACTCGGTTGTAAAATTTTAGAAATTTCATCCAGGTGTACATCATTGTGTTTTTTACTCGTAATTTCAATTTCAAATCATCACGTTAACTGATCAGAGAAAATCAATGAAATGAATGAAAATGAAGAAAAGAAAAATTATAATTTTAGAAACTAAAATTGAAATCTTTGATCGACTTCATAATGGAGAAAGAGTAACAGATGTTGCTAGATTTTTATCAATGAATGAATCGACGATCGATCGATGAGAACAATAAAAAATAATGAAAATTCCATAAGAAGAAGTGTAGCAGCTGGATCTTTTACGAGTATGAGAACAGTTTCATGCGTAAGAGATTTAACAGTGGAAAAAATGGAAAATGCTTTAATGATATGGGTAGAAGATATCATTCAAAAGCGGATTCCCAATACAATTATAAATAAAGCTTTGAAAATGTATGAGAAAATTATGAACCACTTACCATCTAATTCTTCAGCTGAAAGGAAGCCGTCTTTTTCTTCAAGCCATGGTTGGTTTGAAAGATTTAAACAAAGACATTCTTTACATAATCTAAGATTGAAAGGTGAACAAGCATCTGCTGATTCAAAGGGAGCGCAACAAAATTCCGCAAAATTTGCTGAAATCATAGCCGTTAATTCCGACACTACAGAAAAAAATTGCCAAAAAGAACCTATTTGGTTCAGGCTCACAAATCAGCTAGTGTTCATAAAGTAGCGAATCAGGAGGTTTGCTTTTACAGCCAAAGATATTCGACAGGGACTTAAATTAAGGCGAAAATTGGGTGACTATTTCGTACAAAAAGACCCAAATGTTGAAAGAAATTTTCTATTTTAGAGGGATATTAATAAAAGTTTACTTACTTTACTTAAATATGAGGAGGTCTATAAAAATTTGACCAAAAACCAAACACAATTGTTATTGACAGATTTTATTACCAGGGACTCATTCCATCATCACCATCAAATATGTACTATTATTATGGACATCATAGAGGACTCTCAAGTATAAACGTGGCACCGCAAAGTGTTACAAGTTTGAATGAAATGTATTGACAGCATGTTAATTTTTAAATGTAATTAGTTTCATCATTCAATTTAATTTCCTCGCAACATCAATTTATTTATTCCAATGATCGTACAATAATTTTATACAATATATGTAATGATTTTACGAAAACTGCAAATTCCACGACTGCAATAGTTTTTCACGGAAAAATTGTTTCAATTTTCTAAACATTTAGTGTCGTTGGGAGCTAAATCTGGTGAATACGCAATTCGAACTTGAATTCATTGAATTTACCCATCTTCAAAACACTTGTGTGAGCACGTGCATTTATTGATGATAAATGATTTTTTATTTTTTATTTCAAAAATAACTTATTCTGATGGGCAAGTCACTCTATATTTTAAGTGCATGGGAACTCTGTATTAGTAAACAACCATGAAATGTGACAACTCTATGCATATGGCAACTCCGCACAAGTAAACAACCATGTCATGTGCCTTGTCATTGCATATGGCAACTCTGCACCAAATTTTCTCAACTGATAATCATGCCATGTGCCATCTCACTTGCACATTTTTATTTAGATTTTCCTACTTTCAGGCCGTTTGTTTTGGATTTTTCCGAATTTTCACAGCCAAATCTGTAGATCCATTTCCAGATACGATATTTATATTTTTAAGTATATTAGTTAAAGTATTAGGGAAAGGGAATCATTATCAAGTTAAAACATAAGGGAGACGAAATCATTTTACAAGCGACACATATCTTATCGCTTGGAGTCGAAAATTAGGACTAACCGTTCAAATGCTCTATCACATCATATCCACCTAAGAGCATCGAAGACTGCGCTGCAAAGGTACAACTTATTTACAAGCGTTGCTCATACCGTAACACGCCGTTAACCAGTGGGCGGAGTTAATGCCCTACAGCATTGAGCAATAATATTTATTTTTTCATTACCTAAGTTTACTTAATTTACAAGAATTGCTCGTTTAAATATATAAGATTTTGATTCCTCTACTGGTTAATAGGTGTCGCTTTCAATACTTTCCAACCAACCTGCACAATGGGCTTTCAGTGGGTATTGGGTGCATCATCAGACAACTACTTAACCTAACCTTATGTAATCTATCACACATACATTGGTTGTATATGCATATCTTCCAAGAAACCACACAACTAGTTTATTAATTAATTAATAAGTACATATATCAAATATTCTCACTTCGATGAAAAGAGAGGTTGTTTTTTTTTTTAAATAATTATTATTTAAGCATTTTTCAAATGACAGACACTTAAATCGGAATTTGATATTAGATAATTGCAATTAAAAAACCACAACGAAAATAATGATAATGATGGTATGTGGTTGGTGGTGTTGATGATGTTTATAATGATAATGATTATAATGATGAAGAAGTGAACTACTAGTATATTGACTCAAGCATGCAACATCATTTTAATTAAATATAAAAACTTATATATTCAGACAGAGTCACTTATGAAAATGTGATAGTGATAGTGGAGTGAAGTGTCGTCTATTGAAGAAGATAAGGAATAATATAAAATTATAGTAGGATAAGTAAAAAGTCAAGACAAGTAAAGTTACATTTTGGGTGTTTAAGCGAAGGCGGCAATTAAATTTTGTGGCCGAAGCTGATGGTAAGTCACTAAGTCACTCAGATACTCAGTCAGTCAAGAGGTAACAAGTTGTTTAATTAACACGATTAGACGTGATGATAAGTCATGTTGAAATTAAAATCTCAAAGGAATGAAGAAAGTGGGTGTAAGGTAGTGAGTGGGTGAGTAAGTGAGTGAGTAAAGTCAAGCAACATCTTACAGTGAATAAACGAACGAACGAATGAACGAACTTGAGAGTGTCCCCTATGTGAGAAGTCTTAGAGTGCCTATACATATACATATATACATTTACATATAAATCTGAAAATTTGAGCAATAAGCAGCTTGAAGCAGCTGCGTCTCGTTAATTTATGTTGTGACATCAACTTCAAGTTGAGTACCACCATAGCTCGGTACAGCGCCTCGACTTGACTTAGCCTTTTTGTGCCTTTTGCAAATGATTGTGAGAACTTTATGTTTGACTTGAATTTTGCGACTTTTATGTGTTTGTAAATATTTATACGCTATAATGAGTAGAAGAACTAATACATATAAACGTACTACTAACTCTCAATGAGGTGGAGGGTAGGGTCGTCCGTCCGCCTGGTGTAGCTGTTTGTGCCTAAAGACTTTCTAGTCAAATTAATATGCGTAAAAATTGCTCTGAGCTAACAAAGTTAACCCAACTCAAGTGCAATGAAAATAAATACGAATGACCTTCGAAGGAGAGTTCATTCGTTTATTCATTTGTACATTTGCTAAACACTCTGTTTTCTTGAATTTTCATTCAATTATAATTCATTCGCTCTTCATTTTATAAGCTGTTTTTTGCACGAAATCAAAGTCAATGTACTACCAATGTATGCAAAGAATAATGTACTCAATCAAGTGAAGCTGAGGGAAATTCAGCGTAAAATGGAAATTGTCATTTTTATCTGAAAATCGAAAAAAAGATACAAAAAACCTATTCACGCATAATAATAAAACTCAACAACTCGGAAAATCAACTTCGAACAAAACCAGACCGAATTATCATTGCAAAAAATCACCATGCGTGGAACGTTGGGTTAAACTTTGTTGAACCCCAAGACAAATAATGTCTGGATTTTACTATTCCACAGAGTCCGAGACAAAGATGCTTACAAACCAAGCATGCAATGGGGTTGCATACACAAAGTCAGTTGTTTCACCTTCAAATGACACCACTTCATGGAAGGTAACACTTTCATAGTAAATTTTATATATGCTTATGAATACTTAAGAGTAATAGTAGTAAATTTGAAAACTAAGTTATGACTACTACTAGCCATTGTGTTTTTCATTTTTCGCCTTTAGCCAAAATAAAACCAAGAATTTAAGAAAAAATAAAAGACTAAAACCGGAAATCGTATTTTTCATTTATGACCGACAGAAAGCGGAAATGAAAATATAAATCCATAAAAGTGACACTCAAAATGGGAAAAAGAAACACCTAACCAAGCTGAATACAACTGAAAAGAAGCGAATTCAACCGCAAAGACAGATCGAAGGCTGGCACTCTGGCAAGTGAGAAAGAAGCGTATTCTGTTTTGAAGTCAAGTGCCCTCAGGATGTCCACACTCATTCAAATACTATACGAGTATGTGTACATCCCACATTCACACATACAGGAACCGACTACCAATGACTGCCTTCTTCAGCTATTGTATTATACTGGAACATTGGCTAAATGCCCAATGTGCTACATGGGTTCTGTTTTTTTTTTCTTTTTTATTTTTTATTTTTATTATTATCTTTTTTATTTTAAGGCATTGCAGTTTTTCAATTGTGCCTTTTATTTAACTTCAATTTTTATGTTGACTGCAATTTCAATTCAAGTGAGGCGGACAAACTCGCACACTCCTTAATAGAATGAATCGGCTGTGTGATGAGTTTGAGGGGTGTCCCAATAGTATTTGAGTTACCCTCGTGGCTCCGCTTCAAAATGTAGGAGCAACTTCTGTGACTTACGAGCGTACAAGTGATTCATCATGGACCAGAAACTCGTGTGTATTTATCTACAGTGTCTTGTTTGCTTTCGAGTTTTAACAAAGTTGAAACAAGTTTTACTTAACAGAATTGGATGTATGAGTAAAAAACACAGATAAAAGATGGATTCAATGATGAAAATGCGCTTCACAAATACCCAATTTTTCCTACTGCCAGATGGATTCATTTTTTTATTCCTTCTTTAGAAGTACTGATATGGCCCCTATTACCTAGTACTGTTCAATGACGGAAATGCTCTTAACAGCCTCCTGTTAGTCGAATCGGTGACGTAAAGAATAAAGATTGCCAGAAATGGAAGATTTTGGAGTAATGAAAAATCCTTTCATGAAGGAAATGTTCGTTGCCTCCATCGCTCGCATCATAACTTTGTTGTTCTCCTTTAAGAGCGATAGAAACAACGAACCTTTCTTTCATCAAACGGTTTTTTCTTGCACAATACTTCTGTTCTCCCTTCAGAGCGTTAGAAATAATGAACCTTTCTTTCATGAAAGGTTTGCTCATTCAATTGTCACCAGAGTTTTGCTGCAGCCAAGTTATGAACGCAAGTCAGATACTTTTTAAAGACATCTCGTATGCATGGACAGCCGTTTGTTTGTTGGTGCCGCAATTTCCATTTGAGTGTCTATATGCATGTGTTTGCCTTATTTGCAGAGCATGAAACCAGGTCCAAACAATGCAGGTTTCTTATTGTCCAGGACAACGATTACCAATGATGTTGATGTTGATGATGATGATGTCGTCGATACCGCTGGCAATAGGTCGGTCGACTTGCTCAACTGCAAACACTGCAATTTTCTTATAAAATTATAATGTCGGTCTTTTGAAAATGAAAATTGAATGATTTGTTCTTCGTCGCACAGGAAACTTGACTTGCTGACAGTGTATGGTATGTACGAGTATATGGAAAGAGTTCTTTCTTGTTAAGCTAATGGAAAATGCTAAAGTAATTTCTGTTCTCACACATATGTCAACACACATGCCACATATATTCTCTTACAATATATATGTATGAAAGTGTTTTTGCCTCGACCATTCAAAGTAGCGTAAAATGACAATTATTTTTTTTCAAACTATTGTTAAGAGATATTATCATTTTGCCTTGATATCTGGAATGCATGGAGATCTTATTATGAATATATGGAATTAATTGGCCATACCCAACCAACCCTCTTTCCGAATTTATGTATGCTTGTATAACAAAATCAAAGTTTACCGATAACTGGAATTAGTAGTCCCCACAAAAAAAAAATTGCTTCACATTTCTGATTGTTGTTCCATAAACTATCAATTTTGAAACCATTTGTCTTGATACTAATTACAAATGACAATTGAAAGAAGTGAGAAAGGCATTTAAACTTCGCTTAGCCGAAATTAATATTCTTTTTTGTTGTCTTCATGTTTTTTTAAATTGATTCTTTTAGATATAATAAAGTTATTAGTAAAAAATCTGTAAAATAAGTTTACCGATAACTGGCATTAGTAGTCCCCACAAAAAAAAATTGCTTCACATTTCTGATTGTTGTTCCATAAGCTATCAATTTTGAAACCATTTGTATTGATACTAATTACAAATGACAATTGAAAGAAGTGAGAAAGGCATTTAAACTTCGCTTAGCCGAAATTAATATTCTTTTTTATTGTCTTCATGTTTTTTTAAATTGATTCTCTAAGATATAATAAAGTAATAAGTAAAAAATCTGAAAAAAAAAAGAATCTGGCAACTGGTGAACCAGGTGCTGCAACAGAATTCAAAGCATCGCCTGCCGCAGTATTCATGGGTGCAACTGGCGACGCTGGAGCGGCAGGTTGCTAAGAAGGAGCACCACATGGTGCTAAAGCAGTTCCCGGTAGTGGTGCGGCAGTAGGATGAGCAACAGCTGGGGCTTGTTGAATACGCAGTACTAGTTTGTGTGGGTGTAAGAGCATGTCCAAGTACGGCACCACCGATAGCACCAGCAATTAGACCGGTTCCTGTTATCAAGAAAAAATTATAAGCTCATCACCTTTAATTAAATTCCTATATTGTCACTTACCCATCCGAAGCTAGAAGAACTCTTAGGAAGTTTAGAATTATAAGCAGCTCCAGAGGCACCAGAAGTATGAAGCTCCAGTGTAACTTGGCGGTGGTGCATTTGCTTTGTACGAAGAATTGTATGCCAGCGGTTGCTCATGTATATTGGTTATGGCACCATCAGCGGGATTATGTGCCGAGTAAGCTGGCTGGGGCTGACGCTTGTTGTGGCGTATAACTGAGTCTAGTTGAATCTGAATGTTTATAGTTTGAGGCTGTAGATGAAGAGGACGACGATGATGATGCAAGCTTCCTCTCAGTATTTTCTTTGAAATCTTTAGACAAACAACTTAAAAGACCATTCTTAGTAGTATCTGATGTGATCTAAGTACTACTTTGCATCAATCTTTGGAATATATGACATTTATTTTTACAATTGAACCTCATCTCAGTTAGATTTTTCTTTTTTTCATAGACAATGTAATGAGTTTATAAGAAAGAAAAAAAAAAAATTGTAAAAAATATTGTCTTCCTTTATGCAATAATTTCAAATTGACTTTGCTTGTTCTATGGTCTACGTCTGTTTATAATTTCATTTTGTATGAAAACAGTGTTTCTCATACGATAGAGTTAAATATAATCAAATTACAGAATGTCTAGGTAAATGAAAGAAAGAAAAAATAAAGAATTGTGGTCATTCATAAACTGTTGCATAATATGACTAAGTAGCATGGACATAGAAGTGGTTGCTATTAAGTTCACATACACATACATCAAGTGAGGTTCCCTCTTTCGTTTCAAGGCAACAGATTGATATCGAGATCATTTAATAATTTATTTTATAATCTTTAAATACTCATTTGCTGTAACAAAAGTTATCTCATAATGATCAATAGTATATATTTTTACCTGCAAATTTTTATATGAATTCCTGGAAAAAATAAGAAAAAAACCAAAATTGAATGTAATGTAAGTAGAAGAGGTTAAACACGTACGCACACAGAAACACGCACACGAGAAAACATGCACATAATGAACACAATCAAATGAAATAAAGCCGGAAGCGGAAGTAAATAAATGTATTAAATCAATTCCATGTGCAAAGAATAAAAATAAAAATGAGCAAAAGGAAGAGAATAGTTGAGTAGTAGAGTAGAAAATAAATAAATAAATAAATAAAATCAACGACAAAATCAAAAGTGATAAATCTAACATGGACATGTGCTATGGCATTCAACACTCAAAAAATAAAATCGAAATACCCAAAATACGACAAGCGACCAAATCAACTGCAGAAAAGGAATAAAAAAAAAAAACAAACAAGAAAACATTAAAAAAAGAAAAGGACTCAGACATAAAATAAACAGCCAGGAGCAGAAGCACTCACATTCACAGCAGTAGCAGCAGCAGCAGCAGCAGCAAATGAAGGCATGCGACATAAGTATTGACAGTCAAAGAAATTTTCATGAACACAAACTATAAATTTAATTTTTGTTTCAATGGATGACAATGGCCAACAGTTACCAAAATAAAAGCAAGAAAAAAAAGGCAAAATCGTACTTGACACTTTAATTTAAAATTTCTCAAACGCAATTTCAGGATACGCATTTGCCGGCCGAACGTCCATTTGCCTCCTTCTCCACAGCATTTGCAATGACTTCATTTTATGAAAGTCAATTCGAAATGACACCGATGAAGGCAAAGCATTGTACAACGTTGAATGGAAATCGACAAAGAAGTGAAAAGATATCGAAGACATTTACATACTCGATTTATTGTTGAATTGTTTCAATTTATTTAATTATTTGTTGTGACTTTAAATAACCAAAATGAAAAATTAAGAAAACAAGATCCAGACATCTTTGGACGAAATATTATCTTAAAATCAAATGGTATATTAGATATTTTAGTATACATATATTAAGAGAGGTTATCGCCGCAGAGACAGCATTGTACAGGAGTTCCATACAGAAGGTGTTCTTGTGTCAATTAAATGTGAACAAACATCGACCAAGATGGTTTTTTACAGTTAGCAGGAAGTCTATCCACTTTTCAGTATGCTTTTGCGCTATTATCATAATTTGGTATTTTTGTAGATCTCTTTCACATTAAGGGTTAAATAAGATTGCTGGCCCTTTGGTAATAGCATTCGTTGCTTTCCTTTTAATACTTTCATGTCTGAAAACCCAGAACAGATAGATTTTTGTATACAAAGGTTCCGGATGTCAATTATAATTATGGTGACAGTTAAGGTTTTTTACTGCTTCGATGGTGAATAAACTGTCGATGCAGATTATAAATAAACCTCTATTTACATGGACATAAGTGCAGGTAAATACTGTGAAATAGTCTGGGAGTAGACCTCTAGCGATGATGCTGTTGTTGTTGTCAACTACTGCGAATCCTGTACATAAATTATTCTTGGAAGCATCTGTGTTGTTTCCATGAAATTTAGACGAATAGTACCGTAGTTGCCATGGTGGATAGTTTTGTTTTTTGATCTGTTTCGTTGTTCAGTTTCCAGAATGAAGAACACCTGCGGATGATTGACATTACTTTGTACTTTCTCCTGAATTTTATGAATCTTTTATGCAGGTGGTTACTTAAAATAAAGTAAAGTTTTATTAGAAGTTTGATGGATTACTCACATAGCTTTTGATTTATAGAGGGCAGATGAGTTTATACTACGACATACAGCCATATGGTAAGGTACTTGTACCTTTTTAATATTGAAACCAGAACACCAGCCGAAATTCGGCTGTCCGTATTCCAATTTAGCGAGGAGTAGAGCTCTGTTATTATTTACAAAGGATATGTTTATATGAATTCTTGAGAATTTATTGCACTTAAGTTCTCAGATATTTAAGATGAAAACCATAGAAACATGTTAGTTACTTTCTCCTTTATTAAGTCAATATATGTTGCACCACTTTCATATTCTTCCAAGTTAGTGGAGTTAATCAAATCATCCTAAAATTTGGTGTGATAATTCGAAACTTCAGTACATTTTTTATCAATTGGTTTCTTAGGTTTCGATATAGAAACTTGACCAAACTTATCAGTTATAGAATCTTTATTATCTTCATATGCAATTTCTTCAATTTTCTTTGGTTTCAAATAATGTTCATGGCTTTTCAAACGCACAAGGATAATTTGTTACTCCACCTTTATACATAAAAGGGTTGTGGGATGTCAAAGTCGTATAAGTTAAATATTGTTATATATTAAGAGTATCATATTCAAGGGCATAACCTGGTACCGGCAGGGAGGGGCAGCTGCAGTGTAATGGCAAATGAGTCATCAGAAATACCTGGAAAAATACAGCTTTCCATAGGAAAACGTTTTTATGATGAAGATAAAAAACAATATTGGCAGTGTTCAAAAATTGTTTATAAGAAATATAAAAAGCCTTGTTTTTCATTGCTCAAGCCACAGACTTAATTTGGTCGTGAATGATTTAAATAAAGTTCCAGAAATTAGAAATACGATTAGCACTATAAAATATATGTATTCAAGCTTAATGTAAAACTCGCTGGTCACAAAAATATAAGAGTGTAGGTAGTTTTAATACAAATTTTGAAGAAATTGTCTATGGTTCTTTCAAAAATTTCTAGAGAAGGGAGTGTTGCGTTGCTTCTAAGTCAGAATTCATTATATGCGATGGATTGACAGCCAAATACAATCAAAGACTATCGGCATGCATGGATCATATTAAAAGAATAATATCTCTTATAAAAGATCATCGCATCAACGTGTACAGGGAGAGCCAAAATATTTTAGACATCTCTACCAGAACTGCACTGCACTGATTTTCTAATTTCGCCAACAATATCGGTCCAAACACCCTACTGAGTCTCCATGCGATTTTTGATAGCGATTGATCTTCATCCCTTATTTAGACTTTCTGATATTCGCACTGGAGCAGCGTTTTGCTAATGCGATTGATGTAGTTACATCTAAGTGTAGTGCTAAATATGTAATTGGTTGATTTAAAAAAAAAAAAAAAATATTTCAGTCAATACCACCATTTAGAATGTTTTGATAATGCAGCCGAGATATGGTTTAAACTATGGAAGGACAATGATATGGAAATAGAAAACCTGAGAGACATACACCTTACGGAAGTTTTAAAAGAGAAAAAAAACACGTGACAGAAGTCAATGATGGTAGAGAATAATTTGAACGGTCTATGTATGATTAGTGTACACAGAAAAATTGTACAAGAAAATGTCGATAAAATTGTACATGATGTTTTAAGGGGACCATATAGTCTCAGGTGTCGTTTTGCAAAGGTTTACAAAAAATTCAATTACACAAAAAGTATGAGAGGTATCAATATGCAGTTTTTTTTATTTGAAAGATAATTAATGAAATCAAATTAAAAAATTTTCGTTGTTGTTGTTGTATCGGTTGTTGTTGTAATTCGTTCTAAAGTTGACGAAAAATTTAAAACATAGGCCCATGGTTGGGACGATTTTTTGAGAACGGATTATCTGAAAGAAAAAGTAGAAATGGAATTATGTTAAGAATTTATGTGGTTATCGCGTATACTAGGATATTTGGGATAGGTCACTATATAGGGGAGTAAGGGGGTGTCAAAGTCAAAATTTCGAAAATCTACCTTTTTTGACCCCTTTTTTTGGTCCTAGGTCCTTTATTTTTTGACCGATCCAAAATATCCTAGTATACGCCAGAAATGGTTGGTATTAGGAGTAATTTAAAAAAAAAAGATTGAAAATCGGTCTACATTTACTGAAGTTATCCTCCCAACCAGTTTGAAAAAAGTGGTTTCGAGATAATCGCGTTTAAAGTTTAAACAACTTTTTTCAATCAAATAATTCTTTTTAATAGATTTCAAGCATTCATTCGTTGCATTGGAATGTTAGCTTTCAACGAAAAAAAAAATTATCAAAATCGGCTTAGTAGTTCTCGAGAAATTTAGGTCAAAGTCCGTGAAAACGGGGTAAAAACAAAAAACGTATGAAAACCGAAAAATTTAGTTTCGCAACATTTTTATATTTTTAGAGAAAAACTAATATTTAATAACTTTTTTCGAGGTTTTTAATGTTTTTTTTATTCAGAATAGCCAGAAAATATAAGAAGCAAAAACACAAATACTCAATATGCACAAATGATGTGATTTTATGCCCGACCTACCTGCACAAAAAAAATTCTAAAAAAAAAACCATATGTTCTTTTGACTTGAAATTTTCAGGGGATGTTTTTAACACCATAACACACAATTTTAAGCAAAAAAAAAAAAAAATCGAAAAAAAAATTTTGCGAACCTATATGGTTCCCTTAAAACGATTTAGTGTAAAACATAAGTATTATTGTAATGAAATAAATATTTCTTTCCAGTAAGAACGTTTTTATAGTATGCATATTATTCGGTTATCTTTGGCGGCCCCCTAAGCAAAATCCTGGATGCGCCCATGATCATATTAAATATTCCAATTTGTCGTTCAGCTTGTAAATAATTATACATATCATGAGCCAATCATTGGTTTCTAAGTCAGTAGAAGAGGTCTTCGTTTTTATTAATTGTTAGTGGCATGTGCAGTTTCTTTATTAGGGTGACGGTTCTAGACATCAACTATTAAATCACAATATTTGTTATTTTTTTTTCGACAAAAATTCATAATTTAATATTAAAAAAAAAGATGTTACTTTTTATTAAAATTTGCGGGCGCTTGGAAAAATTAGCATTCCAAGAGTTGATATACCATAAACTCCACAATTACAATTGGCAGGACTGGTGCGAAACAGCTGTAGGTTATACTTAGTTTACTGGCTACACGTGTAGTGACAATATTCATTTATTTTTATGTGCTAAAAAATGTAAATACTTGTTGTTATTTATTAAGCATTATTAACTACAAGTAGTCATTAATAGCTTTTTGCACCCGCGATACAAAAGATATAAAACTTTGTGTTTTTTAGAGACATGGAGTGCTAACATCTTAAAACTGTGTAAGAAGAAATCAAACGCAATCTTAAATCTATCGTTTTTAAGACTATAATGTTAACCTAATTACCAGCAGCATTTTCCGCAAATATTGATGTATGTATTTGAAAAAAATTAACATTAATAACACTTAAATTAGGCGTTTTGTACCCGCGATTGCTGCAAATGAGAATAAGTCATTGTTAATTTTTGTTTTAAAAATTTTTTTTTTTAATTTATTTATAAGATTTATTTCATGCCTTATGAAATATGAAAGCATGACTTTTGTGTTTTTGTATTATAATCTAGAGAGTTTGCGCTGTAACATTAAAACTCCCGCCTGACTATGTAAATAGTTCATTAAAAGTCTTATAAACGAATACAAAGTGAACATGTTAAATTGTTACCCTTTCGTGAATAATTTCATTAACCCTCCTGTTAGATTAAGCCCATTTGGTCCATTGTTTGGATTGTTTCATTTATAAGTTTTGAACGGTGCAATATTTTGACTTAAATTTTAAGCTCACGTCGTGAGTCCACGGCTAACCAAAACTTCCAACCATATTTTGCCGGTTTTGATGGCATAAACTGTCGAAAAGAATATTTTCACCTGAATGCAACAAGAGTCTCATCAATGATCACATTTTCGTGGCAATTATAAAATATTGAAAGGAGTTGCCGTTTACGAATAGGAGCCAATTTATCATTGTTGAAACGGTGAGCACTTGTAATCAAGTAGAAAGTACCCTCAGATATTATTGAACGAAAAATGGGACGACCAAAAGATGCATCAAATAACCCAAGAACGTCTTCAATTCTACCTCTGCCATATGCAAATTTTATATTTGTCATAAATTAGTACAGGAATATATGCTCGAATGTGACTTCATCAGTAACGTTCCATTTGTTAACAAATTTAATTCTGCCATATTTATTAGTATTTTCAATGACAATTCTTGTTATGGAAGGCGAAAAAAACAACAAAAGGGCTGACATCAAGTCATTGCATCTGGATACTGCAAATCGATTTGGTCCTGCTTGTGATAAGATGATATTCTAAGCCGCATTTCCAATGGGTTGAGGTAATGGAGTGGCACTCCTTACCATTGTGTTTTTGAAAATTAGCAAGGGATCAACCGAGCTAGCTGCATCCACGTCTAGTTCTCTTTCTGTCTCACAATCACTTGATTCACTATTTTCTGAATTACAGTCAATATCCGCATCTGAAATATCTTAGTCACTTTTTTCATTGAGATCTTCACGTATATCATCTTCGTTCAAGTAACGTTGATTTCCCCTTTTGTTAATCAGTATACTATATATACATATATAAAACAGCACCTGATTTATTGAAAGCAAATCACAAACTGAACCAAGCAATGCAAATTTGCATACGTCTTCATAGCAAAATGGAATTAATAATATTTTCGTCAGATGTATTGTGTTTTCAACACAGGATAAGACATTCCACATTCAATAATCCACGTTCCACAATAATTGGTAAATTATTATATGCACAAAGTATTGAATAAAAATATGTAGGTACATAGTACAGGATTAAATGATTTTTTTGTATGAAAAATGTAGTATGAACCAAATGGTCTCCTAATCTAAGATTCGTACATTTTTTCTTATCTAATTTTTTAATTTATTATAATGAAACTATAATGGTGCACCCGCGATAGTGAATAATCTCTTTATTTCTGCTTATTACATTCTGTATTCCATTTCAATCCCATTATTTTGTTCAAAACGCCTGATATCTCTCATCGTTCTACCTCGATGTGGCATTGCATAGCGTAACTTACGCCAAAAGTTTGGATCATTCCATTTAATGTAAGTATTTAATTTCAGATAAGCACCCAGTTCTGTGTCAATGCCTTGCAATTCCTCCAGTTCTCCATATACAATAATAATGAGACGTCTGCGTCGTTCTTCCATGCTTGCCTGATAGGCTAAACGGAATTCCATGCGGCCCCATACTGATTCAAGATAATTTTGTGATAGAATAATGAGAATACGTTTTGATTCTTCGATAGTTCGAGCAATTTGATCTGCAATAACATCACCAGCTAACCAATCTCGATCATGTAAACACAATTTGAATGGTTGTGATCCACCCTCCAATTCTCCGACTAATTGTGGTATAACATCAATGTCTTTTGTGGAATATGAGACAAAGGCATCATACACCTTATGACTGTCAAGATCTTCTTCGGCAACAAAACGAAGGCACATCTCATTTTCATATAACCAAATTTTAATTTGTTGCTCATAGATGAGAAACAGAGTCACTAATATGAAAATCACTATGAGAATAAATACGGCAATACTTATTACGATTTCTTTTAGATATGAAGGACAAATATCAGTTTCCTCCAAGTCAGCCATTGGCTTCTCGGGATACAATATGCAACGCATTTGTGAAACATCTGCAATTTCATCTGTAAAGTTCTTAATAAATCGTAGCAATGCCAATGTATTGCAATCACATTTCCAAGGATTCTCAGATAATTTCATTATAATATTAGGCTTGCGAACTGTAAAGAAATCCATAACATCAATTTCAAGATCTTGCATTTCATTATTACTAACATCCAGGAATTCCAGTTCACTTGGAAGCTGTTCCAATGTTAGTTGAGTAAGATTGTTGCCGGCAGCATAAAGTTCTCTTAAGTGAGCTTCTTCGAAGTTTTGTTTGGGTGGCAATACTTTGATTTGTTGATTTTCAATACGTACACAAGATCCTGCTGTTAGAGAAGTTGGAAATATTGGAAAAGGTCTTCGTGTTTTGATATGACAATCAAATGTGGCAATGAACTTGATCCGATTAAAATAGCAAACACAGTTCGGTGGACATGGCACAAAAATGGTATCCGTATAAAATGAACAGGTCTGTTTAGAGGTACATTCGAATGTTGGCAAATTTTGCAGGAATTCAAATTGCTTATAGGCCAGTGACACATTTGTCGGTGATAAATAATCTAGTTCAAGTTCTTGAAGGCTTAGTAGCAATGATAGATCACTGAAATTATTTACAAATCATGAGAAAACATCTTTAATCAAAAGTTTCATACTTACAGATCAAATACTTTTAATTTATTTTTGACTAAATTCAAAAAAGTCAATTTTTTGGTGTTGCGAAAAAGATCCTTTGTCAAAGTCTCAAGACTATTGGCTTTTAAAACCAAATATGTTAGATTTGTTTGATCTTTAAGTAGATCATCTGGCAAATACTTCAAATTTGGGTTGTTAATTATTGAAATTTGATTTAAATTATATGCACCGCGAAAAAAAGTTCGATCTACTTCAGTTTCGAAAGTATTACTCAGCACAATGTGTTCCATTGAAGTAAAATAATGGAAATTGAATTCAAATTTATTACAAATTTCATCAGAAACCTTTTGCTCTAGAAACAAATCACGGAAATCAATTGAAATCGAAACCAAATTCCTTAGATCCTCAAACATTTCATCTTTGATACCACAATGCGCTCCATTGAGCCAAAGAAGTTGTTTTAGTTTCTTTGATTTGGCAAAAAGTTTCGTAGAAAAATTCTTTATATTCATGGCAATTTCCAGTGTTGTTAGATATTCATACTCATAGAGTATAGTTTCAGGTATACTTTCATATACTTTTAATTCGATTTCTTCGATACTCATTAGGTATGCATTCATGCGTCTAACTGTGATTTCATATTGGCCTGCATTAGCAGATTTTGCTGACTCAAGTCCCAAAGTCCTGTAGATATTCTTCATGGCCATATTCTGTGTATTGTTGCAGCTAATCATTTGCAAAGAAACCACATTTCCAATAGTCTCATAATGTTTGGTATCGTAAATATTCTCCGGCAACGTACCATTAAGACATTTTACCGCAAATGGATAATCGCTTTCAATGAGCACTCGATGCTGATTGCATTGGATGTCTGCTTTTAAGATGACGCCATCAATTTTTGTGGTCGCCAAACAAACACAATCTTTAACGATTTTTTGACAATAGTCTATTGGTAAACTATCAATAAAATTCATTCGATTTTGTAAAGTGACAGTACTATATTGAATTGTTAAAATCATTACTAATAGAATTTTCATGATTGAACTAGTAAGTTGACCCGCTTCGACTACATTCAATGTTTGTTCTTAAATAACTAAACATAACAAAATCTTGCAATAAATAACAAGAAATATTAATACTTTCATATGCATATATGGTACTTTAAGAGCTTATCGCTTTTTATTTTATTAATGCGAATCATGTGATGTGCAAACATCTTGAAGTCTTTATAATTACAATGTTGATTTATTTGAAAACATAATAATAATCTGTAGTTGTTAAGACATGAAATTGTAAATAAATAAAGGTCAGTGCTTATTTTATAGTTGAGGAAAGTAAAATATATTCATCATTGAAGAAATTCATATACTCTTTTTAATAATACGCAGAGCTAAGACCAAGAAATATTGGAATGTTATCAAATTTAATAAAATAATTTTTTTTAGATACCTGAAAGCATATTTAACTATTGCAATAACATAAAAATATAAGCAATAAACAATAAATAAATGAATTAGATAACCAATCTCTCTTAACAATTTATATACCTACTGTAATTCATGTGAAGTATGTAGTAGAACCTTATATTAAATTCAGGTTCAAAGCACTTCCTATGTTAATTATAAAAAATGTATTTCTTTTATTTTTTTGCAATAATGGAATTATAATCATACAACACACAAATGAACTAACATAATTCTTTTGAAAAGAAAAGCAAACAATCACACTTGGTCTGGATTTATCCTATACAAGTTTTTCTTTTAGTTACAAGTATTAAGTCTGGGGGACTTGTTATAAGTCAGTTAGTAGGTTGACTTTATTTCTTATGGTAATAAATATTTTTTTTTAATTTACTTACGTTGAACAGTATTCTTAATTACATTTATTGATAATTGTTAATTCGTGTCGCATTGATCCAGCCATGCTTCTTCGTGTCTGTTCAGAAGTGTTGAAGAAAGACATCCAAAAAGGCGGTTTGCTTGATCATGACCTTCTTTCATGTGAACCGCCACACAAGTATAAAAATAAATAGAGGGTCCTAACTAGTGATAAATCATGGTTATGACGTGGAAACAAAAGCTCAATCATCTCAATGAGCCAAGACCGAAAAAAACCAAAAATCGAAGACGAGCAAAACACGCTTAAGCAAAACAGCTGTCAAAAATTAACTAAATATTCAAAATGAACGACCTTGTCAGCATAAATGTGGAACATGAGTGCCAACACAATGCCATAAAAAAATCTAAAATCAGATATACGTATCTCTCTTAAATTCAATATACGCGATATTTTTTGAACAAGCATCGTATATATGAAAATCTGCTTATTAACATTGCAATACTAAAATTCTAAACCAAATTCAATGCCAAGTTAATCATTCTAAATAAAATTCCATCCTCAGTTAATTATTCTAAGCCAGATTCCATCCCATATTTATTCATGGTCCTTCGAGCGCACCTAATCCAGAAATACTTAGTTATGTAGATTTTTTTATGATTTAAGGGAACCATATAGGTTCGCAAAAATTTTTTTTCGATTTTTTTTTTTGCTTAAACTGTGTGTTATGGTGTTAAAAACATCCCCTGAAAATTTCAAGTCAAAAGAACATTTGGTTTTTTTTTTTAGAATTTTTTTTGTGCAGGTAGGTCGGGCATAAAATCACATCATTTGTGCATATTGAGTATTCTTCTAATTTTTTTCTAAATTAACTGTTGTTTCTGAATAAAAAAAACATTAAAAACTTCGAAAAAAGTTATTAAATATTAGTTTTTCTCTAAAAATATAGAAATGTTGCGAAATTAAATTTTTCGGTTTTCATACGTTTTTCGAAATTTTGACTTTGACACCCCCTTACTCCCCTATATAGTGACCTATCCCAAATATCCTAGTATACGCGATAACCACATAAATTCTTAACATAACTCCATTTCTACTTTTTCTTTCAGATAATCCGTTCTCAAAAAATCGTCCCAACCATGGGCCTATGTTTTAAATTTTTCGTCAACTTTAGAACGAATTACAACAACAACCGATACAACAACAACGAAAAATATTTTTTAATTTGATTTCATTAATTATCTTTCAAATAAAAAAAACTGCATATTGATACCTCTCATACTTTTTGTGTAATTGAATTTTTTGTAAACCTTTGCAAAACGACACCTGAGACTATATGGTCCCCTTAATGAATCCATGAAACCAAATTAGCAGCAAGCAAAATATGAGAAACTTAAATTATTATTGTACTGTCCGGAAACATGATTCGCCTGAAGACAGGTTCTCTCTCTATGGAGATAAGGTCATCATTTTATAATGAAAGTACAATAATTCCATATACAAAGATTACAAAAGATGGTAACTTTGATCTCAATAATATACGAGTAAGATGTTTTTGAAACTTCGTTATTGTTTTAAAAGGAAGCTATGAAAAACTATTCAGTTGAAATCAATAAACTCTCCGCGCCTACGAACACATATTATTCTGAGTAGCGCGGACAGACGATTTATTTTGAGAAAAGCATCAAATTCGAACGAATAAGTTGCTAAGATAAAGGAGAAAAAGTGGTGTTGATAAAGTGAACCTTGATATTGCTAAAGTTAAACTTATAAAGAGGTTTAAAATAAAGAAAATCTTTCACTTCATATCGTTCCTAAAGCACAATTCCTTAGTTTTTGTCATGCTTGTTAACCTGAATACATTGTGTCATAGAAGAAGTTTAAATTGGAGAACCACGATGGCTCTAGCTATTACTAAGTAATCACTTGGATCATCTAAAAAACATGGAGCTGGTACCATAGTGTAGGGAGCGATCTCGTATTATGGCACTTGTAAGTTGCAATTTTTGTAGATGACTATAATGATAATTTGGTTTTCTATTCATTGGAGCGATTTTTAGTCGTTTGGCGTAGTCATAAGATACCGCTTTTAAATTGGCTCCCATACTGAACGGACCTTAACATTATCGAAAGTCTTTGGCAATGATTGGCTAGAAATGGGTAATGTTTAAGCTTACTAGACTTGATTCATGCCATTAAGCTAGCTTAGAGCTCCATTGAAATGAATAATATATTGTGAAGGGGTGTGCTATTCAACTTTAGATCCTTCCTCATTACCACAGCTACCACAGAAGTTGTAATGTGGATCTTGTATTTTTGATCCATCATTTCAAAGGTGGAGTGGCCTGTTGGGACATTGTTGTCTGCATTCGAATCCTAATCATGATAACATCAAGAAGTTTAAAGGTCCGTTTTGGATGGTGGCAATGCCAGAATGTCCGGGCGACAATGTAGCCTTGCTTATTTGCACATTGCACGCCTGCTAGCTCCCTGAAAGGATGTACTGTAGAGATCTACATTTGTAGATTATTGTAGATAATTACAAGAGAAACTTTTTTGATGAAATCCTTGGCGGGAATAATATATAACTTCTTCTTATCGTATTTTATCTTATCTGTGTGTGTGTATTTTCAATGGATTCGCAAACCGCTTAATCAGTTTTAGATATTATTTTTGCTTTCATATTGTTGATGTCTGGGCCATATTTTAAGCTATACAAAATTTTAAAAATTGCATTAATTAATTTAAAAAAAATCGGTCAAGTTGGAGTCAGACTTACGCACGAAGGGTTCCGTACTACCGCACAAGGTTTTAACACTATGTATGCAAATTCGTTGGACGTAAAGCTTGTACGTCTGTCTGAAGTTATAAAAAATTAATTTGTTTTTGTCGCAAAACTAAAATATTATTATTATTATTAAGAAGTAGAATAAAAAAAAATAAATTTTAACCTACTTAAAATTAAGAGCGCTAGCTGGTATGGCTTTCAGCTCTTAGATAAATAAAATTGAAGTATTGAAGATTAATTAATATTAGTTATATAAGATTTATCAAATTAGTAGAATTAAAAAAATTATAGATCGAGTCTATGTTGCTAAGATTTGGATTGACAAGAGCTCTATCATATTTATTTTGGTTTGGACTCGAAGGTGATGTGTTGCATTGCATTCTGAGAGCAGGTGTTCCACAGTTGCAACGTCATTGCAGAGAGGGCATGTATCATTATTGCGGCCGCCCAAAAGTACGATTGGTACGATTTTCTTGTACGGGGACTCCTTAAATTTTTTAAATTTATTTTAGTTTTATTATTTGTTGTTATTATGACAATCTATAACGGTTCATGAGATACAGCCCTTTGTGTACGAAACCCTAAAAAAAGGAAAAATAAAATCTTTTAGAATTGCTGTTTATTTGTTATCAATGGACTCGCAATGCCATCTGTTGTAAAAATAAAATCGCGGTGACACCTGTCGGAAGAAAAAATGGTTACGAAAAGTGTCACAAAATGTAAAGGCGTGCAAGGGGAGGAAGAGTGATGAATGAAAGAATGAAATAGTCAAAGCAGACATAAGTTATGTTGTATGTGTTGCTTTGTATATGGGCATTCTCAATGATTGCGTAGACTGTTTATTTTTATTGTTGCTTTAATTTTTGTTTGTTGATCATTATCATCATCATTTTTATTTTTTGATCATTATCCTCGTTTTGTATGCGCTCAACATCATGCAGGGGGCGTAGCAACGCGCGCCGAGCAACGCTAGTATTATAGTAAAAATATGTATTGAGCCGAAGTCCAGAGTAGAGGATGCTCTCCATAACTTTAATAAACAAATAAAATAAAAAACCTACATAATCGTTTTTAAAAATTAATTTGATTAACGTTTTATTTGGTATTTTTAAATTTCGTTGGTCGATTATTCTTTTGCTCTAGTATTTTTGTTTGAATTTTTTTCTTTTCGATCTCTGACGGAGGAAACAAAGTATCTTGTGAAAATTTTTTATGGTTTTAATTTTTGTTTAAAAGAACTTATTAATTTAGGTTATGGAATATTTCTTATAGCTAATGTCCTGTTTAGTTCTTCATTATTTTATTATTTATTTTTTTTATAATTGTCAATTTTTTTATATTTTTGGCTTCCGAACTGTTTTGTTTTATTGATGATTTGCTTTTGGATTTAGTTTTATTTTTTTTTTTTTTACAATGTATGTTTTTTGCTGGTTGAATTCTTCTCATTTTTCACCTAATTGACCAGTGGAGATTTCATTTTGTTCACCTTATTCTCTGTAATCAATTCTTCCAATTGGTTACTTTTCTTTTATTTTCTGGATCGCTTAATGATTAAAATATTAGGTAAAGTTAGAAATTTTTTCTTTTCTTTAATATTTGAAATGGTTAATCTCGTGTTTAGTTCTTCATTATTTTACAATTTCTTTTTTTTATAATTGTCAATTTTATTTTTTTTCCCTTCTGAACTGTTTTGGATTTTTTTTTTTTTATACTATGTATTTTCTTTTCGTAATTGATTGATTAGGTTATAGCATTGTGGAGTTTTTCATTTTTTTTTTGAAAAATCCTTGGAAATCAACTCCTCCAATTGATCTCGTGTTTGGTTCTTCATTTTTGAAATAATTTTTTAAAATGAATTTTAGCCAATATTTTTTTTTCAATTGAACTTTTTTTCTGAAGTTCTAAGATTTTCCGCATTACTCGAATTTTTTCTTTTGGTACAGCTGCACGCTGATCTCTGATAAGATAAAGTGGAAGAAAAACTTTTGGTATGAGACATGGTCGTGGAAGATTTCGTGGTTGTTAACTTTAAGAACATACACAGGCTCTATAAGGTGCTGTGTATCATTCCATAGCACTATATGGAATTTGCCACTTTTTTTTGTACAAAAGTTATTTTTTAAAAGTTTTCAAAATATCGTATATGATCAATGCTATCTTTAACATAAGTAAAAAAAATCCGATATACACTCCTCAAAAGGATAGACGCACCATCACTTCTTTTAAAAATGACATTGTTACTTTTATACGAGAGACAAAAGTAATTATGCACAATTTATATTTATTAATTGCTCTTACACGTTTATCAACAAAAAAGTAAAGAAATAAGTAACATTAAATTTTTTCAAGTTTTCGTATAAGTTAGTTGAAAGAAGATTCTTTTTCTTTGGTCAAATGAATAGACGCACTAAGGAAAATGTCTGTTTTGGTTATAAAATGGACATTTAAGCATTTCAATTAATTTAAATAATATTAAATATTATATTTAATAGTGCGTGCTGCCACCTTTTTGGCTTATGGCTCCGAAAATCGTGTCCTTCATAGAGGAGGTATTTAGGTAGTCCAATGTAATCTTACTCCAAACGAGTTTTATTGCTGCCCTTAGCGACTCCTTATCTTCGTACTGCCTTCCCCTTTCAATAAACTTGCGAGGTAGCCATCCCCACACATTTTCTATTATGTTTAGGTCTGGAGAGTATGGTGGACAATTCATTACCTCAACGTTTTACCTTGAAATAAACGTTTTTACGACTCGAGCATAGTGAATAGGAGCATTATCCTGTTGGAAAACCCATGGCAACGGTCCAAAAGGGTTATTTATCTGTGGAAATCAGATTCCAATAGTGATTTGAAACAAAGGCTTTTCATTCTCTGCTCTACAAAAATTAAATCCATCGTTCCGTAAAGCGTTATTGCTGCTCATACTATGACTCCGCCCTCACGGCTGTGATGGCGGCTTAATTAAACTTCTTCTTTTCGCAAACCGTGAAAGTAATATTGGTATCCATCTGGGCCGTCTAAATTAAAACGCTAAAGACGACAGGTCTCCAGTCATTGAAAAGAATATCAGTTTGAACAGTCTACGTCATATAATCTTATGCAAATTCGAGTCATTTTTGCTTTCGGTTATTTTCTTATTTTCAATGATTCGCTTTCGAAATAGTACGCTGCACAGTTGAGAAGCTTGCATTTACTCCGGCTAATTCTTTTATTTTGACTGCCAACTTTGTGCAATTAGAAACGATTCTTAGAATTTTTCGCTCTTCCCGAGAACTTAAGGCTTTTTTCTCCCTTTGAACTGTTTTCCATATGATTCTGGATTTTTTAAGTACCTATCGACGGATCTTGAGCTGCGGTTTATCTTTTCTGCAATCATCTGGTTGAAAAGTCCTTGTGAGTGGAAAAAGTCGATTTTTTCGAGTTCCAAATTGCTCAAAACTTTCCCTTTACCCATTATTATGCCTGAATTTTTACTCAAAAATATTTATTATTTAATTTTATATTGGCTTATGTCAAAATAAATGCAAATTTTTCTCACAATTCAATAAAATTATAGCTGCGTCTATCCCAATGACCATGTGTTTGCATTAACATTTTGAGAAACTTCGAAAGAATAGTTATGTGTTCGAAAAACAAAAAAATTTTTTTTCGAACAAGGTTCGAATTGTGATAAGCAACATTTATTGGACACTTAACATATGCTTGTTTTTTACTAGACCGTTAGGTTTGAACAAAAAATTTGGTGCGTCTAACCAATGACCAGGAGTGTATCTGCTTACATTTTCTTGTTTTAAAGTCTTGATATTCCTATTAAAGATTGTCACAGGCAGAGTTACGATAATGCATCAACTATGGCTGGAAAGTATTCTGATGTTCAGTCAATAATAAAAGAAAAATATGAATTTGTAATTTTTGTCCCATGTGCGGCACATTCAATAAATTTAGGCTGTTGAGTGTATTTCTGAAGCAAAAGCATACATATTCATACTTGCTTTATGAAAAAATTGTTAAATATTTTCTCAGCTTTGACCAAACGATGAGAAATTATGACAAAAGTCGCACTCGGATGGTATGCAGTTGCTAATGCTATTAATTCTTTTCAAAATGATTATCTAAATAATTCTGAAGCATTGTCATCAATTGAAAGTGATATCAATAAATAGGAGAAACAAGAAAAGAAGAAGCAATATAAAAACAAAAAACACAAAAAATGTAAATATATGACATTATTCTTCTAACGGAGAGCTTTGAAATGATTTTCTTGGGAATTATGAATAAAACAAGCTTAAGTTTACAGAATAAAACTACGACCATGGGTATTGTAACAAAACTTTACGCATCTCTGAACGATTATGTCAATAATTTCAATCAGTACGAATCGGCCGCTAAAGAAAGTAAATCCAAATTTTGTTTATAAAGATATGTAAGTCGCTGCACATGCATCACTTTTTTTTTGCAGGATAATCAATTTCTATTACGAAATCACAGCTAAAGATAATAAAAATTAATTGCGAACAACAATGTTACAAGAACGACTAACTATTTTATCAATTATTTATTTATTTATTAATTTTTTTATGACAAAATATTGTCAACAAAGGAGTACATTAAAAATAATTTAAATAAAGCTTTACAACTAATTAACTCTGACCCGGTGGGGGAAATTTATTTGCTAAATAGCTAGCTATGCCCCTACTCACAGCCATGTTTGGTCTGAGACAGACATTAGACACCCCATCCAAAATTGTATGTCCAGATTTAGTCACGGTGGATGGAGAATCGTAGGTGTTGCAAGACCAGAGCGTTGATAGCTATATGCATAGATATGTGCATAGAAAGTGATATCAAAAAAATAAATAGAAGATTTTGCTCAACAGAAATCCCGAAAGGAACCATTATCTAAATCGTAACAAGCAGTGTACTCATAGAATAAATAACTTATGTATATTGGATTTGTGTCAATTAACCATATTAAATATAAGATCATAGCAGATAAATTTTTGTATCATTCACTTCCTTTACTATCCAAAAGGACGCCAAATTCATGTGTGGCCAAGGGCCCCGACTTGGAAAAAGACGGCGTTGCATATGACTTTTGTGATAAATACATTCAACTATATTGTTACATAACAGATATTATGATTAAATGCAACCCTGCTCAATGTAAGCAAAGTGAACAAAGTGATAATAAGTAAATAACTGAGGAAAAGAGAACAATTGGGAAGGAACATGTTTACTTGCTCAGTTTAGTGAACAACTCTTTTTTGTTCACTTACTCATGTGCAATACAACTCTATACCGAAGTAATATGGAGTGTACATAATATTACAGTAATATTATTAAAGCTATACGAAACTACAAGTGTATGATCTTTTCTAATGAATGCAAACTATTACACTGACCGACAAAATTCGAGGTCGCTGAATAAAAGAAGTGTCTGTATCTCATAAAATAGACCTGATACAAAAATAATAAGGGCAGATTCGAAATCATCGACAATTCTTAATAGAACATTTTTTATCTTAATCTTAAGAAAATTGATTTAAAGATTCACGCAATACACAAAGAGAAATGCATTTAAATTTCATTTACATACAATACAAAGATATATTCCCTTACAGTACTTAATTCGTCTGCAAATCATTCAGTTTCCTTCATTGAATTCATACATATGTCAGTGAGAAATGTTTGAGAAAATTAAATATTACAAGAGTTGTGCAAATTTGAAATGTTTTAAGGCCACTGAAGATTCTAGTGACATTTTAAATTCTCTTGTGGTCGACAACAAAAACCATGACATGTCTGAGATTAAGTTTTTCTTCGTCTGAACTTAGCCAACTATTAAATAAATCCCAAGTTTTGTGGTTAGAATACAAAATTAATGTACTTTACTCAACACGCAGACATTTATGGTAGAGCATCTAAGCACCATATATGTATGTTCATCCTTTACACACTTATGAATGTATGTGTATCTAAGAGTGTGTGTGTTTTGGGAGCCAATGCCAATGAAGGGAGTTAAGAAAAATGTAGTTCATTTCATTTTAAGTTTAGTAATTTTTTTCCCCAAACTAGTTGAAATTCATCTTTGTGGAAAATGGCTTAATAAAAGTTTAGAATTATTGTCCTGATATGGGTTTAGTATTTCAATGAAAAATATTACAAAGATTCCTTGCCCCAAACTTTTAAAAAAGTTTTCTTCTTTTACTAACTAATTGTGCATTTAAGAAACTTTAATAAATTTGAAATTAAATCAAATTCATTCCCATTTCTTTTTATATTCTACAGAATTTATCATAATTATTTTTTTGTTTTCACTTAACTTTTTGCTAAAAGAAATTATGAAAGAAAGTAAAACTAAGTAAGACTTAGGTAAATCCCACTAAGTCCACTTTAGTCACTATTACATCATGAAATCACTTTTTTCCTATTGTAGTATTGTATAAAAAAGGTATTAATATATAAACACGGCAGTGTTGGAAAACAATGTGGTAAAAGTTGATGCTTGTATAAAAGAAAACTTATAAAAGATGCTGGATTATGTTAATCAAATGAAAGGACAAAACAAATGCAACGGAAAAGAAAAAAATGAGAAAGAACAGAAAGAAAAAAATTTGAGGAAACATTTAATTAATGATATTTTCTTTTAACACAAATAAGGGAATATGATAAAATAGTAAACAGCAACAACAACCAAAAAAAGAAATCATGAAAATTATTTCCATGACAAACAGTAAAATACATGAAAATGATTTCTTCAAAAAATACTAAACTCAAACAAAACACAAAAAAGAACAACAAAATAAAAGTGAAAAAGAAAAAGAAAACAAAAAAAAAAAATAAATTATAAGTATTTATGTGCTTAAATAATTCATTAAATTAAGTAGACAAAACAATCAATCAAATGGAATTTTTGTAAACAATGGTAAAAATAGGAAGACAAGCCTAATGAAATACGCGAACAAAAAAGTTGGAATAGTACAAGGACAGCAGTTCTTAAACTGTAGTCACTGTATTTCTGGGGTCCGCAATGGCCATGTCATGTGGTGTTGCGCAAAATAATTTTGACAGTAACTTGACAACTTCAACTTTCTCAAGAATTTACTTATTATTTATTTCATAAGATATTGTATAAAGTGAATTATAGGAGTCGGAAAATTATGCTATACCACTTTGTAGGAAAATATTTGTTTCGTTTTATTGAAAATAACTTAAGAAACTTAAACGTTTAGTGATAGCTGTCTTCGTTGGTAGTCAGGCGGCACTCAAAGCACTGCAATCCACCACTGTGAAGTCCAAGCTCGTTAAGGAATGCAGGGCGACGATAAGCGAACTAAGTCGTCAAGCTGATATCACTCTCTTATGGGTTCCTGGCCATAGGAACATTGAGAGAAATGAGAAACCTGATGAACTGGCTCATTTTGGTGCTTCCCTTGATATATCGTTAGAGGAAAAGATCCCAATTCCCCTGGCGGTCGTCAAAAGGAACAACTTCCTGTATTTTCGTCAGCTGGCAAACAAGCGATGGAAAGATCCTGCAGAGTGGACTTTGAATTCTATTTGTAAAATTGTTTCCAGCTGAAATAGCTACCCTTGAAATGATTGAGCGTTTGGGTGATGCCATGTTCTGAAAGAATTATTGTAAAAAAGCATCATTATTAGAGGCCTTACTTTTGCCATTTTGTCAATGTGAATCAAGGTGTTGTTGTTAGAAAAATAGATATAGGTATCCTTCTAAATTCATTACCATATGTAAAAACTGGATTGCGGTCAAACTCAATAGTTCTACGTGACCATTTTGGCTCATTTTTGACAGATATCGTAAGGCATCGCTGATCTCCAAGTGAAATATTGTCCTCACTATCGCTAATATAAAATACACAAATGTCATCGGCGTCACCTTCTTCCTTATCCATATTACAATCTGGATCAAGTGGAATATACGTATGTTATGTCGAAAGAGCCGTGATTTGATGAGTCCCAAGCAATGGCTTCACTTTTAAATCTTGAGCGATAAATGGTTGTCATCTCCGAAGGAACAATAAATAATAATACATAATAATATAAATTATTTTAAAAGTTTGTCCTCTTTGCATTGTTTCTTACAATTGTAGTAGGGAATTTTATTGTTTGAATGAATTTCTGTCAATTACTAAGAGTCCTTCATTCAAAAAATATCCATATTAATGTCATTTTGATATGCTACAAATATGGGTCGGAAATTACAATACATTTGGTAGGAGAATATCAATTCATCTCAATGTTATGATTTCTTACACAGGAAAATTTGCATATATTCATATAAGTTTATGTAAAATACATAAAACAATCGTCCAAAAAAGTACCACATATTTTTAGGAATTCAACATTTAAGAGTCTTAGTTGCTCATGCTTGGGATATTTTTGAGGCGATTCCAGTGGGGCTACAATATACTAGTAGTACTTCCATTATCCAACTATGATTTGATCCAAAAATCTAGTTATCCCCAGGTTATGTTTGAGTCAACAATAATAATCAGATATTCCAAAGAGCATTTCTTTAGTTTCCCACACTATAAAAAAAAAAATATAATAAGCACCAAAATAAAGCAATGTTTTTGTATCAATTCTTTTCTTGTGAATATTTCTGAAGTGAGTTACTTGGGTGAACTCAAGACTGAAAAGAAAAACTATCAATTTATTAAATAAACTTAAACTAAATTGAACTCACAGCTTTTAAATATTCAAACAGGCAGTGGTTGTGCTAAATCAAATGTACACGTCAGCAATATCAACTTTGCAAGGCCTCTTTTATCCCCCTGAAAGAAAGAAATCGGAAATATAAGTATATGAACAACTTAAGATTTTTAAACTTTTTTGCAATCGCCGATGGACCTCGCGCAGCTACTGTTAACAGGGTACACAAACCAGTAAACAAGGTCAACAGGTTACTTTCATACTTATCCGAATTAATTGCAATTTTTCAATTCAAATTCCATGATCTACTTAATGGAATTCAATGTTGTAACCAAGGGTGTAGCCAGGATTTTGCTTAGCTTTTTATTACATTAATAATATACTCTTGTCAGCTTCGTGGTCCTTCCCAAAATATCGTATTAACTATAGTTTTAATATGTAATAAAATATCGACACCATACTTGAGTGTGCCTCCTGTCCGTACCTGGTTGTAACGGAAGTAAAGGAATTGATTAAGACTCTAAAATGGAAAAATTGATGAATTTCTTATCTTTGAAGAATGTCTTTTTTCCAGGTTTTAAAAGCGGCAAGAAGAAGAGCAAAACATTCTGTATAATTGTATGTAATTACGTCAAAAATATATGTATGGTAGATAAGTAGAAAACATGTAATATTTCATAGAGATGGTATCAAATCAATTTAACAAATTATTGCACCTTCGTTACTTGAAAATCTATAGTAAAAATCTATCAAGCAAAGCTGATTAAAAACTTTAATTTATATTCCAACTTAAGGAAATCGCAATACAATCAATAGAGAGCTTGTGAATCTCACAAATGTATAATGCAGATGAGTCTTCCCTTTTTTTTGGATATTACTTCCTAGTCACAGGATGAAAAATGTTGATAATACGAATCATGCATTCATTAGATTGGAATATCGACTTACTACTACATGCATATGTCTTGAAATAGGACAACATAATTCATTTTAAATACTGTATTATGAAAACCAACAACTGTTTACCACCTTAAGGTGAAATAAAAATGACCAAGAAAATATACATAACACTAAAATAGAAAAGTCTAAAATACTAAAGACAAAAATTTTCAACTAAAATTGGAAAAATTTATGAAGAACAAAATTTCGAAAGACATGAAAAACTCGATAGCAATAACAGCATAGATAGTTGGAGGAGAAAAGATCATAAGCAATTGCAAGTTATTGGCATAAGATTTCCCATGACAATTTTTGGTGAGGAGTGTTACACAATGCAACGACAATGACAAAAACAGTCACAATAAATGAACAACAGCAAAATATGAAGTAGTCACAATTGACACCAACAACAACAACAACAAAAACAGCAACAATGACAAGCTCAAGACTTCCGAAATATGTGTACAGATATGATACTGAGTATTCTATTTTTATTTTTACTTTAAGTGTATTTTCCTTTTTTCATCTTTTATCTGGTAGAAAAATATGTTGCATTTTGCCGACACCAAGCACAATACTAGTAGAAGCAAATAGTTAAGCTTAGATACTCACATCCTGAGTGAGTTGTGTTGGCATTGTGTTGCGTAAGCTTGGGTAAATGTTTGCCTTCTGGTTTGTTGCATATGAGTGTGTGCATGGTATTTGTATGAAATTGACAGTGTATTTGTATGAAGTTTCTGTAACATTTTGAAACAATTTTTGTTGAAGGTATTTTCAAAAGTACACAACCTTCTCAATGAAACATTTTTTTTTTAGATTTTTAAAGTCATATGCGGCGTATGATTTCTATTGTATACGCGTATAGTACATAAACTTTTTTTGTAAGCTTAAAAATAAAATTTGAAATTTATGTACATGAACCTGATGTGCGTTTGAGAGTCATATACTTTTGTTAGAAAAAATTATGAACTGTGGAAAACTTTTCCACTTCATGAAAAGGTGAACAACATTTTTTTCCTCATTGTAAGTGAAAACAAATAATTTCATTTTTTATGATTGTGTATTTCCCCCTTTCCTATTTACTATCAAAAAATAAATTAGATAAATGAAAATATTATTATATTTTTTACATTAATTTTTTTTTCAAACAATTGTCCTCCTCTTCAACTTTATTTACATTTCTCCTTTACGATTTCATAGGCTTCTGTCAAAAGATGACAAGCTACAAATGTTGTTTTATCCCCTACATTCATTTGTTCTTATAACAAAGACAACAACAATAACAAAACAATAACATTATCATCTATTGCATAGCTTATGATATAAACGGCACCCAAATCATCTTCTGTTCTTCAACCTTCATCTGGGTCCGGCGTCCTAACTTGCCTGCATCAATGAAGCCAGGAGCACAACTGTTAATCCTCAATGGTATAATGTTTAAATGTTGGAAAATTGAGCTTCCAGACATTTTTGACCATTCTTTCACTCTCCCTTTCCCTTGCGACGTTGTCGTTGTCGACAGCGACTAAGTTTGCGGAAAAAGTTTTGAGTAATGCTTTGGAGCGCGAAGAACAATAAGCCGCCTCTATTTCCCTTAATTTTCCCTTATTCAAGTAGCCCTATAGAGTAGATAACTGTTCTTTCTTATTGTCCTCTTTTCCTATCATTATAAGTTTGACTATTAAGGAGTGATGAACTTTTGCTCCACGCATACTAGAAACAAAACATTATACATACATATCTCTGTATTTACACTCTCTCTTTGTCTTTGTCTATATGAAGCAGTAGGGGGAAAATATTTGTTTGTTCATTTTATGATAATTATTGTAAGTAGCGGCAATGATAATAGAACGGGTACATCGGTTGAGAACAATCAAACAAACAAAATCGCGGGTTTGGCTTTTGCTGTAAACACAGAGAAAATGCATTAAAACCAAAGGCAAAACAAAGTTAAGAATAAGATGAAGAACATTAACATTGAAGTTATATTTGAATATCTTAAAAAATGCCATTACAAAAAGCATAATTCAATACATTTTAAAGCGCAAAAATATTTTCCATATATTAAATAAATCATTTTGATTCTATGGAAACAATTAAACAACAATAATATTGACTGAAAACTGAAAAACATATTATCTGCGTAGGACATGGGTGGACTAAAAGTTTATTTGATTGCTCAAAAAAATTTGAGAGTCTGCATACTAGGGTAAGTGATTTTCTAATGAGGTGCTCAGGAGAAGTGGTTGTTTGAAAAAATTCCTAAGATGCTACTTACTATAAATATATAAGTTAAAAACAAATGTGATATTACCACAGTAATGGCGTAACTAGGGGGAACGATAATAGAGTCTAAGTATATACTGAAGAAAAACAGACTCCCGCACAGACATACATAATTGGATTGCTTCCGATCAAACAAATATAAGTATGTTCCTATATCTAACTCCACTTCTCTCGCTTAAAACATATACTTTTTGCACCAACTTAAAATATACTTTTAACCTTGTAAGAGTTTAGGTTATAAAAAGTTTGGAAAACTGCTTTGGGCGCCCACTGATTGAGCAACAAAAATAATGTGGCAACTTTGACAATAGCCTGTGTTCATTATAATAATACAGATGATGATAGCATTCTTGTTGAAAATAATGATGGTAATGTTAGTACTTTTTTTAAATTGTTTAGTTGTTCCGTTATGTTATGTTATCCGGGGTCATACTTTGTTGCTTCACAATGTTGTTGTTGTGTTTTGTTGTTTGTTTAACTATTGTTTTTCATGTTTATTGATTTTTCATATTTTATTTATGTGAGATTTGTCAATGATGCCAATAAATGACAAATAATGTTTTGATATACAATATTTATTGAGAGAAACATCAATAAGACTTATTGACATCTGAAATAAACTGACGGACAACTTTTTTAGCAAAATTTTCATTTCTTTCAAATGATACGAGTATTGTAACTATTTTTATATATTCTGATTAATTTAATTGTGTAAACAGATAGCTTTCTGTAAAGTTCTTTCATATTTTTGAAGTGAAACTTCTTGTGGCTCACTTGGGAGAAAAAATTTCAGATGAAAGATTAATGTTGACGTATGAGAAACAGATAAAGAAAGTACAAGGCATACATACAAATTTTATGGTATACATTGGTGCGAATGTACGAAGAAAAGTAATCGAATAACACAGGTTATCTGTATTGTGTTTGCAGTTGTACTCATTTGTGGACAAAAGAGGCATACGCCAAACGTAAATACAAGAATGACACATGTAGAAAACAATATCAACAAAGGGTAGCGAAACAGGAAACAACAACAACAACGCTGAGATGAATACAACAACAACAAACAGGAAATGTCCCTTTATGCATTTATGCCGTGTTTACACTGATCAAAAAGAAGTTGTTTACAAAAACCGTTTACAATGCAGTTTTGCTTTAAAAAAAACCTGTGGCACGTTATTATAAAGAAAATAAGGAAACATGAACAAAGATCGTAGAAAATGGTCAAAATGTTGGTATCAATGTCAAAAAAGTTGCCAACAATACTGAACATTTACCAGCCCTCGTTGCTTAAATCACCACTGTTGCTTCTAAAACAGTCAAACAAATCGCTTAAAATTCGCCAAAGTTACTCTGAAATATGGTTATTTGACTGTTCTTGTTGAAGAGTTTGACTGATTTGTATGACTGCTTAAACAGAAAATTCTAACAATAAGTATGGTATATGCACGGTAACAATTTGAATAGACCTGCCAAGCGACTTTCAAAATCTGTAAACATTTTTGCAATAAATAGTTTGCAATAAACTTTAAATCTATTCTTCAAAAACAGGCATAATTTTTATACAAGATTTAATTAAAAATTTTGCGATCCTCACTGCCTTTGAGTGCGCTTGGCAGGGCTTCCACATCGTGAGTAAGTGCAATTATAACATTGAAATGCTTTTTGTACAAAGTACATGATTGAGAACATTTTGTAGTGTATGCACATAGTTCTGGGATTTCCCTTTTTCATTCCTGCTTCGTATTTTGTTAATAGATTATAAAAAATAATTACAATTAGTATTTTCCTTAAATAGCTGTTTATTGCCGCCATCTATCGGCATCACCTAAAATGGTCCAAATTTTACCAACAGTTTTTAGACTGACCAGCAAGTTCTGGCAGAACTCGCACGAGAACTTAAGTTCTGAGCTACAACAACAACTACAAATTTCGTTCATTTTCCCTGTGGTTGTTGTAATTTGAACTTGAGTTCTCGTGCGAGTTCTGCTCTGTCTGAATGCACTTTTCATATATTTTTATACCCATTACTTATTGCAATACTGTATCTGAATCAGGCCTTTTGAAGTTTCTCTTCTATCACGTGTATGGTACTAGAGGAGAATTTCTTTTTATTCGGTCCCAACTTTTCCTTTTCTTTTTGAACCCAACAGTAAACAACTGTTAATGGCTTGCTCAGTACATATATGCATATTGCAGTCTTTTAACTTCATTTTTTAAATCTGAAATAACCATAATCAATCTACAGCATCATTTATAAAATGATATGATCAAATGTTAAATATTTTGTTGAGACCTATTAAGGTGGAGTCATTATATATTTTGCTGAATAATAATTTTCTAATTTGATGAGTTCAATACAGTTCACACTGGGCCAAATGCCCAACCTTTTGGCATAAAGTCTATTAATGTAGTAACGTAGTTGAAACTTAATGGATTTGATAATTGTAACAAACATAATATTTTAGCAAAATTTCAAACAGATCCGACCACGCCTACCCTCACCGCCCATATGAGCCCACATTCCGGATGCGTAGTATTTTGTATGAGTTTCAAGTGTTTGATTAGAAAGTGCAATTTAGAAAGCAAAAATGTTTTCATGTTCAATAAATACTAAACTAAATTAAACTAAAAAAAAAATCTCATATTTTTCATATAAGTTCTTATTAATAGTATTACAATTATTTTATTCTACATCAAATTTAAATGAATACAGATTAACACCTACGCACTCAGAATCGGAATTGGAATCGCAGTTATGAGGGGGTCGTTTTTGTTCTCTAAATGAAAATGGGTTACTTCTAACAGAGCAATGAAATCATTTGGCAACACCTTACTTTTATATTGAGCAGACCTTTTCTTTATAGTAATACTGGAAAGAAGGGGAAGTGACGAATCCATTGATCTTTGGAATACATCTTTCATTTTATTAGCCTGTGAGTTATGACGAGCATGCGACTGTCATTCGTGCTTATAAAATTTGTTACGCGCTTCTGATGCATTTTCACCAAGGCAACCCACCGGTACCATTGAAGAACCTATTATCTGGGAACTAAGATTTTATGTAAGGTACGTGTCATTGGGTACCACGGGTATTTTGCTCCTGTATGCAGCAAAAGTATTCTCACATCATTTTTGGAATTTTAGTGCATCAACTGAAAATTTACAGGAAATGACGATTAATAGTATATGTTGGCTTTCTAATAAATCCAAATCGAATTCTAAAATTAACCAATAACTTTGGATTGAAAAAAGCCTTTCTGGCTGTGTTTCCATCATTTGTGTTCCCATCAGGGATCAATACTGTTATAAGTTTTATTTGACAAAATTATTAATACTTATTATTTTTAATATTTATTATTTTCACTCATTATATTTTATTAGAAATTGACGGAAGACGGGCAAAATCAGTCAAAAAGTGTAAATATCACGTTGAAAGGAACACATCCAAGAATACTTTCTAATAATTACATTTTGGCCAAAACAGAGTGAAATTTAGTTTTCACTTCATAGTGCACCGGTGTTATTGTTAGATTTTCTCTGCCTAAGAATGTCACACAAAACTATTAAAAAAAAAACACATTTAATAAATAGAACACAATTGACACATATTATTTACATTACACATACCTTCATTTGCATTTTCCATATTTAACAATAAAATTTGGTTTACTACGAGCCACACTTTCTTTATTAAAACTTAGAATTAAGAGAGTGTGGCACGCTGTTTCTCTTTTTTTCTGTAAATAAACATCTGATCAAAGTTCGAACCTTGTAGCCTTGGTGAAAGCTCAAGGTTGCACTCCAATAGCTTTTGTTTCTTGAATTGTTTTATTTCAAGTATTCACTTTAAGAAAAAACAACTCAAATCGAAATATGTTTTCATAAAATGTTTGGCATTTGGCCCAGTGTGCAGTCCTACGATAATCATCAAAATTTAAAATTTGTAAGTCAACATATTTGTTTATCACAAAGTTTAATAATAATTAGTTTTTTATTAGTTGAACTTTTTCTTTAATATTGAAATAGTATGCATTAAAGCATCTATAAGCTCCTTCCAACGGGTAGCTATAATATTATTAATAATAATTGAAGAACATAAAATGAACTTGTTCTTTTCTATTTTAGCTTCATTGATTTTATCTCAGTTAGCATCATACGACGATGTAATGAAGAGCGCTTCTGATATTGCTGATGTTGAGTTGGTGGTGAATGGATACTAAAATATACATCCATACATATATATATATATAACATAAAGCATTAGCTATAAAAGAGCATTTAAGATAAGCATGCATTTATGGTCGTTAAAAACCAAAAAAAAATGCTATTATAAAACTTGCAATATGCAATGTTCTTAGCAAAATGGCATATACTCACTACTCATACTCGTATGGGATAGGGATCCGTATGGTTGCGTCTTGATACTTGGCATTGGGGAACACGAGTACACATAGTCAAAGAGCCATTTAGTTAATATGCTAAATGTTCAAAATCACTTTTTCTTTCCTCCTTCCCTGATTCAATCCACTTTTTATTCACATGCAGTCTTTCTTCTTGCTGGAGTTGATTTTCATTATGGAAATATGTACCTATAGTATAAAGGTATAAAGGTATAAAGCCATGATGACTTAGAGTTAGGGTAAAGTGCAAAATAATAAAACAAAATTTTACTGCTTGAAAGGTAAATATTATAAATGTAACCTTATGTTAATACGAGTATGTGTGAATATGTGTCTGTGTTGGTATACTATAAACTCAATTTAACTGTGTATCTGTGCTCATAATAATGTCGCAGTTTGTGAATGCGTCAACGCTCTTAACGGTTAATTTGCACAATTCTATAGCCCAAAGAAAGAAATTGAACACAAAAAAAAAAAAAAAAGGACTCAGAGACTGGTTTTTCACTTGATTTGAGTGCACATCATTAGTAACGCCATCATTATCATCATCGTCACCATTGCCAACATCATTATTGTCATTAACTAACAGTCATGAAAGTACATCATCATCATCATAAACATCATTGTGATCATCAATGATGCTGTGCTAGAGGTAGATGTAGATATAACGGCAGACCAAACCTTTGAGATAATAGAATGCAGAAACGCATGCTAGAACATAATCATGCGGAGTTTGCAGCGGCACCAGTAGCAACCTCAATTTTTGCTGACTTTTCTCATCGTTACGCTCGATTGAGTGCACAATTTCATTTAGAGCATACCCGAGCTCTCTGACTTTCGCATCGAAGTGCCTTAAATGCACTACCAACAAATGTTCGAAATGAGTGATCCAAACAATTCAGTCCATCAGGCAGTTAGTCAGTCAGTTAGTCAGTCAGTTGAACAGACAACCAGCCATCGTTCTAACCAAGCATTCAACCACTTTGTCAACCAACGAAACAGTTGGCAACCAATTCCCCAATACACAAATACCCACACACATAAACACAATCTCATCATACACATGCCCAGAAGTATTCAGGAGCTGCGTTGATGTCCTCATGTCCGCATATAACCATCTAACTCACTTTTCATTCATTTGTGAGTTGCTCTCTTGTTTCTCTTGTTGGTTTTCCCTGTTTTTCACAATTCAGAAAAGTCGCTTGCGGCATTTTAGCTGCGCTTTCAAAATATTTTCAATATTTTTTCCTATTTGTGTATATTAGATACTATGAACATTTATGGATACATAGATACTTTGATATTTATTCTGGTTTGTCGCTTCTATTGTTTTTACTCCTTCTATTCAGCAATGAAATCGAATAATCATAAAACCTTGTTTGACATATTTTTTACCACAAAGTATTATAATGGTTTGCTGTTAAACGCGTGTTTTTATATTATTGGCTTCCAATAAGCGTCGAATCCAATGTGGATGTGAGTATTGGCGTGGGCTCTTATTTAGTGGGGGCTTTGCCTGAGTAATTAGTTGTAATGGATTTGCTAATTGGCAAATGCAAATGTGTTTCGTGTGCACCCAAGGGTAAGTTACAATTTAATGGTTAATTAGTGGAACCAAAATGAATGAACGAACACTAATGAACAAATTTTTCGAAGTTATTCTTTGTAATAAATTTGTGGTGTTTCCTTATTTTGGGTTAAAATTTATGAAAATTAAAATGGTCATAAGTAGTTGTAGTTGGATGATGATAGTCATTGTTAAATGTATTATTATTATTATTATTATATATTATTTTTAAATAGAAATCTACTTTTTGAAGGCGGGCTTAAAAGTTAGACTCATATATGGACACTCCTCCATGATCTATTTGGCTATTCTATCGAGCAAGCAGACAAATTTATATACGGAAAAAAATCAAAATACTTACAATATTTTGATTTAATTATTTATGACTAATTTTTAAATGATGGTTGGTAGGAATCCTTTCTGACCTATTGTGCCTATGTGTGTGGTTAACCTACCTCCTTGTGTTTTATGCCTACTTCGAAAATGCTTTATGTATTACTTCAGAGTAGGCATCCATTGAGCATTTTTCCATTGCCCTTAGAGGTCAATGTTCTGTCCACCTACGTCTAGGTTCACCGCATTTATCTGCATACGTCACGACACGGAAGGTGAAATCGTCAGGCCCGTGATTCTTGCCGGAAGTCCCCTGCCCCATCAGGTTACATCATGTTCCTGATATTGCCTTCATATCCTAATGAGCGACCTCAGAAGCATCCATTTCAATCTTCTTCGCCTTAAGGACCTTTTCTGCGAACGCAGCTAACCAGTTCCAGTTGACTTCAGTCTCTGTCATCTTTTGGATGACGTTTTCCGATGTGATCAGACCAATATTTTCCATCAGCCGAGCTCGCAGCGTTTCCCACCGTCGACACACAAAAAAAGTATGCCTTCAATTTCAGCGTAAGCATAGTAACGGTACGATTCTCTGGATTTCCCCATTCTGTGCAGGTATTGACGGAAATAGCCTTGATGTTGCCCATTAATATGTTTAGCGCTGCAGTAGCCCTGGTAGCCTTTAGTGGCGTATATGTTACTCACAATAAAGCTTATTATATTGCAGTAATTCTATTTTGAATCCAAGTGGCCTTGTGCGTAGAAACATATTCAGTCAACGATTTCATTATACATATGTATAGATAAATGATGCTAATAATGTACTTCAGTATCATTGTCGATTAATGTAAGAGCAGAAGATATATTAAAACCAAACAAGTGTTATAAAAAATGTGTGCTGAAACTAAAACACAGGATCTTGGTATTTTTTTGGTAGTCTAAGTTATCACTTCACTAAGCTAGGAATTGCTTCAGACTCCAGTTACAGATTCTGCTTTGATAACCTAATGATGATTAGAAAGTTCAAATACTCAATGGAAGCAAGATTTCTTATCTGGAATCTTCTAAAGTGTATGAGTTCTTAATGTAAAGTTTTAACCTTTAAACAGGGTGCTGCTCCAATAAACATTTTAGGTCACAGTGCAAATGAATTTAATCTTGGCTTATGATTTTAAAGACATACACTTCATTTTAGGTTGTTACAAACAATATGGACAGTATATTTTCTGTTTTCATTTCTAGTTTTTATAATTTGGTTTTGTTAAAATTTATGGTTAATTTCCATGAAAAAAATAAACAGCATTAATATTTTTTTTTTTTTTTTAATTTTAAATGTCAAAAAATAATTATGTCGCAATGTGCTTTAAAACGTCTAATTTCCTTGTCCTTTTTTATTTTTCCTTTTTATTTTTTTCGCTTGCACTTAAAAAGATTTTTTTTTTTTTTGCATTTTCTAACGTTTCTTTAGTTGATACTTTATATAAAAATGTCTCTTCTCATTTTTATCAAGCCAGCCACCCCCCTACTTAATCTCATCTCATCCCATTCTTCTTTGCTTACTGGTTTACCTTTCCTTCTTTTTGACGTTTTTTCCCCATTTCCACGCAACTAATTTATAATAACCTAAATGATTTAAACCTGCACCCACGTCAAAACATTTCCGGCATAGGACACAGAACCACCGAGCCCAGAGGACAGTCAGACATAGACAGAGAGACACAGACAGTCGAGTTTAGTTGAGTGGTGCTGCAGTACGGGAAACTTAACAGGTCTGTCAGGAAATAATAGCAACAACCAATTTAGTTGTGTCTAATGTATATGAGATACATAATTCAACGAAAAAGAGACACAAAAAAAGGAAGATATTTCAACTCAAACCTAAAAAATTAAAGCAACATTATTTACTATATTTTTTGCATGTTATTCCATCCTAAATCTGTGATTTTTGGTTGTGTCTAGAAGGGCGCAGGTAGAATAATGAAATATGTAAAAAAATTAAAGCATAAAACGAGGCGCATGCAAAGTTTGTCATACAAATTTCATTTTTTATTTATGTTACAAAGATACTTTGAAATGCAGAAATATTCACGTATTTTCGTAGACACTTTTTGATAATAAAAAACACATACAATTTGGTGATGATGGTAGATGAATGACATTAGGTTACATTCACCTCACCTGTTTTCTAAATTATTCCATAACCACATTTTACAAGTGCTAAAAGTGCTATTAGCATGTATGTTGTTGATGTCCATAAATGTGTTAAAGACACCACGGGGAATCGTTACTAAAATGCTACAAATTTAACTAAATTGGCTAAGCGCAACACAAAAATAAGGTTGGTTATACACGTACTCTAATATATACACAATAATAACAATAATAATCAGACTGAACAATGAAAATTATATGTATTTATTGTTTTGCTTGTAAATGTAATTAATTAAACACCAAAAGTATTGTTGACAGTTGTCAGGACAAAAAACGAAAATATAATATAAAGTAAAAAAAAAAATCGGAAGGCTAAAAGACTCGTCCCCAGAGTGTCATCAAACGCATTTAGCTGAGAATGCAGCCCTTCCATGTATGCCTATATAATTGTTTATATATATGTGACAGTATCTGAGTGCCTGTGTGTTTGCCTGTGTGTGTGTCTATATTAGTGTGAGTATGTATTAATAATAGGCTTTGACAAAAAGTAATTTTTCATTTTGGTTTAACACTCGTGTGTTTGCTCGCAGGCAACGACAACGTCATCCTTCTTCGCTCCTTTAAGGCAGACACAAAAGGCATTTATTTCATGACTGCTTCCTGTTCGTTTCTTTCTTTTGGCAAATAAGAAAAATTGAAAAACAAAATTCATGCTAAAGTAAAATTCATCGCAAATGTGCCAAAATAAATGTTCCTCATGCACCCTCTTTAAAGTATTGTATGCTTATACAAGAATATGTTTGTAGTATATGGAAAAGGCTTATTACTTTAAGCATAACATAAGACAATTCAATATTTTATTCAGATATACGAGTATATTTAAAAGTAAATTGGATTTTTCTTAAATTAATTTTAATTTAATCTATATGGATGTATGTTTTTGTTTTTGGATGGGGAAGCATTAACAGCAAAACGAATTTACTATTCGAAGTGTGGGACTTGACTCAACCACTAAACCCCATTGCCCCAAGTCCTACCACAAAGTATTACCTCAAAGAGGAAAGAGGAAGGTTTTTCAGCTAAATATCTGGTTCTACCCCATGTTAACCAAATAGAAATTTACGTTAGAACTTCTTGTTGATATCAAATTCAGAACCTATTACTTCAACGTTCGTCTGAACTCGTCGTAACCGTTCGCAGCTCTGCCATGATTTGAGCTGCCGCCTCACTTACCGCGTCCCAGTTTAGCGATTGGTACATGTGCTGAACACAATTTGCCAGAGTCGGCTTCTTGCCAAACGATGCTGTGACCATTGACCTAGCAACAACAAATGTCGGGAAACGAAGGAAGGCGTGTTTCAGCAATCTCGTTTACGCGTCTACAAGTCGGACAGTAGGGTTTATCATATCCCCGCTTATGCAGATATTCTTAAAATAAACGTTGACTCCTCAGGTACTGCGCAAGATAGTGATTGACCTCGCCGAACTTTTTGCCGATCCATTCTTTGAAGTTATTAATGAACCGATGGGTCCACATGCCTTTGTCAGAACTGTGCCATCTTCGCTGCACACTCTACCATACTGAGAGTCCTTTCATCTTGCCTTCTCATCTGGCCAATGCTCCTCTTAGCGACACACTATCGATTCATCTCTACCACTACTGAGTCAACCTTCATTATAATCACCATTACCTGGATTGCATCACTGGATACCGTTTGAAATGTAGCACAGACGCAAATGGCACATGTATATCTTTGTTCTTCTAGCCTCCATCTAAAATAACGCAGCATAGACTAGACTTATCGCTTACGCTCTCAGGGTCCTTCACCATTCGGAATCAGCATGAGGACAGCACTTGTTACTTTTGGTATGTAAAAGGTATTCTATCAATCACTTTAGCCGAATCTAATTTATATTTTGGTTATTTTTCTCATATTCATTCAAGGCTTTGGCATTTTCTTTATTGGCTTTCAGTTGCAGCTACTTAACCTTCTCACAATGTTTGTACTCAAATAGGGTATATACACGTTTGTATATATGTTATGTTGTAGAAGGCTCGTACGCAGGTGTTTTCGAAAGCAATTTGTTTAAGCTCACTTCCTTCCTCACTTCAAATCAATAAAATAATAAAATAAAAAACAAACTTAAAACTGAATATAATCTTGAATGAGATTGTATATACCATATATACTAAGTATATACTTTATAATGTAGTTGCAATTGTTACAACAATTTCTAAAGGAGTTACTTCTTTTGTATTTTTCACTGCAATTGTCAAAACATTTCTTTGATATATTTTCGACATCATTGACACATTTGGCTGCCAAATTGTCTAAGTCTGACAGAGAGTCCTTCAAAAGACATCTTGAAATCAATTTGTCCGCATGACAATTGTGTTGAAGTGATACTTAAGTTAATACTTAGTTGATGAAAGAAAGTGCACAGTTTTTGAGAATGATAAGATACTCTTATAATATTAATGGATATTAAATTTCAAAAATCCCATAAAAGTATCATATTATCAATTCAATTATTATCTTAAAGTCTGTTACAGCATTTTAAATGATTGAATGGTGGTAGTATAAGTAATTTCTGTTCGATATAATAAATTGCGCTAAAAGTATGCTACATAATTTGTTCTCATTTGTTGGCTCTACTGCATCAAACTTACTTACTTTACTACTAAGCACTGATGAAGCTTTACACTCTCCAATGGTCCTCCATGGCTTGTCATCATTTATCACTCAAACCAATTTAAACTCACATTTGCCAATAACCAATAATGAAATTATTGTGCAGACTCGGAAGAAATGAAAGCAGAATGAGTGAGTGAGAAATGACAAAGAAAAGCAAGTGAAAAATATGTATACAATTTTTAAACGAATTATGGAAAAAAAAACCAAGAGAATTCGACAACATATTTTCCTAATTAGAAAGTGGTTCAACAAATGTTCGCTCTTCTATTACTCAGCGCATTTTACTGTCAAAACTTTAACAATTTTGCAATGAGTTAGTTACTTCGAGATCACGTTCATGGCCTGTCTCTCCTTTTTGCCCTTAAATGAAACAGTACTCGTATTTGATATTGTTACATTATGGTTATGCTTTTGTTTTGTTTTGTACTAACATTCCTCTAATTTTTCATTTCTTTTCTTTGCTTTTCATTTATTATTATTATTATTTTTATTGCCAAAGAAGCATTAAAAATGAAAAGTGCAAAAAGAAAGTAAATTATTTTGTGCTGTTGGCGCGAAGTGCTAAACGCATTTTTCTAAAGAAATAACCATGTACCATAACAATACCAAGAATAATAGCAAAATGAACACACAAAATATTTTTGTAATTTACACAGATGACAGCTGCAATAGCGACGTTGACGGCGACAACGATGATGCCAGTGTTGGTAACGATGAGATGAGAAATTGTAGTGGTGTTAAAATTGGAGTTGGAAAGGAGAATGGAACGGCAAGTGAAAGCAAGCGAATGCGTTGATTTTAAGAATGAAAATAAATAGTTTGCAGGTGGTATTAATTGAAAAACTTTGCAACACTAATTAAAAGTTTCTAAACAAAATGCCACAATGCAGATGAATACACCAGTGGTGCGGGCGAGTGAGTAAGTGTAAATTATGAACTGAACTAAGGTTCTTATTACTCCTATACTCATAAGCAAAGTATGCTGCATATCACTTGGCTGCATTTCACTAGAATCAAATTGCCATGACGATAATACACACTGTAATCTTGCTACTATTAATATTTATATTTATAACAGCAGGTATGAGAAAAAAAAAAACTAGATAATGGACAAGTGACAATGTTGCGTTATATTTTTCCATAGAACTACTAATTGCAGCATCCATGTGCGGTTTTTAGCAGAAAATTACTTTTACAATATGATGGACAAACAAATAATTATTCATACCAAGTTTAAAATATTATTAACAGTTTCACACGAATGCAATTACAAACAACGAATGAATGAATGAGTGAGTTGCTTACATTTTATATAAAATTACACTTCATTTGAAAAAGTATATAACCAACTTAACATATGAGATGAATTTTATAAATTTATTAAAATCAACAGGATGGAAAATTATTATTCAGAATTTTAGAAAAATATCATTAATAATTTTCAAATTTATTAAAAAACTATATGCAAATAATATTGCATATTCCATGAATTTGTTAATATAACCAGAGACAACAACTGTGGAAAAATAAAATGACATTTCAAATAATATTTTCATCGAATGTATTTGCATTTTAATAAACATTCGGAATTACACATCTACTTATTGGTTGCTTCAATAAATGAACAAAAATATAAATAATTATATATCACTATATCACGAGGATGGACCCAGAAGTACCCAACTTGACGTATAGACGGAGCTTATTATTTGAAACAAAAGACTATGGCAGACATATTTTAAAACAATATATGTAAGTAAGTGTATACATTAATACTTTAATGTACAATGTCCCATAAATGAGCACTTGACTTCTTATAAGCAAAGAATCACAGTGTAATTTAACTACATAGATGGTGACCTTCTCTGCCGATGACGTCTACAGTTTTGAAGGTCTTGGTAACGCACCGTCGGTATCTTTAAGTCTCTGTGCAAAATGGTGTTGTGCACAATCCAAGGAGTTTCATATAAACGGCAAAATGCCTTGTTTTGATAGGCAAGAATTCGATGAATGTTACTGGTTGCTGCGGTACCCCATATTTGAATGGCGCAACGCCAAACAGGGACCACGTCTAGTCTGTAAATTGTCCTCATGTTGTTGAGCGACAATTTCCTGGACGGCCGTAACAAGCAGTCAAGCCTATGCAACTCTCCATAATAGCATGTGGTGGTGGATTTTATATGAGCTCGCCATGTAAGGCGCTTTTCCTGGATCACTCCAAGGTAACAGACGTGGTCTACTTGCGCGAGTCATAGATGACAACTGGAAAAGTGCCACTTGTTAATGTAAAACCACAATTCCCCTATTTCTCTGCATTTATTCCAATGCTTGTCCAGGCGTGGAATCTTAGCAAGAAATCCTGTAATAACTCAGAAGCTTCTTGGGCAGAGAAAGAGTTTACTAAGATTGCTGTGTCGTAGTGGCTTTATCTGAGTCAATCGTTAGAATGTATGCCTTATATAGCGAATAGAGTACAGGAGCTAATAGTATTACTCTCTCAACTCAACACACCACAACAATATCATAGAGACACTTATGCTTTCCATTTATTTCGTTCTGGTCTTTCAGAAACACTTTTGCTTTTGAGAGATCGACAGAAATGGGGTTTTGTAATTCTTACACAAACAGTTTCTTTGCTCAACTAAAAAGTAGAAATAAGTGCTAGGAGCAGAGAGAAACCGAGTCGGCTTCTTCTTTTCTGGTTTTCGTTGAGCAGATCGCAGTGAGAGTGTGTTGAAAGACACGATGCAGTTGTTCTGGAGTGCCATGCTGCGGCCTAAATCCAAATAGGTGGTTAGGTATGGCTATGCTGCGTAAAATTTACAAGTTATGCAACTCGTAAGTATGTGCTAACATTATAAAGCTTAAGCTTGATGACGCTTTTTTATTTATTTGCATTGAATGATAAATTAACACCGTGTCATTAACACAATCTTATTTTCACTGAAACAATCAAACCAATTCATGCATCAGCTACACCGTGTATGGGGTTTATTACTATTCATAGGACGTTCTTGTTTGTGCAACATGTTTAAATTATTAAAGAAAGTATTGTTTCAAGCATGGAACGCGTACATGTGTTTAGTTCACAATGCCGAAGTAAGGAAACACAAGGAATCACAATACTTCATCTTGACGCATATATTTACTCTATTGTTTATTTATATTAAGTTATGCGCCTAAAATTATCTGATGACTTGGTAACTCGAACACTAACATATCTTATTTTTCGCTGAAGTGACTTTGGTGTTTGTATTTCAATATTTCAATAATTAAATTGAAATATTATTTATCAAAAATACTTATTAATATCTTATGCATTACTTATTAGTATTTTCAGAATTATTCAATATTTTGTAGCTTTAATCTTTGATAAACTCTCCATGGCCTTAAAGTTCAATAAACACATGTACGATATGTAATTAAAAATCAAGTAAAATCTGGGACAAAATGTTAATGAACTATAAGAAAAACACAACAAATATGGGATATCAATTTTACGCATATACCAAAAAGAAAAAACCAGAAAGAAGGCTTTCATTGGTTATGCCAAATATATAATACTCTTCACGCTCCTCCGGGTTGCATTCAACCTTCCTTTCTTAGCATCACTATAAACTCTGTATTACAGTTTGATTATCAACAAAGAACACAGTTTGAAGGGCACTTTTATTGTCCTTTTATTCTTTATAAGTTTGTCATTTATTTTGGGTTTGTATGAGAGGTACCCCTTCTGGTAACCCTAGGATCATGAAATTTACATGGTTGATGAATATGGACTAGAAACTTATAAACTCATCTCATCGAGCTGATCACAAATATATACATACAATGTATATGTAGTCAGCGATGTCTCCTTCTGTGTGTTACAAACTTCATGACAAACTTATAATACTATTCAATCCCGTGAAGAGTATAAAAAAGAAAGAAATCCTTCCGAAAATATTCCTAGCTGAACACATTTAAAAGTATCTAACGATACTGCATGCTTGTATCGAGTATTAGTAAAAAAAATCTTCATTATGCAATATTTTTTAGAGAATCTGCACTATGTGTGCTTTATTGTGTACTATTTTTTCGAATAATATTCTAATATTACTCGGTTTTGAAGTCTTTGTTTAGTTTTTCATAAAAAAACCAAACTAAAATACTTCTGCGTGATTATTTTTGGTTTTATATGAATGTTTTTATTTAAAAAGATTTTTTTTTGGTTTTTATTTCTTGATATAAATATGTAAATATATTTGTTAGTATGGATGTGTAGGTTTGTTTTTTATTTTTTTTTTGGAATCGTGATACATTTTAATGGCCATTGGCATCAAGCCATCGTCATCGTTGTTGTTGTTTATCCTTTTTTGTTTTATTTGTTTATTTTGTTTTGTTCACGATTTTGTCGCATTAATTTTGAATTTTATTCCACTTTCAGTTTTTCTTTTTGGCTTTTTCCTTGTTTTGGAGTTCGTTGCTTTTTTTATTATAAAAGTTTTTCATTCTTACTTAATACTTGCTTTGTGCATGTTTTACAGTTTAGAGCGACTGGCGAAAAGAATGGATGAAAGAAAGAAATATCATTTTAGTTGGCAAACCCACAAAGGAGTTTTCTATTTTGCATCTGCAACCAGTAAATGCAAATAGCTTAAAAAAGGATATTTAGTGCTACTTGAGGGCTGGAGGCCTTTGAGAATTATGTATTTTATTTTTTCCAAGTTTTTTTTTTTTTTTGGTGTTTGCTGTACTACAAAGGAAGTAACGATAGAACTCAGTTATAATGAAGTACTGTAGTTCTAGCATATACATATATATTTAAATTGGAATGAATTTAGAAAAGATTGGAAGTCAAAATTGTTAATGTTTAAAGCATCTATTTAAAAAAAAAGTACGATTTACTATTTATTGTACTACAATTATACTATGCTAGAGTAGCCCGGCGCGCGTTGCTGAGGCGCCGCCGTGATTTAATTGTTTGTTTAATTTTGTGCTACTAACGAAAGCAAGCATGTTTTTGGGTTTGTTCTCGAATTTTTGAATGTTGTTGTTTTCGAATGTTTTCTTTTCAATAGAGTGACATATAGATTTGCGCCATCCGTACTGTTAAACTTTAAAACATGATCAAACAGAAACGGAGTTCTGTAGCAATGAGTTCTTTGTGTAGTAGCATAATGAACTTACATTAGACTCAAATTAAATGCACTTCTTATTAAAAAAAAATATGAAAATATATAAAAACTTGCGAGTTGCAACAAAATGGATAGCATATAAACATTCTTCATGAAGAAATACAACTTTCTTGCTGGTTGATCAAACGTTGTTGGAGTGAAAAGCAGTTAAACATTTTTTCTCGTCCTATTTTATAAATATAGACAGATTAAATTATTATATCAATTTAAATCTTTAGTTTTTATTCTATCCATAATAGATAGAGGTAGGAGTAGGACTACAATAAAGCTTAATCAAGATTAAGATTGCAAATTACGATCAGAATGCTAACATGATAGGACGCAACTCAACTAGACTAGTGACTCGCAAAGTAAATGCCGACGAGATTAGATACAAGTCAAGTTTAGTTTATTCAGACTTCTTTTTTTGCTAAATAACTGACTTTCTTCTTTTTCTATAGTCGCACAGCTATATGATTAAATAATGCAATGATTTACAAAAATGTAAGGCAGGCATAGTCCATCGATTCGCATGTATGCTTATCAAGATATATAATTAAAACTCAGTTTCTGTTATCTCTCTGAAAATATATCATAAATTCTTTTACTCATGCTACATAACCCAGAGTAGATGTTAAATTTATAAATAAGCAACAGCTACAGCGGGACACAAAATAGTATCTTCCTCGCAGCAGATAGAAAGGATATTTTTTATTGAAAGATGACTATTCTTATAAGGGATTAGTTAAGAGAAAGTTTTATTTTCAAACATATTGATTTATTTAAAAATTGTAAGGAGATAAAGGTTTTTAAATACTAGGATCGACCAGTACTCGAAATTCGACCCCCCGCCGGAAGAATGACAAAAAGTATTTAATCGTGTGAGATAAACTCATTTTTTTTTTCTCTATAAAGAGAATTTGATATGAAAAACATTTATTCAGTATCATTCAATAAAGGTCGACCCTTTCGTTTCAATTAATTTTTTGCAACACTTAACAGATTATAATAAAAAAACATTGGACTCATTTACAAATGAAAACTTATCGAATGGTATATTTTTTATTATAATCGATTAGATACTTTAGGCGTAAAAATTATCAAAAGAAACCTGTTGCTGTATTTATATTATAATTGTTCCCTAATTTATATAGGAATCATTAGTCAGAAACTGGAAATTCTTATTGCGAGAAGGGAACACTAAATATAAAAGAGCAAATGTACCAAGGATAGGTTTTTCTAAAATTCAATCCATTATTTTGTTTCTTACGTGCAATAAAAATCACTTCAGAATTAGATATGGATTTTTGGAAATTTTTTACAGATATTGGAAATAATTTCCATTTCTATTATTTATTTATGAAGGAATTATAGATACAATGAAACAAAATTGTACAAATTTATTGTCAGAAACTAAAATATTTACATATTTTTTAGTGTACATTGTTTTGTTTAAGAGATAAATGATCTTCAGTGAGTGCTATTTGATTAAAATAACGTTAATTAAATTTGTTTTTATTTGCTTGGATTTTCTTATACTTCTTTATGCCCTTCGCAGCCGAACCTTTCCCCATGATCACTAAGTAGTTTACACATTAACCATCTTATTCTCTTGTAATATTGGCTTAGTTTTTAATCTGCCAAGTAAAGCCCTGCACAAGCGCACATTATGTAGTGCTAACAGTCAACAATCATACAGTGCACCCTATGAAAACAACTCATGTGTTTTATCAAATGAATCAAGCGTGTTTTGAAACGAGTCATTCCGTGTCATGTGTGATTTTGATTTAAGTCATTCAAGTTACTTTGTTTTACTAGCTTTGCTGATTCATTGATGTTACTAGCTATCACTCTGCCTTTGTTAACGACTTCAACTAGATCAAGATTCGAGAGCGTCACACGAATCGATATCATTGTGTGCTGGTGCACACAGTGTGACTATTGATAGTGTTATGTGTACAGCATGATTCGTTTAAGCGAGAGAGGTTAACTCTTTGTTTATTGTTGGCTCTTCTGCCATACACATTGATGCCGATATCACCATAGAATTTTTCAATTTAATTTAAGGGAACCATATAGGTTCGCAAAAATTTTTTTTTCGATTTTTTTTTTTTTTTGCTTAAATTGTGTGTTATGGTGTTAAAAACATCCCCTGAAAATTTCAAGTCAAAGGAACATATGGTTTTTTTTTTAGAATTTTTTTTGTGCAGGTAGGTCGGGCATAAAATCACATCATTTGTGCATATTGAGTATTCTTCTAATTTTTTTCTAAATTAACTGTTGTTTCTGAATAAAAAAAAAACATTAAAAACCTCGAAAAAAGTTATTAAATATTAGTTTTTCTCTAAAAATATAAAAATGTTGCGAAATTAAATTTTTCGGTTTTCATACGTTTTTTGTTTTTACCCCGTTTTCACAGACTTTGACCTAAATTTCTCGAGAACTACTAAGCCGATTTTGATAATTCTTTTTTTCGGTGAAAGCTAACATTCCAATGCAACGAATGAATGCTTGAAATCTATTAAAAAGAATTTGATTGAAAAAAGTTGTGTAAACTTTAAACGCGATTATCTCGAAATCACTTTTTTCAAACTGGTTGGGAGGATAACTTCAGTAAATGTAGACCGATTTTCAATCTTTTTTTTTAAATTACTCCTAATACCAACCATTCTGGCGTATACTATGATATTTTGGATCGGTCAAAAAATAAAGGACCTAGGACCAAAAAAAGGGGTCAAAAAAGGTAGATTTTCGAAATTTTGACTTTGACACCCCCTTACTCCCCTATATAGTGACCTATCCCAAATATCCTAGTATACGCGATAACCACATAAATTCTTAACATAACTCCATTTCTACTTTTTCTTTCAGATAATCCGTTCTCAAAAAATCGTCCCAACCATGGGCCTATGTTTTAAATTTTTCGTCAACTTTAGAACGAATTACAACAACAACCGATACAACAACGAAAAAAATTTTTTAATTTGATTTCATTAAATATCTTTCAAATAAAAAAAACTGCATATTGATACCTCTCATACTTTTTGTGTAATTGAATTTTTTGTAAACCTTTGCAAAACGACACCTGAGACTATATGGTCCCCTTAATAAATAAATATATAAAAAATCGACATCTCAATATCACAAGAATTTGAAACTGTAAACTCCAATGAATTTCAAAAATTCAAAATAAAATTAATTCATTGTATTGTACTTATATAAATTAAAGAAAAAGAAATTAAAAAGAAACAAAACTATTAAATAAATTACTTCACAAACTTCTGCATTCGAAGTCAAATTAAATCTATATTCCATGAATCCCACACATAGGAACCGTTACAAATTTTAGCTCCTCCCAATAAATAAAAGTGAATAAGAAAAATAAACAAAAAAAAAATAAGTCTGAATAAAAATATTTCTCATTTGAAAAATAGCAAGACAAAAAAAAAAAAAAAAATTAAAAAAAAAGAATTTTAGATAAAATGAAGTATAAAACAAAACACTAAAAACCAAAAGTGCCTACTAACAAAATTGAGCCAGAGATCATAACTTCAAAAAATCATGCATACATTTAAATATTGTTTCCTCCAGATGAAGAAGAAAATAAATAATATTTTCTTTCATTTAAAATTGACAAAACTAAAAGATGTAATAAGAAAACCAATGTATTTCCAACAAATAAAAATATTCAGATAAAACATTTCCATCCATTCTATTTAAATTTAGATGCCCTAAGACTATCCATTATTTCCACCAAAGTAATTCCACCGCAAAAACAAACACATAATTCAAAATAATTCTTTACAAATTATAGTAATACAAAAAAAAAATTAAAAAAAAAATAAATATAAAAATGTTGACAAAAAAATTTCTCATTAGATAATGATTATAAAATAAAAAACTAAAATTAAGTTAAAGCATTTCCATATATTTTATTTATTATGTTATTTTATTTTTTGCTGACAAACAACTGATGTAAATTAATTTCAGGTAAATAAAAAAACAATAAGAAAGTTGAAAGGAAAATATAAAAATGGATTTTAATAAAAGAATTATTCGAAGCAAAAGGTAAAAAAAAAATAATGAAGTGTACCATGTCAAGTGACTTACAATTCAGATCGAAAATATATATTATAAAAAATTATGGAATAAATAAAATAAAATATAAATTCGATTTTGTTTGCTCCAGATGAAGAATATATAATAAAAAAAACCACACACACAAAATTTTCTTTCATTGAAAATAACAAAAGTAGTAGTAGACATGTTGTAATCCAGGAAATAAAGCATTTTACTGCGGAATAATTAAGGGAAAGCTGAATTTTGGCATGAACCTTCCTTTTTTGGTTTAAAAAAACATCACAAAAGTCCCAACTAAAGAAGTTACACGGGGTCGAAGGCCACGAAATTTTTTTTTTTTTTTTTTGTAAATAACTGGTCCCCTATGCTTTAATAGACTTTTATAACGTCATGAGAAAAGAACAACAGTTTCGAATAGAAGTATTAAATATATTTTTGTTAATGAAAATAATTACGTGAGAAAAAATCGAGCAGAGAAATTAAAACAAATTATTAAAGTATTCTTCTTTGGTTAGAGCCATTTCAGCTTCGTTTTATCGCATTTTGGTTGAGTGCTGTCGCAAATACATTAGGATGCTTTGAAACTGCTGATTGTAAAGGTTGGTGTGTAAATTTATTTCATCAAAGTCTGTAGGTTACTTGAGATCTCTATGCAGTCTAGTGTTGCAGACTATACAAAATTGTAACATATTAAAATACCAATAAACGATTGTGTGCAAATCTTTTGCAAAACTATTTACATGTCAGGTGCCAAAATAGCTTGGCGACACTATATTAAATGATATAAATTAAAGTAAGTAATTGTTTCCAATTCAAAAATCGTGCTCAATTACTTCGATTTTGTTTTTTTAAATTTATTTATTATATATTTTATTCTCATACTCAATAAACTCATTGCTACCAATTTAAGATCTAAAATACAAATAAATCCTTATTTAATTGGCCCAACTGATGCACAAAATGAACCACTTGAAGTTTCATGCAATTAGATAGAAAAAATAAAACATCATCATCATCTTCATCTTCAGTTTCATCTTTATCCCCATTTAAATTGAATACTTACTTGTATTCCGCCTTCATGTACTTTGGTATAATCCTCTCAAACTTACTAGCAATGAACTCAAAAACAGAAATGGCTAATTACAGCCAATTCAAGCAAAGTAATTCCATACAAAAATATACCTCTTGAAAATGAATATTTGAAAGAATCAAAATATATACATTTTTTATCTTTTTATACACTACTCGCAGTTGTGTAGCTTATTAACACTTTAATCTGATGTACGTAACTTTAATTATTAAAATCCTCGTAAGTTATATATAAGCACAATGTTTGAATCTCCATTTGAACATATGTCAGACTATGTCCCCTAGTTTTTGACATTATCATATGAAATTTGTAATAGTTTTTTTATTTTGACATCATTTCTCACTGAAATTTGTAGCCACCATACAAACCAAACTGTAAAATGCTAAGAAGATCCAAAATTTTCTATAAAAAGAGTGGAATTTTGCAGAGGTGACTTAGCTAAAATATCTGATAACTGAAAGTTTTAGCAAGCATACAATCTCATTATTTAAACAGAAATTATTTCCATAACATTTTTACTACTGATTAAAAATTGATCATTTTATCGAGTTATATTTTTATACAAAAACACATAATGGCTTATGATTTTGAATTCTGGAATCTATAAAGAAATAAACAATTCAAAATAAAAGAAGAATTTACTACACTCAAACATATTGCTGAATATTAGGAGAAGTGTACTATATAAGGTTTGATAAAACCAATGCAAGTGTTTTGTATTTCTTTGTATTTTATTTTGCAAATCAGAGAAATTGCTAAGCAATGTCATGCATATTTTATGTTTCATCCAAAAGATGAATGCAACATACAGTTGCAGATACAGATGCAGATTGAGATACAGATACAGATATATTCAGTTGTGTATGCAGCTTCATGCCGACTCAACAACTATGACAGGATCCAACAAGGGATGGGTGAGGAGAAGGGAGGGTAGCTGGCAGGCATTGTGGCATTAATATCAAGGAGTAAGACTGTTTATGCATATTTAAATCAAGTGCTGCTGCATACATTAAGTGGGCAGCATAAAGAGAATGGATAGACCCAGAGATGGGGGAAGAGGGAACACGTAAGCAAAAATATCATAAATGCATTTAGAAAAATCATTATATGAGTGTATGTGTGTGTGTGAGAGTGTGTGCGATAAGAAAGATATATAATTTGTGATTTTTGAAGTCAAGCGACTTTCTTGAAGTGCAGCAAAAAGGACATGAAGGTTAATTTTGTTGCTTCATTGAAGCAAAAGTAATATTTTATTTTAGATTTTACTATTTTTCTGCTTATGCATGTTGTTGCTGCCACAAAAAGTAAAAATAAATTACATTTTGTTGTATGCTAAGAAAATTGAAAAATCTTCTTACTTTTGGTCTTTTGCTTGCGGCTACGTGGAGACATGTACTTACAATACTTACACACATGTATGTTATGAGTAAGACATTTACATACAGCATAGTATATGTCTGCAGATACAATAACAATATACAATAAATAGAATATCATGGAAAGGACAGGGATAAAGGAAATATAATAATAATAATATGGCAGCGACATGGACGAAAATTGTAAATGAAAATTCTACTGCCTTCGAAGCGTAGAAAACTCATTGAAGCGTTAAAAATTTTTGCAATATTCAAATAAGTTTGCAACAGCCGTAAGCAGGACAACAATGATCATGATGATGAAGATGCATAAAGACATAAGGACATTTTTCACAAATCGTTTTAGTATAAAAAATTTGCATATTTAAGAGTTTTGTATTGCATAATAATTGTTAAATAAATTAAATCAACTCCAGTCAAGTCGAAATGAAAATCCTAATACAGGTGCAGCAATAATTTACATATTCCCTCATCACTACTATTATTATTATTATTACAATACTATTATTGTTAGTACCTGTATAGTTTTTTTAATTTCATTGTCGTTGGAAATATTTCAAAGTCTCATTTAAGTTGATACGATTCGCGTTTGCATTTACATTTCACATAAATTACACTTAGCTCATTTTTAAAGGATCAAGCTACTTTTACGATATCTTTGAACAAATAAAGTGAATGGGCAAATGACGCTCCTCCAGTGGCTATTTTCACTATTCTTTTTACTACTTATTTTTTACTACTACTCTTATTTCCTACCACTTTTTTACCATTTTTTTAACTGTTTCCTTAGTTGCTGTTGTTCTCCCTTTTTTTCGTAACCATCTTTTTGTTGTAGTTTTTTATCTGTTCGCACGTAAATATTCGTTAAAACTTGAAATTTAATTTCATCCCATACACGTTATTGCTACTTCTAGCAATTTTACTTGAAGAAGTTGAACAGACTTTTAAATTCGGTCAACATGGATGCTATGTTGCCCTTCCTCTAAATTTGCATACTAAATATTGGAAAAACAAAGGACAATAGAAAAGAAAAACCCCAATGCAAATGGTACGCTTTTCTTATATTCCAATTTATGAGCATTACTTATATAGATTAGATAGAGCTTTCTCTTGAATTATTAGAAGCGAAGAATCGAATTCTAAGCTTGCGAAAAAAAATACATTCAACTTGATAGAGGTTCGAACCTGCGCTGTGCGGGCCACAAGACCGGCACTCAACCATTGAACTATGAAACGAGTCCTCTAAAACCAAACAATTGTGTTGATCTATGTAAAAATGTGCTAGAGATAACCCTGAGCAAGATTCCTTAAAATAATGAAAATATAACAAGGAACGTTTTGGAGTTAGGTGATCAAGTTATTTTTATGAGGATGGATAGTCTTAAAGTGATGATGGTGCTTAATGATATGGTTGTTTATACAATAGTCGAGCTGACTTGCAAACGATCTTGTTGATGATTGTTAAGCAAGCACAGTCGTAGTTAGGCAATTAGTAGAATACTTCAAATGATTTTTAAAAACAACTTTGTTGTTTTATAGGACAAATGTTTTAGTCATGTCTTTCAGATATGAGACACAATACATGTCGCCAATATTTTTGAAATATCTCATGATTCAAAAGCCGTAGTGGCAAGTATTTTATATATTCTGAAAATAGAAGAATATGCGCTGCTTTTAGCATCAGTATTATCATTGCGTGCTTACGTCATCAAGAAGGAGGGGCATTGAAAGAGTTGGAAAATTATGAAATGCTTTCAAGCGTATCTCTTGAGAACGGCTTGCCCGATTTGGCAGATTTATTCTCTGTTGTATTCGTTATAGGCCAAGAAGAATATTGTTGAGTCCAAGAGCTTTTCCATGAACTACTAAAAACGAAGATACATTCGAACCTGCATTATGCGAGCATCGAGATCAGCACTCTACTACACAAGCATCATTGAACTATTAAACGAGTCCACTATAAGGAATTGAAAAGTGGGAAATTTTGATTTTTTGTTTAAAATCTAAATAGATGAAAAAGTAAAGTAAAGTGTGTGGTTTGGGTAGAATTAAATTTTCTATTTACTTCATTGTCATCGTGATTTTTTGCAGTCACCAAAATTTTGCAATGTGGGACGTGGTTACTATTCGGATGTGTGACCTGCTGGCGGCAACTTGAGCATTGTTAAACCACTGTTTGTAACTATGTACAACAAATAATTGGCAATGCAACAAAGCTCATTATACTCTTTAGTTTGTTTTGGGCTAAGTTTAGTAAAATTTTCTTGTAAAACACGTTGACTATGTTACTAAATGAATGTTTAATTAGTCACAAGCATTGTTAAGTATCTGTCTTTTATGTCCTTAAGGTGTATGCTTCTATCCGTATTACACGATGGATCAGAACAACACGACCAAATCGGGGATTCTTCTTTGTAGGCAGCGCTTTGTTTTTGTTTTTCTTACAATGAACACAGCGACTTCTCTACAAATAAAAATTGAGAGGGACAGTTCATGATCCATCGTATAATAGCAGAATAAACGATTAATTTTCTTATCAATATCAAATTGAAGATCTTTGAACACTATATCGCAAATAGTATATGTGGTACATGTATATTTATAATTGCAAAGCTAAATGTCCTTTTATATTTTATTGAATTACTAAGTAAGCAATTGCTTCAAAAAAAAAAAATATTTCATTTGTATAAGAACTAAACAGAATTTTTCTACTCAAACTAATATGCCCTTTATAATTTTTTGGTTGCGCATCAAATAATTTTTGTAGCATTTTTCTACCACTTCGCGTAATAATAAAAAAAAGTTCGTAAAGATACACATAAACTAAGAAAAATTGTACCTCAAATAGTTGTGAGAAAAGTAAAAAGCAACAAGAGCCAAAAACAAAATTGCTGAAAGAACTAAACTAGCAAATAGAAATAAATTTTACTCAAAACTTGCAGCGAACAACAAAATATAAAATTAAGAAAAAAAAAAGTAAATGCCAGAAAAGGTTGCAAACCTTTGTGTGTATTTTCACGCAGCATTCCTCATCGTCATCGTCGACAAAACTTTAGTGAAACACGCTGAAATGCGATATTTTCGCACTCATTTTTCCGGCTAACTCAGCTGAAAAAAGGATGTTTACTGCATATCCAAGAAGTAGCATAGAGAGAACGGTGAGTGAAGGACCTTAGCAGTTTCCTACAATCTTGTTAGTGCATTTAATTTATGTCTGAAACATAAATAAAGATTTTTATATCTTAAAAACACCAGAGATAACTATAATTTTAAGGAATTCAGTTTTATTTTAGTTGCACATTACCGAGTGCAAAGTGATTTTCTCATATTCTTCATTGAGATAAAAATCTGAAGAGGTTTAGAAAATGAATGAATGACAGAAGAAGGTAATCCGAACTAAATGGTTTCAAAGTAAATTGAATTTTCATAAGCAAAGTCATTTAGATACAATCACTTAGATATACTATTATAGGTACAATCAAAGCCCAGAATATTCTATTTATTATAATGGTTATTGTTAAGAATTATTTTGAATTGATTCACATAATGTTATGCACAGAACAGAATAAAATTGAATTCTTGTGTCATTGTCCTTTTTGATTATCATGATGGGCAATGCCAGGAAGTACTTCATACTTTAAGGACCTGCTAACTTTTTCAATTAAATTACCCCACATATTCAATGAATTTGATATTTCTGATTTTATTGTGTTTTATATTTCAACTGATGATGAGCTTATGAGTATTTTCCACCCCTCTGCCATCACTGCCATTTGCCAAGGTCTTCGTTTTTCTGTTCATTCTGGTTTTTGATGTCTTCTTTGTTGTTTATGTGTCAATAACAAGTGAGGTTGACTAAAGAAATGTCAAACTTAGTTCCTTTTTGTTAAAGATTAATGATAATGGCGGATATGGCAAGCAATCGACCCAAAACTACAAAGTAAAGGCAAATGACAAAGCAAAACTTATACTACTTCTTTACCAAAACCAAAAAAACTTTAATTTTCTACCAAAAAAACTTGGTCATATCATCAAAACTTTCCCATCAAATATCAAAAATTCCCAACAAAATGTCTAGACCAAAGTTTCGTGCCGCAATTAGAAGAAAGAATAAAATTTACATAATTCACATGTGAAAAAAGGAACAATAATGTTGTCATGTTGTCATGTTTTCATACAATAAACTTCCATAAGTATTATTATAAAAAAAAACCCTTATTTTCATTATTATTTATAGCACGCAACCAAGTCATTGGAACTTGTCAATATGTGTAACTAACTTACTTCTTGATTTTGAGCTACCACCACTAAGTGAGTGAGTGATTGAAGCAAAATACAGAAGATACTCTTCATTTCTTTCATTCATATACTTTCCACCATGTTTATTTTTCTTACTCACAATAATATCTTTTTCAATGTTCATATCTTTAACTTTACATTGTTACCTTTTTATGCCTCCACACTCCCTCACCCATTAATTGTCTTTATTTTTCTATTGCTATTGTTAACATTTCTTCATACTCACCACTTTCTTTCAAAAGTATAGTAGATTGTATATACACTACCCACTGCTTTGCCATACGAGCTGCTTTTAATTAACACTAAGCTATCTTGACGCACACTTTGAACCAGGAAAAGGAACCGGCAAGAGTCATCCAGATAACCAGGTGTACCGAGACAGATAACCGAGCAACTAACAAAGCAACCTACCAACCAACCACCACAACAACAATAACATTGTTCTAAGCAATGATGGCGTTGCTTCTTATCGTTCTCAGCAGTCATTGTTGCCGTATCCTGTAAGGATAAGCATGAACATCACTAGAAAAAAAAGCAGAAATTCTTGGTGTTTCTATTGTTAACATTTTCACCACTTTTTACTTTACTTTCTCCTTGAGGTTGGTCAGGTTTTCAATACTAACATTTTTAATTAATTACAAGGAACTGCTGTGGTGAGAAGCATTTGTTGCATGCAACCCAATGACTTGCCAAGAAAATGCAATAAGAATAAAAATGCATTACATTGTAGTTAAATGAACTATGTTTTCTTCTATTCTCTATTCTTCTCTTAAAGATACAACTAATTATGTATTACTAAGGTCACTTTAGTTTATTCACATTTTAAGTTGATTTCATTGAAACATAAATTTATTTTCAAGAAATTAAATTTCCAGAAATTATTTACTTTATTATTCAGTATTTACAAACTAAATATCTGAAGGCTATTGAAACTGGGCACGTCTCGAAGTTTGTCTCTAATAAGTATAAACCTCTTAATGCTCACAACACAATCCAAGTGATGCCTTTTGAGACAATTTTCGTTTACAGGCATTTCTTTACTGGACACATACTGATGTGGTATTTATATCTTTGTAAGGACCAAGATACTTTTGGTGCCTAAAGCACCACAAAGTCAACCACACTGCTGTAGTATTATAAAATATGCGTCATGTAAAGCAGGAAAACGCGACTGAAGCTGGAGGCTGAATGTCTTTACTACTAACGAAGTGTGTTTCGTGAGTGACATGCGACGCACTCACAGCAGAGCAGCAAATTAGAATCTTTACTTCTATGAAGTGTTACCCCAATCTTACTTTGTATGGCTCCATTTCCACACGCGGAATGTACGATACCCGAGGGCCTGACACACGTCTCTGTTGCTACTCTTGTTGCTATTGCTATTGCTAGTGCTGTTATTGTCTGTGTCTATCTGTTTGTAGGTATGTTTCTGAGTGTCGTGTAGTTACGGCTGCCGGGTCTGATAAGTCAAACAAGCGCCACAACAAAGAAAAACAGAAATAATAAGAAATGAGTAAAATAGAGGGATTCTGTCGATGCTTGAAGTAGCAGATATGCCACAGTCACTGACATCTTCACTAGAACAACTTGTTATACCACTAAATATGACTCCTAGTTGGTGTTGCATGAGCCTTCCTTGTTGTATGAGAAAGTCTTTTTCGTGCGTGTGCAATTTTTGTCTTCCTGCTCCTTTATCTTTTTGTTCTTCTGTTTTTGTGCTTTTGAGTCTCAGTAAACTCCCTTTAACTTAAATGTACCTGTTATGCATACCCAAAAAGCATTCTCCACTTGAAGAAACCTTTATAGCGATGCATGGAACTTCTAGCAACTTTCTTTCATTCTTAGTTGATGTTGTTGTTACTTCTTCCGCTGCAAATATTTCTGTCGCATTAAAACTATTTAAGTTTTTAATGCCTTAACAGCGATGATCTTGTGTTCAGCATATAAATTACTACTTTGAGTCTTCGTCATTGTCGTCGTCTTCATCGTGCTTTTGCTTTTCCCCATCCCCATCCTCATCCCCAACCATGCACCTTTATGAAGGCAGCCAGCATCTTTGAGCATATCGTCTTTTTCTTCTTGAAGTTTTCTTCAGCAATTTTTTGCTTTGTTGCTTATGAGGATTTATGTTTAATCGGTGAAAGGTTAAAGGATGTACTTAGACGAGCATGCAAGAGTAGTATTCTTAATGCTAGTACTGTAGTAGTATAAGGACACAGGAAAAAGTTCTTAGCTGTGATTTTGCCTTGAAGACGTGCCTTGCACTCGTTGCGTAATTTAATGCCGTTAGCGACGCCATTTTAAGTTTAATTTTTTTCAGTTTTACTACTTGCAGTACTAAGGAAACAAATGCGAAGTATTAAGGACCTATGAAGAAGGGTAGCAGTATGAAATAAAAGTAAAACTAACTGCATATAAAGAGAAGATACATTATTGTGAGTTGAGAAAAAGAGAAGATGGGATTAGAGAAAGTGATAGTGGCTATTAGAGCTATTAGCGCCTTTTGGTAATTGATTCAATAAAATAAAAATTGCAAGTTGATTTACCAGCTTTTCTAGCAAGATACAAAATACAACATACTTATAAATTAACATATTTATTATTAGTAAGAAAAAATTAATCGATTTTCTTTCAAGTGCTAAACTTTAAGTGTTTTTTTTTTCTTTACAAAATAAGACATTTTTATTCTAATCATAGATAGTTTCTGAAGTAAATAAGATTGTTTCTGAAATAAGGCAACAAATCAAATTGGTCACTAAAGCAAAAACTAATCATAATTCGTTCAATTAAATCCTCTTCATAAATAGGAAAATGTATCAAGGGAGCAGGCTTGCCAACTGCCTCCAATATTTACCCCTAAAGCAAAGTCGAAAACTCCTAGAAATATATATTTTTTTATTATTATTTACAACTCATTTCATATAGCAAATATTAAATTATTTTCTTCTGCTATTGCCTTCTCATTATTTTACTCTTTCTCACAAAGATGTTTGTTGCCTCTATTGCTCTTATGCATATCGTTGTTGTTCCCAAAAAAAGAAACACATAGTAAAATCACAACTCACCTATTTTTCCCCTAAATTTTGGGGTGGATAACTCCTAAGTTGGCAGCACTGAGAGACATATAAAACGAGTATTAAATATGCCTGCAGACTTGGTATGATGGTATACTTACGATTAGTTACTACACTGTCAAACTTGGTCTGCATACTTCAGTATACAAAAATTTTGAAAGCGAAAACATTGCAATGAAGCCTCAATTTTTGCAAACGCGGCCATACTTTTTCATACTTTTTCAACGATGAATACTCATCAGTATCCACAAACGAAGTGAATTTTTATATGAGGTATGACAGACTTGCTATCACACGAGTATGTTGGTATGCGATAGACATACCCCTCATATTTGAATTTTGTATGCCACCATACCAAGTCTGCATGCATGTATCATCGTTTAATACTCGTTTGAGTATTCATAGAGTCTCGATTTGCGCGTCAGTTGTTTGACTCACGTGATACACTCACAACGAGTGCATCGTTAATGATTTAAGCCAAATTTCAAAATCATTTGATTTTGCATGAATCATTGTCGGTGTTAGTAACATATACTTATTCCACTAATCTAATCAAAGCCACTCATTGTGTGTGGGGCCTATAAAGAACATAACAGCTATCAGTTTATGTGTCTATTTCTGTACCAAATTTTGGGGTTATTGCATTGTTAGTTTTATAGTCAAGAATTCTGATTTTGCTTTCACAGTGTGTTCTGTTGTATTCGAACAGCTGTTTTTTTTTAAGGTATACAAGCGCACAAGTGGAACGTTGTGGCAAATTGAGAATACTTCTGGCAGCTTTCTTTTTTATTCCTGTTAAGTGTTATATTAAAATTTTAACAAAAAATTTGAAATATCAAATTACAATATTCCTACTACAATTATTTGCTTCCAACATAAAAAATTGGCAGTAATGACAAAAAGTTTATAGCAATGGCGAAAAGTTGGCAGCCTACTGTAGAGTGACCGCCGTTAATCACAACTTTTTACTGACTGTGAAATGGCTATTACACAGAAATTTTCTATTTTCAAACTTATGGGTCTTCAGTCTCAGTCCAAGTGTCTGTTATCCAGAAACCAGAAAAGGATCTGCTAACTTTGTCATTGGACAAGAGCCATTCTGCGGACTGTGTTCGAGTTCGGACAATGGTTGAATGACAAATTGCATTTCCACAAGGAATGCTAGTGTGTCTTAACTTTTCTTCAAGAGGAGTCAGCAGAGAACGTGCTATGGCATTTTGTGGGCCTAATCTGGACCAGACTCCGCCACCTTGAAAACCATTACTTGGAACCAGTTGAAATTGCAAATTTGTCTACGGAGACGAATTTGGAATGCCTGATGAATACCAGAATCTCAAAGGAACTGTGATTACGGGGTTTGTCACAACAAGCCTACTAGCGGTAACAGTGACGCGTTTTACCCACCCTATCCCTAATGTAATCTAGCTTATCTAAGATCGGCAATCAGTCCATTTCACTGTCATCGTTTCTGTTATCGGTTTGGTTTTCGAGTCAATAATGGACTGAGACTGAAGTGACCGTGTAAAATGCACATTATTGTTCACCAATTACTAAATGGGGTAGTCCTCATAACAACATACCTACAACAACATAATTTCTTCAGATATTCTTATTTAACTTTACCGAAGTTGATTATAGGACCGAAGACCGGGAGACCATTATTTGTTTGTATCTATTTGGTATACTACTACTCCATCTCTACCATATTTTTATACTCTACTGTTTCTATTTGAGTGAAAGGTATGTAAGATTCTGTAGAACCGAAGTTATTGTTCTGTCTTGTTTTAAAGTCTCAACTTCTTTTTTTTTCTTTCAACAAGATAACAAATATTGAAAAAAAAGTATTATGATAAATTTTAATATCGAACATATTTACTACAATAAAATTGTTGTTGCTGCTGTCGGGAACATCAAAATGATCATCATCATCAACATTACCATCATCATTTTGTTGTTTTTATAGAAAACGGTCTGACTGACGCAACGAATTGATTCCAATAGCCTACGGAACAACAAAGAATAACAATAAACATTGCTATCTGCTTCATTGGTTATTTGCTTATTTGCGTAGCAGTACCAGCAACGACAACAACAACTACAAGGACAACAAAGACACTAAACACAGGACCAACGATAACAAAAAAAAGAATAACAACAATAAGCTTGAAGATACGCAGAATTTTCATTTTGTAGTATTGTATATTTTTGAAAGCAACACGAAAAAAGGGGCAAAAATGATTGGCAAAGAAAAGATGTAAAGATGTGACGGTCGAGACAGGACGACTGACTTAACAAGGCAAGACAAGACAGCACAACATTAGAGAAAACAGAAGAGTCCTAGTATTTTGTGTTGAGGTTTATGAGAATGTTAGAACCAACTTTCAAGTCAACTCAATTTGAGCTGAACTAAATTTACCCGTAGTTGGATGCCAATCGAAGGGAATCGATATTTTCCGCTGTTAACTTTGACAATTTTTTTTTATTTTGACTTTTCTCCTTTTTTGTCTTGGCTTTTCGTTGGTTTTCGCTATACTCAGTGAGTTTTATTATGGGACACAGTGAAGCAGGGTGAGATTGTTTTTAGGTTTAGATGTTTTTCGCCCAAAGAAGTTTACTTTTTGATAAACGAAAAAGAAACAAAAATGCTTATGGAACTTTTTTCTTATTTTTATTTTATTTATATATTTATATTTTTTTTTTTTATGGTTCCCATGTCTTTGTTGTAAATGAATGGGAAAGAAAACGAAGCGCTAAAGGCGTTTACACGCAGACCACGACTAACAACAAATTCCAAAAAAAAGAACCAGACAACAAAAAAAAAGAAGTAAATTAAGTTGCTCACCAAAGTTGATGACGACAAAGCATAGTAGTTATGTAGAAAAGGAAGAGAAGTAGGCTTTGGAAGAATATAGTATAAAGAGAGGGGAGTGGAAACACAGTATTATGCAGGAATTTGGCTGAGCTGATGCTACTGCTAGTACTGGTACTAGTAGTGGTCTTGCTGCTGGTGACAGGATACGCCACGACACGACTTGACTTCTCTCGACTCGACTCGACTCGACTCAACTCGACTCGACTTAACTCAGACTTGATGCGACAGAACAAGTAGCCCAACACACACACATACCAACAACCCACAACAAATCAACAAACATACAAACAACAAAAAAAAACGAAAAGAAGTTGTATGTTAGTGAACAAAAAATGGTGACTACCACCACAATGGCAATGGCGTAGATGACAACCAAATCGCTTCAAACGGAAGCGGAAGTGGTCTGCGGTACATTTAAGTGTCATTAATTTACTTAAATTTGCATATTTCAAAGAAAATGACAGCATTTGCCAGCACAACCCATCAGAAAGAGTATGCCATTTTCGCATCCTTCAATGGACAATAGAATTAACTGAATAGAATGATGAAACTTGGAGAATCTAAACAAAAGAAATAAAAGAATATCAATAAGTATGATGAGAAAAATGAAAATAATAAGAATTTTGAAGCTTAATAAATATTAGAAAGTACTGTTTACTGTTCCTCCATAAAATCAAAAACAACAAAACAATTCAAAACAAGCGCTAGACAACAACAAGATGAACAACATCATGGGGTTTGTTGAATTTCTTGTATTCGAATGCTTTATGCTATGTGTGGTAAGTGTGGTGAATTCAGATGAGCATCGTACGCATGACTGATGAGCATAAACTTACTCAAATGGGAAGAGTTTTGTTTTTTGTTGAGTGTCAAAGCTTTTTTCATTTTCGTCATTTTGACGTCCAGTTGAAAAAATCAGCTGTTCTGATGAGAAAAAAGCATTTCTTATCATTAGTTGATTAATATTGGTTATGGTTTTAAAGAAAGTGATTCTTATACTACACACACTATCAGAGACTATCAAACAACGAATAACAATATTAAACAACAATTCTCATCAACAACTGATCAGTTTGCAGAAAATACTAAAAGATACAGATGTTTCAGTTTCGAAGAATTTCAAGATGTAATTTATGATTTAGATTGCACAAAATTTAATAAATTACCAGGTTTTTTCCGACTAAGATACAATGGGAATATAAGTGTATCAAAATTGCTTAGACCATTTAACATACCCTATCCTCTATTATTGTATATGTTAATATGTGAGTCTACTTCGATTGTTTGCGCGCGAATGTGAGTTGTTTTATAGCCACAAGAATTTTATATCTTAACATCAAGAAATGATAATTATGATGACTATTAGACTGCTTAGAAAATTACATTCTGATCCTGTATAATTATACGTCGAAGAGTGGCTTGCCAACTGGTGCATAAAAGTGAATGAAAAAAAAGCAAACTCATTACCTTCATACTCAACAGAAGTTGTGTACATTGTTGTCCATTTTGACAGAAGACTTACTTGGGAAAAACACATTAAAGCCAAGAGAAATCAAATGAAACTGAAAACCAACAGCTTTCACTAGCTTATCAACTAACGCTCTCCACAAAACATTGAGTAAAAGGTTCTCCTTTATAACAGCATCATAAAGCCAATCTGGACCTATGGCTCACAGCTCACAGGGGTAATGCAAGTGCCTCTAATGTAGACGTTATCCAAACAGCGCCTTCAAAAATATTAAGAACCATAACTGGAACCCCCTGGTATATTAAAAATGAGCGACTACGTATAGATCTTAATATACAACAGAAAAAATTATATGCTGAGAAACAAAACAGAGAAACATATTGTACAATGTCTCGAACTAGAGGTATAGTAAAAATAAAATTAGAAACATGATTAAGATTGTAAGAATAAAATCAAATGATGTGGCCTCTTGGGATTATTTATTTATTTTACTTAACAATTTAATCTAATATTTAATACTAAATTGACTATTTCTAGGACATTGTTCTCAAGCCCTCCTTAGTAATTCTATTAATAATACTATCTTTATCTCTTTTGCCTACCTTACTGACTATTTTACTTCCTTACTAAATGAAGGCAAAGTCGAACGTTGTATTCTGTCTGTCAAAATTTTCATTTTTTTCGCACCATTGCCCCACCGCACAGTGGACCAAACGGCCCATCTAGCGGTATTAAATTAATATCATCAGGAGTTTTCCGTAGTTTGGAGGAGTTATCTGTAATCTGTTTTTTTGAGGCTATAAAAAACAAAAATCATGGAATTAAAACAAAAAATAGTTTAATTTTTTTAACATTTTTTCTTCCTTAATTTTGTTTTTTAATTTTAATTTTTTATTTTCAATTTAGTGTTTATTCAGAATCTAAGCTATCATTTAATGAACCTGTACACTGCATATCAGTAATTGAAAGTAGATTTTTACCACATTGGTAATCATGAGGAAAAAAAATAACGAAGATTTAAAACTTCACAAATTTGAATTAAGTGCTGGTAGCACGGCTCTGTGGTGCTGCTGCAGGTTAATCCGATTAAGTCTTTACAAACAATATATTTAAAATATATATATTCATGTAGAAATGATTTTAAGAGACTATTGCACGTACTTAGTAAGTATATGTTGGATATTTCAAATTAAAATTTTCTAAAACATTCCTTCTTGTAATTAGATCTAAAAAAATTAAACTAATTTTTACTCTTTAATTTCATGTTATCGTCTCGATGTGCTTTAGTTGCATAAATAATAAATGATAAATAAATTCGATGGAATAATGGAAATTCCCAATATTTATTAAGAATTTATTTGCTTCAAAGTCACAATTAGTGTGCTTCATATTGTATAAATTAAAGGGGCATGTTAAAAATCAAAGTACTGTAAGATAGGTGAATTGAATTATTTAATATCAAAAGTGATCGAAAAGCCAATTGTATTTTTTTGTCATAGAAAAAAAAATTCCCTTTATTTTTTAAAACACATAACGTGCAAACAAACCAGTATTCATAAAGTCTTATACGTGATTTTCCATATACAAATAAATACCTTAGTATATTGCACAACCCATTGTAATACAGGGCACACATTGAATTTTATATTTTCAAAGGCAAAAAAAGCACAGCCAATTTCATTCATCATTCTCAGAGACCAAAAACATAAGCATATCGTGAGTGAGAGAATGTAAGAGAGAACAAAAATTGAAAAGAGTTCATTGTAGCATTCGATGATGACGACGCTATGATATTCGTTCGGCTGGTCGGTCAACACCCGTTTAAAGCGTATAACGGTTTTAGGCGCTAACTTCGACACTTCTTTCGTTAATGAAATTGACAACGAAGACGGAGAACCGAGAAACGACGAAAGAAAACTGAGAGAGAAAATCAGACGTCGACGCACTAACAGCAATATAGCAACTGTGCATTGTATTTACGGAAAGTAAAACCGAACCGAGCAGAGCTGAGCTGAGCAGAGCAGAACAGCGTATGGCCGCACTCGGATTTCGGGAACCAGTCATATAGTGTTCGCCGTAAACGACACCACGAGGATGTCGCGTCGCGTGCGTTCTTCAAGTTTGTGAATTTTGTACTAAATATATCAAATTTGGGTGAAGTTTAGCAGAAACAGAAGCAGTCGTTTCCATTAATTAGGATTAACTGAGGAATTGTGATTTAAATTAATTGAATAAATTCATTTTATTTGTGAAAATAAAAAGAATTAACCAGAATTAAAAGTCAAAAAGGTTGCATTGCTTTAATTGTGGCTTAAGCCAGCAACCTTCCTATAGGTCAACATCACTTACACCAAAAGTCAGTTGTTGTTATTCTTTTTGTATTTTTTTGGTCTTCATTTTCCACATTTCTGGCTGTTAAAGGACAAACAATAACAACCAAACAAACAACAAGGATTTCGAGAAAAGAATAGCGTGAAGAAGTGTGAAAAATATTGTGAGGGGTAAACAAACAACAAAACAAAACAAAATAAAAAAGAAATGTGTGAAAAATCAAATAGAAAATTTTTGGAATAACCATTGTGATTGTGTGTAGTGCGTATATAAGTGTATTTTGTATTTATATTTGTGGTCCAGCCTGCCATACACACACTCGTAAAGCACTTAAGAACTCAAAGTCAGGCAAAAGTGAAATCCTTTGTTTGGAACCAAACGCGTCAAGACGGTAAAAGTCAAACCGAGTTCAACAAAGTAAAGCAGTTTGCCGGTTTTTGCATGCGTGTAAAACGCTAACGAGCGTGTAACGTGATGTTTGTACATATAAGTATGAGTATATCAGTGTATCTGTGTATATGAGTGTTGTGATTGTGTTGAGTGGACTCAGGCAAGCAAAAGGAAGTGGGTGGGATGTTTGGAGAAATATAATATGATTTTTAAAATATACCACTGACAGGCGAAACTGAAATGATTATGATTGATTTTGATTGACATGTTCAAGAGTTCTACATACTAAGTCTTGCAACAGTGAAAGAAACTGTGAAATAATGAAGGATTGAGGCCAAAATGGAACACACACAACGCTAAAAAAAAAGTTCTAGATTACATTAAGTGATAGCATTCACAAGTAGCATAAAAATATCATAGGACACACACGTCGCACATAGCGAACAATTACTAAATGGATATTGAATTGTAAGTACAAGAATGTAAATACAACAAAATTGTCTATAATAAAAATAAATTTAAATAAGTACTTGTATTAATTTATGACGAGAAGAATAATCCAAGAGGATGAAGTGGTGAATCAAAGATTCTTTAACAAATATTGTATTGTATTGAAATAAATGGAATTACATTCACCAACCACACCGTCGGATATGAAATCTCAGTCATAACAAAACAACTAAAAATTAGATCACAATTGACTTGTTTTATGGTGGCTAGTTCAAGTTTACAATACTAGCTTTACTTTATAGAAGTAGTATAGTGATTTGAGAGAAACAAAAACAAGAACTCTGGGAAATTAGAAATCTCTTCTTTCAACGGAAGTTATCAGATCATGGCTATTGCAATAAAACAAGACTTTGCTAAAAATACTTCAATACTTCAAAATCTTTGGGACTTTATGCGCGATCATATATGGTAGACGGATGGATAAACGGACGAGTAGACTACACCCATTTAATTCCTTCCTTTAAATGTAATCTTATTAGACATTATATCTTACATTACAACGCATTTCATTCCAGTTTTATAAAGTCTATACAATATATTGAGTATTGTCAAAGAGTATGAAATACAGAATTAGGCGATTGAACTGTTTCGTATTCAAACGACCACATTTTTTTTGTGTTAAATTATTTTTTATTGATTTAAACTACAAAAATGTGTGGAAATAATAAAAAAATTAGAATCCATTCACTTTAGCTCGATGTGGCCACCTTTTGCCTTGATTATGGCCTTCAAACGGTTAAAAAAAAGAGTTGCATGTTGCACGAATATGATCTTGCGGTATTTTTGCCCATTTGCTTTCTTCAGCGCATCCATAATGGCATATTTTTTAGTCCTCACCTTGCTCTCCAAAATGGCCCAGTTGGAATAATTCACCGGATTTGCATCTGGAGAATTGGAAAGCCATTGTGTGGACGAAATGAAGTGAGGAACATGGTTTTTTAACCATTCTTGGTTCACACGAGCTTTATGAGAAGGTGCCGAGTCTTGTTGGAACGTCCATGGTGTCCATTTTCCCGATAATAAGTCGCATTGACTTTGACACCAGGCTAGATGAAAACGATTGGACAGCGTCCATCGGCAGACACACCTGTCCATACCATTACTTGAGATGGAAAAAACTTAGACGCAAATGCTTTTGGTAGCTTGTAAACAATACAAACAGCTGGGATTGGTATGAATTTGACTAAGTTGGCAATATTGCGTTACCAGATATACCGGTGTGAAGTTGATAATACTTCAATTGCCTAACCCTTTATATATAGTGGACAAATCGCTAGACTGACATTTTTCTTCACCAAAGTTGCGAGCATCATTTTGCAGCTATTTTAAAGTAAGAATCATTTGGTTTTATGTGTTTTTTTTTTTTTATTATGTCCTCACACTACACAATTTTGAATTTAGAACTTTGAATTTGTGGTAAAGGTTAACATGAGTAAACTAAATAAACTAAACTAACTAAACGAAACTGAGATATGTAATTATAAAATATAAAATCACATGAAATTATTTGAAAATGCACATCTGGCAATGTTGAATATTTGCATCCTCGCTTCTTGTTCTTCATTGTGTTGGCCAATAACTTTTTTCAAAAGTTGTAAGCGCATTTCATTGGAGTTTCTTTGATGTTTTGACGAAAACATTGTTTGTTCATTTTGATTTAGTTTCCTCCATAAAACGGCTCCAAATTGAAACCAGTTTCTCGGTCGCACATTGGTGTTACGTTGGGTAAAGCGAATGAATTTTAAAAAGGATGTTGTGCGCCGCTTTCCTCCATTGATTTTGAATTTTTTTATTATTTTTGCCATTTTTTGTTACTTTACACAAAATTGTGTTGTATAAATTTGTTATAAGTTGACTGATCAACCAATAAAGTCAATGCCAACTTAGTTGAATAATTCGTAAGGAATTTTCATCAGCTAAGCCTGAAATTTGTGACAACAAATAGATAAATCAAACATCAAACAATAGGAGAAGTTATATATGTATATGGTATATGTTTATTGACATGGACAAAATGATCACTCCAAAGCTCAAATACTATTCCGTTAGAAATGCGGACCTTGAAAGAGGATATAATTAAAACTTACGAATATTTATTACTAAATTCATGTAAAATGACAATTAATCACAAAATAAACATGGCAAACCCTTTTCTAATGTAAATAAAATAAAAATTGACAGTCTTTACGAAATTCGTAAGCGACGCCATTATTGAAAATGCCCACACACACTAACCCATGCTCGTTTACTTATTTCTACATTAACTACTTCATTCTCCTCTCTTGTATTCCTTTTCCCATTCTTACGATGCTTCCCCATACACATTCTCACACATACACCTTAGCTTATGTCTGCTTTGACTATTTCGTTCTTCTCTCTTCCTTCCCTTGCACGCCATTACATTTTGTGACAATTTTCGTAACCAATTTTTCAAACCAGGATCCCTTAATCAAAAACTAAACTATATTTTCTAATGCATTAGAAGCATCATGACAAAATTGTATGCTCATATATGTTTGCGTAAGGTATAATAAATATGAAAACAATGCAGGATAATAAAAACAAAGGCTTCTGTAATGGCTGTCATGCTAATCATCGGCAACAAAAATAACAAAATTTGTATTGCTGAGCTCAGCGCATTGGATTTATTTTCTTTGTTCGTTTTCCATTTATTTTATTTCATTACTAAAACAATAATAACAACAGCAACAGCAACAGAAATAGCCACAACAATAACAAAAACAGGCATCCTTTTTGCAGAATTCATAGCATATAGTCCTGTATAGAAGTATACATACATGCTTGGTATATGAAAAAGGATAAAATATTCCTGGCATCGATTTTTCATTCAATAAAAAATGTTAGAAAAAACTTTGTCGTCGTCGTCACCAATAGCAAAAATAACAATAATAATAACAATAATATAGTAACAAATCGCTAAGCGTCAGATACAAATAACCAGCTAAAAAAAAAGGAAAACGAAAATAGAAGCAATAAACAAAAACCAAAGCAACAAAATTATTGGAGTAGTTTTAGACAAGTTCAACTTTTTCAGTATTACACTGTCATCATTCTATTTGTTATTTGTTGTATACAATATTTTTTTGTTTGTCTGTAAGTATGAATTTGATCTCTGTTGTTGTAGAGTAGAATAGATAAAATAGATTCCCATGGCTCAAAGTTCAGTTGAGTTAGATTTAGTCACATTACTTGAGCACACATAAGCTAGGATGGGGCAGACAACTGGGTGTCTCATAAAAAATATACAATATTTCTGTCAAGTTTTTGACAGTTTCAACTTTTGTTATTGTTTATCTTCTGTTTTTTATACACTACACAAACAACAGAGGGTATAGTATAATAAAACATTAGTCTGTTGTTTGTAACATATATTAGAATGGTCTTTGTATGGGTGGACATATGCTAAAAATGATAATTTATTCAATTCACATCATCAAAGCTATGAGAAATTCAATGAAAACTTTTGTATTTTTGGTGAAATTCAAAAGAAACTAAATAACAACTTAAATTTGGAATGACAAATTATATAAATGATATTCATGCCATTAAGCATCCTAATATATCCCAGAATAAGTGAACCCGCCATGTTAAGCTACGGCCCCGACGTGATGTTAGTGGGTTCACACCTTTTCTTCAATTAGAAACAACAGAACAGTATATCGTTATTGGTTTAACGGTGTAGAAGGTGATCCCTACAGCGCCAAAGTGCACAGCATAAAAATATTCTCCATGAAAAAAAAAAAACATAATGTGCTCACTTTCATGGTGATTGGTGAAATGGTGTTGGAGTTTATCGATCTCATAAATATATGCTGACATTCATTTTTGTATTGAGTACTGCACCCGGTCCAAAATCGGAAATCAATTTCAATATGATCATGGATTACAAATTTAAAATTAAAAAGAGATGTTTTACAAAGCCGATTTGATTGATTTTAAAATTCTCAACGAAAGCGGGTCCGATCAGCATCACACTTTCTCTATTATGCTAGAGTTTCCATAAAAATTTCACTAAAATCGGTCAAGCAGTTTCGGAATCCATAACACACATTTATCCAATTTTATACATAAAGACGAGCTGAGTGTAAAAAGGTATAAGAGTTTCGGTGAATTGAAGTTAATATTCTATAGTATTTTGTTCAGAACTTATGTTGTTTTATCTGTAGTTTAGATGAATTGGGGTTGAATTCATTCAACTGGCTTCATTAAAACAATGTTTCACTTTTAACAATATTTTTCTCTCTTATTTAGTTTCCAAAAAGTTTAAGCTTTACACATGACAAAATAAAGTTTTAAGGTTTTAAAGAAATCCTTGAAGTACGTGTTGTCATCTTTATCAAACATATAGTAAAACAAAACATTTCTGATTTTAACTGAAAATCCTTAAATTAAAAAAAAAAGAAAAGAAAAACCATAAAAAAACAAGAATAATGCAAGTGTGTGTTTATACAATGTTCTTATACTATGTTAAAGATAATTATGTTAGCTCTAAGGCAACATCGCAACTTAGTTTCAGTGCTCTCTATCTACTATTCTACCTGCTACATAAAGTCACACCATCAGTGACTTTTGTGATTATCTTTTTGTATTCAGTATCTGAGAGAAGTTGAGCCAGGAAATGAGCTTATGAGTTTTAATAATGTTTGTGGCGCGCACTGGAAATGAGAAAATTCATTATTTAACATTAATTAAAGTATTATTAACACACATAATGTTAACTCACACAGAGTCATACAGAGAATCACAAACACAGCTATTTCCATATACAAACTCGCAGCAAGTCCCGGCGGAGTCACAAACCGTGTGAAGGAAAGTACCAAAAAGGTGAGAGATAGAGTGAGGCAAACTGAAGTTTGTGAGATGTGAGTTGGTATTCTGCATTGACAGGACTCAACCTAACTTGACGTCATCAAAATGTATATAAAAATCATAATTTCACCTGAACAACATACATTTATACAATCTAGTGTTGTACAACATACAGAATTACATGAAAAAATATGTTAAAGCAACAACATAAGTAAGAGTACACAACATAAACATGAAATAGCAAACAAAAAGGTGTTTAAATTATTCAGGAAATTGTTAAGCAAATAACATGAAAAGGCACATGGGCTGGCAATACTATTGTTGTTATAATAGTACAACTAGCATTCACAACAAGGATACAAAAGTAACCACAATGAAATTTAGCTTTCATAAGCATCATACTTATATGTTACTATGGTTCTAATATGCTATACTATACAAAAACAGGATGTGGAGATTGTTGATGATGGTGATGATGAAGATGAAGGGAATAAGAATGACAAGAATAACAACAACGTGATGGTGATGATGGTGAAACCCTTGTCTTTGACAAGGATAAGCAACCTTACCCAAGGAGGACATGAGTTTCCTCTCAAATATGCTCAAAAATAAATGAAATAAAATAAAATAAAAAACAAATGTACATACTACTACTACGCAAATAGACAACAACATGAAAGCGCCAGTCTGTCTGTCTCTTCTTTTCTATTTCGTACTCCTTTTCTACTTTCCTGTCATCATTTTATTTGTTTGTATAGAAACTATACGAGTATATGAAGCCAAAAGCAAAAAAGTATACAGCTAACATACAATGTAGGCCGGAAACGGAAGCAAACGTATACCAGTAGTAGTATACCAGAACATGAGCATGTCTGACTGTAACCTGGCAGGAAGGAAAGCTCATTCACTGTGTGATTCAAACTATGCAAATTTATTTGAGTCGTTTATTTGTGTAAGATCCTTTTTTTTATATCCTGTCAAGTAATCAAAAATAGTGCATTCATTTTAGTTAGCCTTGAACTTGGTTTTGCAAACACAAACTTATTTAAATGTTGTCTATTATGATCGGAGCGTGTGTTGCATATAAATGTTGATTGCATGTAAATTTGTTTGAATACAAAATGTACAATATTAAAGAATTCTAGGACAACAAACTATCCAAGAAAGTCAAAAAGGACTAAGTGGGATAGTAGGACACTTCATTCCATATTTTGTGGTGTGCACTTCTTAGAAAGAAAACTAAATTTCCATTGAAACAATTATCTCCAACAGAGACAACAGTTTTCTTCTTCATGAACTTTTATCCAATCAATTCTTTATTAAAGGAAGGCCACCATTTCAAAGAAGACTTAATCAGGAAAGTAAAAGCTAGAAAGCAAAATATATTTTTCAATCTTCACCCAAGTTGCGAACACCTTTTCTCAGCAGTTTTTAAATTAAGAAACTTTTGGTTTTCTTTGTGTTTTTTTATTTTTTTTTCTTTATTATGTCCTCACACTACACAATTTTGAATTTAGAACTTTGAATTTGTGGTAAAGGTTAACATGAGTAAACTAAATAAACTAAACTAACCAAACGAAACTATAAAATGTAATTAGAAATATAAAATCACATGAAATTTTTGGGAAATGCAATACTAGCAATGTTCCAAATTTGCATCCTTGCTTCTTGTTCTTCATTGTGTTGGCCAATAACTCTTTTCAAAAGGTGTAAGCGCATTTCATTGGAGTTTCTTTGATATTTTGACGAAAAAATTGTTTGTTCATTTCTGTTTAGTTTTCTCCATAAAACGGCTCCAAATTGAAACCAGTTTCTCGGTCGCACATTGGTATTACGTTGGGTAAAGCGAATAAAGTTTACAATTGATGTTCGCCGCTTTCCTCCATTAATTTTATAAGTTATTGTCCGTTTCTTCGGTTTCTTTAGGACAGCCCTTTTTTTATTTATTTTTGCCATTTTTTGTTACTTTACACAAAATTGTATTATATATAATTTTTATAAGTTGACTGATCAACAAATAAAGTCAATGTCAACTTAGTTGAATATTTCGTTAGGAATTTTCATCAAGGAAGTCTGAAATTAGTGACACTAAAAAGGGTTATTAAACAATATACAATAGTAGAGGTATATGTATGTTTATGGTGTATGTTTGTTGCCATGAATTTCTTCTTTAGATATGAAAGGTGATATTTTTGGAGGCCTTTGACTCTATGAAGAATATATTTTCGTTATTAGCCTTAGAAACATTTATATTTGTAGATCATGTTTGAAGTTAGGAAAGAAAGCATGTGCAGAAGACAGTTATTTTAGTGTCACCTATTTTAATGATCATTAGATTGAGTCGATGATCATAAGATCGAGTTGACTTGCATCCGATTTCGTTGGCCATCATATTACCTGTCAATATATTACATGTGCTCTCCAAGACTGTTATTGGTTGTTTGGGTATATGGTATTTCGATTGGGTGAGCATTACATTTACACGTGTGTCTTAAGTCAATTGAATAAAATGATATGCATCCGTCATCATTGGCAGTCAATTAGCAAGTAATTTCTTATTGACTTGCGACTGAGCAAATGAAGTACCAGGCTTTTCTCTGCTGACAGTTAGTGCAAGTGGGACAGCTGCAGCGCAAGTCGAAATTATTGTTCCTAAAGTTGTTACTGTTAATTTCTGTCTATTGCCTTGTTTTGTTTGAAAGCTTTGAATTGACAAAGCTTGACTACAGCCCCATACTCTTCAGCATGTGTTTTGTGACCGAAAAATTGGTCGAATATGTGCATCGTAGATAGATAGATGGCAAGGTGGACACGTAACCCCATGAAATAAATAGCTCAGAGTGATGACACTGTGACCAATTCATAATTAAGTGAAGATGTAACATACTATTTTCTAAAACAAGTAGGAAGATTAATCGAACCCCGATAACAGAAAAGATGATAGAAAAATGGATTGATGGCCCAGCAAATTTGTCAGTCCATTTCGATGTCATATTGATAAATGTATGCAAACAACAAGTGCAAGGCTGATTTGAATAAAATTGGATCATGATTTCATTACAGAATTCAATGAACTTTACAAAAACTATCCTTGTTTGTGGGATAAGAAAATCCCAAGTTACCACAATAGTTACATTAGGCAAGGTGCATTCAAAGCCCTTTTGCAAAAATATCAACAGCTTAAGTAAGAAAACGAAAACAAAGCTGAAGAAGTGGAGATACTCATGTGTTACTCATCGTCAGTTATCCGTAAATAATTTAACTAGTCTCATGGTTCTGAGCGAAGTTCCTTCATTGAATGTACATGCGGTAAAAATTCCTTTTAAGAAGCCAAGCTTTACTCCATTGGTTTCTTTTCTTCCGCTCTTTCTTCAGCTAAGCCAATTACAAAAAGACAGTCATCATCCATGAGTTAGTTTTTAACCACATATAATATGTTCAGTGTTGTACAAATAACTGAAATGATTACAACACTAAAGATGTGGACTGATCGTGTTATAGTCGATTTAGACAGGCCCTGCATCACGATGATACGCTTTGGTGTTTAGACAAGCCATTTCGTATCATTTAAAACTGTTTTTTGTTTTGAATGTGCATAAGAAGAAGAGAACGTTTGTTGAATTGAGAGACAGTAAATAAGAAAAATAATAAAAAAACATTTTTAAAATGGAAAATATGTTATTTAAAAGAATTATTAATAATTGCAAGCACGCTGGTACGTTTAAATACAAATATAAAACACAAAAAGAGAAGAAGATTGACAATATCTAACCGGAAATGGCAAAAAACTTGGCCGAGTCATTGGTCGCATCTTGAGAGACTCGCGTCATGGCCCTGTCTAAAACGGCTATTAAACAAGCATTTTGTCGGTCCATTTCGGTTTCTGAAACGATAACACGGACTGAGACTGAACTGATCGTCTTAAAGGCCTTTAATAGATTAAATTATATTTTCAAATGATTGCCATAAAATAAAATAAAAAACCATTTATGTTATAAAGACAAAAAATTCTGATGAAACCAAGTTTGTCTTATTGTATTGTATTGTATTATTTAGTATGCTTTTCTAGTCTAATTGGATTTACACGCTTTTGTGTTAAATTCATTAAGTCACATGAATATTAATAGAATTCTTGTCGGATAAGTCAGCAGAGTTGGTTAATTTCAGAATCTTAGCACGTCCGATTGCATATTTAGGCATATGTTGGCTTAAGGACATTTACATATCAAATCAGCTAAGGAGGATGCCTAATTGATATCACTTTAATAAATGATACTCAAACAAGAAACAAACATAAATGTGTAGCCATCTCAGTAAAAGTTTAATGATGAACAAAAATACTAGTTATGTAGTTCAACATCATTTGACCCAAAATATGAAACCCCAGCAGTGAAGTCATGAACCACAAAATTAACCAAAAATCTTAAAATGAAAAGTTCTAATTAGAGACATGGCACAATGTGAAATCAGGCCAAGTTTTAAATTACAAAAAGTAGCTCAACACAATTAGAGTAGTAGAATGGTGTATGGTTTCCTTGAGTTTATGTGGACTCATTATAGATATGGTCAATTTTAATATAGATTAATTGTATCTTAATGTCAATATTAAACAGCAAAAATTAATTTGTATCTTCATCATCTGGCAAGCGGACGACAGACAACAACAGACGGTGTTGAATTTTTTCAATCAGCATAATGTAGATAGGCAAAAGGACCGCCTATGATACACAACTTAAGAATGAACCAGGAAGGAAGTAGAGGAAAAACTTGTTTGCATAAAATCAAGATTTTTCCCAAGTTTCGGTAGAAAAAGATGTTAAAAACAAAAATACACAGCTTGAAATCCGAAACCCGAAATCCAACTACTTACTCCCCCAACCAAAAATTCGAAACTGAAAATGCAAACATCGAAGAAAGCTTAGTCGGCTAAGTCAAGAAAAGTAAAAAATAAAAAATACAATTTTGTGTAAAAAACTTATAGAAAATATGAAAAACTCTTACTTCCTGCATTCAGTCGAAAGCATCGAAAAACACCCGATTTCGTCCACTTACTGAATTTAGACTCCGTGCTTTCCTTGCTGCTTCGCATATACAACACTACTCGCAGTACAATATAATTTATGCAGGGTCGACAAGTAAGAAATTTTTTACAAAAGTTTATGCAAAAATATGCTACCAGCAGCAGCATGGGATGGGTTATCCATGCTCTTACATGCCTTGGTCCTTTAACACACTACACCAAAAGTTGATTGAAAATCTTAAGCAGACATTTTGGGCGCCAGCACATTAACAAAAATTGATTTTGGATTTTGTGTGGCACAGAGATTAAGAGTGAGTACACTCATACTACATATAATGGGTGAATGTATGCGAAAGCTTCTTCTGGTTTAATATTCTAAAGTGTAGTAAAGAACAGCAAGCCAAGAATACTCGTTACTAAGTAGGAGAAATAAAGAAATTTGTTTTGCGAATTTTCGAAAGTAGAAAAAAAGTTGGATTGGTTTTCTTGGGAATGTAAGCAGGAAGTTGTAGTTTCTACACACTTGTATGGATGTACATAAGTGTTACATTACATATACATATATTCATAAACACGAGTATATAACATTGTTAGTGTAAGGAAGTATGAGGTTATTTGTATTGAAAATTGTACAAAATGACTTACTTTGATTTGATTGGTAATGTAATGTATGTTTTTATTCTCAATGACAAAGTTTAAAGATTAAAAAAAAAAATGGAAATACAAGATAAGAGATACAAGAGGATCACCAATTAATTTATTAATGCTATTCCGAAATTATGGTGAAACAAAATTTAGGTAATTTCCAAAAATCATAAAATTTTATTTCTTTCTTGGAAAAACACATAAATGCAGCTGTAAAAATTCTCACTACATTTTACCCAAACCAATTATAACACAATATAAAGTAACTCCACTCTTTACTATCATTGGCATTTGTTCATCAAACCGAACAAATATTTAACATTAAATTATGTTTTCACCATTTTCTTCACTTCGCTCTTATACATTAATGTGGTAAACATTCTTTGGCTCAGACGAATACTAAGCTACTTCTACTGCTATCCAAATTCAATGATTGTCCACTTTTTCCTTTTGTTTTCCTCAGTTGCTCACTCTCCCTTTGCCAGCCTCATTCTCTCATTGTCTGTCACTTGGTTTCGCTTTATCTTACATTCTGTTCCTACTATTCAAACAAAATGAGGAAAATTTTCCCTTACTGTTTATGAAAGCAATTTTCATGCATAAAATCAACGTTGGGAAAATTAAATTTCTTACACTTGACGAGTTTTTCACAGAATTTATCAATAAGTATTTTGTTTTTCACTTAAGTTTGTTGTTTCCTCATCCTTGCAGTCCTTCAACATCACCATCAATTGAAATTAGAAATTGTGTGTTCGTTCGTTTTGGAAAACATAAAATATTAAAAAATAAAAAGCGAAAATATTGTTGTGTTGTAAACAAATCGTTAGAGTTTATTGAAGCAAAGGACAAGCTATGCGGAGCACAGCAGGATGAGATTGAAACATTCATTTATATTTTCACAGGGAGTTGTGGACAATTGCGTGGTCCACCACCTAAAACACATCCTTCTTCTCCTACTTGTATGTACATTCATACATATTATACTTCATCATGATAGTGGTGGCTCTAGTGAAGTTGGCTTTCGCGAAATAACCGCGTTGCGGAAATTATGAACGAGCGTCTGTCTTTTTTTGTTGTTGTAATATTGGAGGATTCAAAAAATGGCATGGTTTGTAAAGTGGCTGCTACCCATCAAGGCTGCCAACAACAAAAATGAGAAAAATTATTACTGTGTATTAAAAATCTATTTAAGAATATTGTTTTCAATATTTCATGGTTGCTCACCAAGTGCGGTGGGGTGTTTCTTAATGACTTTATTTTTGTTTCATTTTTAGGTCTTATATTTCTTCATGTTTTCTTGTTGCCTTCTTTCTACAATGTACATCATTATTTGTTTCTTGTGTTATGTATGGCCTTGTGTACCATAATACTAAGTGCGAGAAATGTTGATGCTGATAAGCTTATCTAGCCAAGGGCTGTTGAACGCGTGTCCTTGCAATATTTCTTTGACAAAGATTGCATGCTCATCACATTAGAAGACTTGAATAAAAGATAATACCTTATCTTAATTGTATCTATTATACTCTGTGCAGATTTTTCCACCTTTTTAAAATAGAGCGTTATATCACAAGGTTTCTGTTTAAAAAAAATATGAATTAAATAGGAGGAAAAAAAAATCTACAAAATACTGAAGATAAGAAAAAGGTTGTGCACCAATAAAATTTCTTTTTATTTACCAAATTATAAAATTTTTTTGTTTTTACTCGACATTTTATGTGTTACAAAGAGTAAAAAGGATTTAAAGGACACATACAAAGTTAAGTTGATTTGAGTTGAGTCGTAGTAACGTCATCTGCTACAACATTAAATGGAATATTTAATTTAATGGCTTGCAATTTGTTAAAAAAATAAATAATAAATGAATAATAGAAAATTATAAATGAAATAAAAGTTATAAAAAATATTTATATAAATGAATAAAAATAAAAGTTAAAAATTTGTTACTTATTTATTAAAGTTTGAAAATCTTATTTAATTGTTGTAAAAAGACTTTCTTATTCTTTATTTACCAATTCAATTACAAATATTGGTGATTAGCTGTGTCCACGACTTTGTACGCGTGGTATTCGAAATATGTTTGTAATAGCATGTATTTTGTTATCTTCTTCCCCAATTATCAGATCTTTAATGTTGCCCCGCAGCTAAAGAAGAAAGCATTAGAAAATCAGCCAAAAAGTAGGCAAAATACACCCGTCAAAACCGCATTTAAGTAGGTTAAGCCGTTTCTGAGATTAGCGTGCGAAGACACGAAAAGCCTTACGATTTTATATATATACATAGATAAATATAGATTTTGATCTCAAGAGCAAATAGCAAAAGTGCACCGCGAGCCAGTGTTCTACCACACAACCACCATTAAATTATGAAACGAGGACGATAGCTCCGAACAGTAATCATAGAACAATAGATAATAATGTATTTTTTAAACATTGCGACTATTGATTCAACAACAACAGGGAAAATGACAAAATTCAAGAGTTGTTGTTGTAGATGTGATTCGATTGAGAGAGTTTAATCTCAAATTGATACGTTTAGATTCGGTTTTCTCGTATGGTCAGTCTTAAAAGTGTTGGGAACTTTTGCCGTGTAAGTTGGCATCATTTTGATAATTTTGTTGCGCCATACATAATCAAAACAAAAAACAACTGTTTGTGATGCTAAAGCTCTGTAAAGCACAAAACCGAATCTTCGTGATACGAGCCACTAAAAGTTGCATTAACTCGTATTTTGGATTTCTCATAACATGTCCTAAGTAGGCTGCTTTTCATTTCTATATGATTGTTTATAGTTCTCGATCAGAGTACATTCTTTGTAAAATTTCAATGTTCGTAAAGGATCATTTACACTTGGCTAGTTGGTGTGCATAAAAGTAATGAGTGTACAAATAATCGAATTGGTGAGTGCGCTTGTAATGAATACACACATTACATTTTACTCGCTTATTTTACAGGTCGATTATAGTGATTCCCTTTCAAAATAATGAGAGAGTACTAACAGGCAAGTAAAGTTGGACGGCTATCAATTTTTTTCGTTGGCTTATTAACACTCTACTCGAAGAGCCAATATGATTACACTGGGCGAATTCTCTTGCAATTCGCCAACTTGCATTTTTAAGTTCAGTCTTCCAAGGCATTGAACACCATAGTATTGAGCGGACGTAACATTTTAGAAAGCGAATTTTAGTCTACATTTTGAGATTATGACTATTGAAAACCTTTATGTACTTGGCAAAATCATCGTATTTGCGCTGTTTCTTTACGAGATTTAATTTCATTGGAGCAATCCCAATTTTCAATGAAACTTAAAATGTTTCACTTTTCCAAAAGAAGTGTTGTTAACCATTAAGCCCGTATTACTATAAATGTTTTTTTCGCCTTGGTTTTATTGCGCTGCATAAGTAAATTTTGTTAACCAGTTCTTTTAGACGTATTAAGCTGCCGGTTATGTTAGTGGTGTCGTCTGCTTATCTTATATTGTTGATAAATGCACCTTGGTCAATCATGATAGAATCGTGAGATGAATATTTCATCGGCCATTTCATACCGTTGATGCTTACTTGGACAGTATGTTGCCAGTTAAAATTTCTTATGCAACGAACTTCTTTGTCATTTATCCACGTAGATTGCAGAATTCATATAAGCTTGTCATGTTTAACATTCTGAAAGGTATTCACATAGACGATGAAGCATTGGAATTAGTACATCTTATTGAACATCTTTGCAGTTTTGGACTAAAAGTTGAATACACAGATAGGCCTCTCAAGTTCTAACTCCATCCCTAAAACCAAATTGCGACTTGACCGTTGCATTTCACATTTTCTTTATACTCTGGTGTGTATAATTTTAAGAAATTTCTTGAGTTTGTGCAAATTAGGCTAATTAATCCATATTCAAGGCAACATTTTATATATTTCTTCTTATTTAGTGTTATGAAAGTAGACTTCATGGTTACCATAAATAGAGCATCATCATATATCTTTCGTTATTAATATTACATATTATTATTGTTTCATTCGTCTATCAATATTAAAATGGAAAGGACCTCATCCAGTTGCTTTATTAACATTCAATAATTGAATGGCTTTTTCGTTATCATTTTTGGTTATATAATTGCTAGTTGGCTTTTTAGAAAAAGCAAAAATCAACAGAATAAAATGAATAAAAACAAAATAAAAATAATAAATAATTAAAGATTACAAAAAATAAAAATACACAAAAAAAATTAATAAAAATTATGTAATAAAAAATATTCAAATTTTGAAGAAAATATGCAAAAATTTTAAATCCTTTTTAAAATAAAAATATCCTGCATATATAAATATTTTTCGGTTTTAATTTTGTTTTTCAATCAAGCAAACCTTTTTTAATGATTTCCCTTTTTTCATAACGTTTCTTTGCAGATTTTACCTTTTCTATTAGGACGAAGAGAAATTGTCATCCTTATCATAGTGATTTAAAATGATACAAATAAAAGGTAATACTCGTATAACAAAAAACGTATTTCTATAAATATGCAAATAATTTAGTATGCAAATCAAAAGATAAAATCTGTTTATAGTTGTTGTTGCAGCTTAAAATATGTTAAAAATTTAAGAAAACAAGTGGAACTTTATTTTTAAAAATAAATTGGGAGAAATTGATACTGATGAGTTAAGTTATAGAAAAATTCAAAGGAAAAAACGCAGTTTGGAAAGCACAACAATTGTGTTCTAAGCATTTCTATAGTAGTGTCTGTACCAAATTTCAACTCAGGCGAACAGATGCACAGATTCACAATCTTAATGTCAACAATTAAAAAATATATAGTATTTTGTCACAAAGACAAAATATATTTGCATTTGAGCGTGTGCATTTAAATATATAAAGAATTCATGAATGTTATCAATTTATACAATATTTCATTGAAGCTTAAATAATATCAATATTTATGCACGCCTTCATTTTTTCCACATTTATTTTATGTTATGGTAAAATAAAAAGAAAATATTCAACCAAAATATTTAAATGTTGAAGAAAAAACTATTGTATATACAAGTTCAATAGTAATGCCATAGATGTGTATTAACATCGAGAAAATGAATCATATGTGATCAAGTAAATAACTTATTTGCTGTATGAATGGTCAATGATGTTAATACACAAATGATTTTATAAAAAATAATATGGATATTCTAAAAAAATATACGTAGCGAGCAAATGAACTGTGTTTTTGTGGTGGATGCAGGCATTGTCATTCACTCGCTGAAAAATAAATATGAAATTGATTTATGAACAGCTTAAGTGACATGTTTGAGTAGATAAACTGCCTCCTATGGAGAGTGAAAAACATTTAAGTGGCATTCCAATAAAATTTTGTTATACACATAGTTACTTAACAGTATGTGATCATATACTATTGTATGTATGTTGTGTGTTTGGATTTGAATGACATTGTTGTCCCAAAATGTTTAATGGAATCTGTCAATATATGATATAAAATGAACAATTGCTTAAAAAAAGGAATTTAATTTTAATATATATGCTATAATAAGTCACAGTAAACTCCAAACATCAACGAATGTGAGAATGTGATTAAAAAGAATATTAAAGGATTTCATTCAAGCAACAATAAAAATCAATTTTGTAAAGATTGAAAATAGTTTGGCGTTTTATTAACTGACTTTTCTTTGAAAAAAAACAAAAATTTTAATCATTTAATTGACTTTAGGAATTTTCTCAATTAAAATAAGAACTGAAGTCTTACAAAAAAAAATATGGAATCAATTTATAGTTTTTATACAAATAAATAACATTTTTTAAACTCCATTTTATTATCACACAATATAAAAACAAATGAAAACACATGACACACCAATGCAAATATTGTTGCATATAAAAATATTGAAGGAAAAAAAAAAGAAATAAATTAAGAATATTTCTCTCAATGATGATAACAACAATCATAAAAGCTTCGAATGCGGAAACTGTGACAGGATATATGAATATGCATTTATGTAGTATATTTATTTGTATGTAATACTTTTATGTCATATACTCGTATATTGATGACAACAATAATCACAACAACAATTATGGAATGTGCTCATAAAACAAACAACCAAAACAAGAACAAAATTTCTACCTTCAATCAGAGAAATGTAAATAAATTTTGTATATTTACACATACAATAAGGAAAACTCAACTTTTGATATGAATTTTTGTTGTATGTGCAAAAAATATACAATATTTTATTTTTGTTAAATAAAAATCATTTATGGCATTCATCAATTCAATTTTAATTTATTTAAAAATGCAAATGGGTGCGTTAATTTTCCGTATATTATTTTTTGGATTGTCCTATTGAATTGATCTGAATTGATTGACATTGGGTGGCTTTGACAACACAATATTTGATGATGAATGAAATTAAAGTAAATCTCAATTTATTAATTAATAAACACATTTACAAACACATCAGGCGACTCATTTCAGTCCTAAGTTGTCACACGCATACAATAGATGTTCGCTCTCTCAGACACTCATTAATTTATGCACTTAATCACATAAGTACTTAAGTACTTCACACAAAGCAAAATCTAAGCGCCAGTTAAGCTTTAAAAAAACCAACCCCACATAGATTTGATCTATGTATACATAGTATTTAGTATGGGGAGAATCAACCCCTCTTTAAGATGACGATGACATAAAGTTAAGTTAAGTCAACCACAAGAAGAAAAAAATTTGCATATTTAAAATAATGCGATTTGTCACACTCACACACCAAACACCTCACACCTCACACCTCACACATTCTATAAGACACACAAGGATATATGGTGGCAATGATTAAGGGAAGAGTATGCCAAGGTACTACATGTATAAGGTGGCATCAAATTTTTGGGGGTAGATAAATAGAAATGAGAAAGATGTTTACGCTTAGATGAAGATGCTACCATTAAATTATTTGTAATTTGTTTGAAAATTTTGTATTTCAAAGGCAAACAATTGGAGAATGGGAGAGATACTCTCGCATGAATATACATAATTGTAGTCATAAAAACCTTTGAGTTTTCCCATTTCCAATTCAACATTTGAGTTGTTTAGTCAATGGTTAATGGTTGATGGAGATTGAAGAATGAAGAATGAATGAGAATCTTCCACCAAAGTGATTGCTTCAATTTTCGAAATCAACGCACACACATAGAACAACACAAAATGACGACAACAATAATAAAAATAATACAATCAAATAAACTTTATTCACACACAATTCTATCACACACATGCACACTTACATAAGTATACTATATATAGACTGTCATACACATGTGTATACACAAACAAACAAATTATGTGCTCATTTGAATATAAATTCTAATTCAGATCACGAATTGACACACAAAAAAAAAAATAGAAGAAATAAGGAAAATAAAAAATCGAAAAAAATATATGGATAAATAAAATGAAGCATGAAATTCATTGAAGCATGCCACAAAGGAACGCAGCTTAGGACTCGTGTGTTCTCAAAGGAAGTTACAGCATGGGATGATTGGTGACGGAGGATGGGGATGATACTATTGTAGATGGGTGGTGGATAGACTTGACTTTCGAACTCTAAAAGTTCCAATCAGTAAAACCTACACACCTGACTGACTGTCTGTCTGTCTGTTGGTCGATGTGCGTGCCTTCCCCTCTGTATATATATCTGTCCATCGATCTAGGCATGGCAACGGCAGACACATATGTAAATATACTTGGGTGCGCATCCGGTGTCGCTTGTAAAAACGGAAAGGGCATCCCATTTCAGTACCATCATCATCATCATCATGATCATAATCATCAGTTCCAGGGTACAAGGACACCAAAAGTCATGAAGGCATATGAAAAAAAAGAAAAACAAAATAGTATCTCTATATAAATAACTACTATGTTCATGAATTTAAGGATGCCTTTGAATGAGTATGACAAAAGTTAATCTATCAAAGGGAAAGCAAAGTGAAACTTAAAGAGCAAATGTACAAATAACTTGAAGCTTGAAGCATGGAAATAAAAAATGTAAAAAAAAACAGAAACTACAAAGTGAAATGAGCACAAGAGTTAAAGGGAACAGTATCTCACATACATGTACTTGTACCCTATGTGGTATGTTATCCTATAATTGCCGCTTGGCATTGCCTACTTGTGAGTGTGTGTGCTCGCACATATTTGTCATTGTTCTGGCTCACAGATACTTTTGCTTGTATGTATTTGTTCTTCAGTGTAAGTGTGTTTGTATGTCATTTTGAGATAAAAATGTATGCGCATTAAGTCGATTGCGTCAAGGACTTTTTCGTATGCGTTTCAATTACATCTTCACAACTACTCGTATACTCACATTCATGTGCACACATACTCTATTAAGTCTTATTTATATCATTTTCGCACATTCTTAGATATATATACATATGTATATTATGCGTACATTGTACGTATGTATGTATGCGTATATGTTTGATTGTGTTAGTATAATAAGAAAGTGTAGGCGTTACTTAGTACACACAATCACATTTTTAATATGTACATACATATCTCTTTCCTTTCTCTCCCTCTGATTTTTATACAAATACACTTATGTGTGTGTGTGTGTGTGTGTGTATATCTTTGTACTTAATTTACGCTTTTTGTGTCACTTGCAGTATAAATGAGGTTTCTCCTCCTTCACTCGTAGTCTCTAGCTCTTTATATGCTCGTTTTAGCTTGTCTTTACTTTTTTGCTTACACTTCGTTTTATTATTATTATACTTCTCCTCCCCCTTCTCCTCGTGCTTCTACTTCTGTTGTTCTTGTTGTTGTTGCTGCTTCAACATCCATTGTTTTCTTCTTCATCTACATCTTCTATTGTTGTTGTTGTTGTTTCTTTTGTGCTTATTTTTTAATAATGGCGAATTTCCTTTCCTTTTCCTTTTCATTTTCATTTTCACTTTATTATTAGATTAAAAATACTTAAGTGTTAAGTTAATGAAATTTTCTTACTTATGTATATAATTTTTTTTTTTCATTCATAATTCTCCTTTTCTTTTTTTCGTTTCTGAAATTATGAAATTAAATATTGTATAATAATTTTATTTGGTGAATATAATTAAATCGTTTGCAAAATTCAAATGAAGAGTTGTAAGCTGAACGAAAGTGAGAATTTCGGAAGTCATCAAGGAGAAATACTTCAACTTTAAATAGATCATAGAGACATACAATATTTCTTCCATAACTTAAACTAGATAGTATTACTTGAATATATTGGGTTCACGGAAGAGTTTGTTTCGATAATGAGACTTTTTTTCATCAAATATTTTCCATTGTCTTGTCATCTTTTGAGTAAAACAAACCATAATATTGACTTTGTAGAAATTCTGAAGTTTCTGATCAAAAAAACGTGCGCAATACCACTTTGCAGTCTTTTGGGGAATTTATTATTACGCCACCAAGATAATTCTGCATGTAGCGAAATAAATGCTAATCATATGGTGCTAGGTCCGGACTTCATTTAGTCTTGCTGGGTGCATTAACACTTTCCAGCCGACTTCCTTTAATTGTTGCCAAATCATTACCAAATTGTGTGGCCTGGCGTTGTCGTGGTGGAAGACTATGCGCTTTCTGTTGACCAGTTGTGGCAATTTTTTTGTTCAGCTCTTCATTTAGTCATGTTAGTTGTTGACAATAGAATTCTGCAGCTTATAACGCACCGGACCTTTGCTATCCAACCAAATGTACATCAAGATCTTCCAAGCAGATAGCGTTGGATTTGCAATGGTATGGGCAGGCTCAGGTTGAAGATTATTCGGTTTCAGTAACATTTATCAAATTGAAATGCGATCAATCAGTACCCAAATATCAAGTTTTTTGCTTAACTAGTCTTCTTTAAATAGTTTAAGTCTATTGTATGGTGGATGCCAATATCCTTAGTGATGTCACGAGCACTTATGTGCCAGTCATTCTCCACTTTTTCAATAATTTGGTCCACTTTTTCGGTACAAGGCCGACCAGTCCGTGGTGCGTCTTTGACATTGAAATTTCCCAAACGAAATCGTGCAAATCATATATTAATTGATTGTTATGATAAAGTACCTTCTCCATGATATGCATATATTTGTTTATGAATGCAGAATAATCTTTTTACTTTCTTTTGGCAAAATCAGCTTATTAAATTATCACTCGTTCATTGTTTTAGCAGCATAGCCATTATTTTACCAAGATTGCCAGCTTTCCATTGATGTATGGCATTCCCACATTGGTTTCATACTAACACAGTTGTCGCTTTTTAACTCTAGCAATTCAAATTTTCAGAAGTTACTTATCCACCAACCAAATATCTCCAACTGGAATAGAAGAAGAATTGAATTGTGTTTTTGGACAAATTGAAGATTATGTTCTGGGAAGTCCTAATAAGGGATAATGAAGATGAAGTACCTCAAATATCTTGAATAATATTGATTAAGATAAAAGCAATAATTGATATAACTTTACGTATTGCTCTTGAGGATAAAATTAAGGTAGACAATCAGACTAGACAAAATAAATCAAATTTCATTGACAATGATGATGATGACAATGGTTATTTATAATTTATTCAAACATCAAATTTCCAAGCGTAATTTCTTCCATTGAATTTTAAATTTAGATTTTTTTTTCAAAATTGTCAACCCATGTATAAATTATAAAAGCTTTCATCCTCAATCACTGCAGATCAACTTTAAACTTTCAATAGAACTATGTCTTTAGTTCTAATTTTTTTTTTGTATAATATATTTATTCTTTCAATTCATGGTCTGCTCTGCCTTTACGTACTTATCCTGTATATGTATAAAAAAATAAATGGAATAAAGAAAAAAAATAATGATAATTTCTAACGCTTGACAACAATTTAATAGTTTCATTTTTAGTAGCACAAATGGTGCTTTTTGTTGTGTTATTCATAGAAGTTACGAGCATAAATTAGACCATTTAAGTAAACATGAAAATAAGCCAAAGCAAGTTGGGCCAAAGATATATACTACGTATATTCACAGATTCTCAAACAGATACTTATATATTTGTTCAATGTTAACTTGGCTTTAGCGCGCAAGGATAATATAGAAAACTCATTGAAGCGTTTCATAATACATGAACGTATGTACATACTACATGAACTGTGATGATGACAATAGCAATAGCAATAGCAACAGCAACTAAGTGAGGCTGAAACTAACAAAAAAGAAAATGTGAGGAATGGAATGGAAGGAATAGAGGAAAATCAAATATAAAGAGTGAAGCTCAACTCATTTTTATATAAAATGACGCCAAAGTGGCGTACTGGCTCAATGCCAATAACAACAATACTCGTACGTACTAACATCAGCAGCATCAGTATCAACAGCAACGAATAAATGCCAAATTCATAGATGCGCAAATCGAGACATATAAATATATATACATAGATACACATAGATACATAGATAGTTATAGATAGATAGACAGCTAACACAAGAGACCAACTATGTTAAATTATCACTAATATGGCGGGCTCTAGGCAAACATCACTTTGGGTCCTCATCCTTGGGCATCTCTGACAGTTCGATTAAGTTCGAGCCTTTCGTCGATATATATGTATATATGTTTCTGTGTGTGTGTGTGAAAAGTATTGTGTATGTGTGTGTGTGGTCTATTTAAGGCGTGGCAAATAAACACATCAACTGAAATGCTTTTTTTTACTTAAATTAACACAAAGAGAACCTTTCTCTAACAGAGAATAATGTGAATGTAAGATAGGAAATGGTAGATGGGAAAAAGGAAAACAGAATTATACGCAAACATAGCATAGCAAAAAATATTGAGAAAAATCTTTGAAAATTCGTGGGAAAATATATAGAAAAAATCAATGAAATCTAGATAGGCCTCCTTTGGTTGTTCGGTTGCTTGAGTTGGTGACTTTACTTTGAGTTGTTTTTGCAAAAAGAGACCAAAAATATTTTTACTGCACAAACACACCATCATATCCATACATATACATTTATTATAATACAATATATTGGGTGTTATCAGTGTGTGTGTGTGTTTGTGTGTGTTTGTATGTGTCTGGCATACAAAATGGCGCCTGATGCTTGTTTTTTCATTGTGTTTTGCTTTGTTGCCCCCCTCCCACCACATTTTTGCTCGTTTGATTTTCGGCGGAAATGTCCATCAATGCTAAAATGTTAGATATCCTTTTTCCTGTATGACTTTTAGAGCTTAAACTTCATTGGGATTATTTTGCTCAGTTTTTTCCGTTCTTTTTCATTGTATTTGGTTTTTGGAACTTTTTTAATCTCTGTTTTCAGCCTTCTTTTATTGTAAAATTTCATTCTTTGTTATTGAAAGTGCTGGGTGGGATATGAAATGATGATGAAAGCAATCTTAGGTCATAAGATATGAAAAGAGTTCATAGCCATAATATTTCATTAAAGTTCAGAATCTATTTGATTATCGTTTTTATAACTGATTTATTAAGAATGAAGATTTATAACCCTTAAATGACCATTTCAAAATGACCAAAGATTATTTCTAAAGTTCATTTCCATTTGTATATTGTGTTTCAAATAAACAAATGATCATTCCAAATGAGTTCTAATGAAATCATTTGAGTTTTTATGTATTGTACATTGTGTCCCAAAACTCATACACAAAGACACTTTATTTTACAAGTATAACTGATTAAACTTCATTCACATAATAATAAAGTATTTATTATTGCTATTAAAAATAGCACTACTTAATATTAAGAGCACTAGCTGCTAAGGCTTCAAAGTCTAACCATATATATATTTTTTAACATTATGTATTCTTGTTTTGCAACTGACGACAAATGACAACCAACGAATTTTATTTTGATTTATAAGTCATTTACGCAAGTTTTACTCATCCAGGATGTGAATGAGCAGGTCATGCCCTTTAGGCATCGAGTTTGCCTGCTGTTGTCCAGCAGATTGATTGCCAGGTGGTTGACATGGGCATCCCACCTATTAAAGTGTCTGAAACTATGTCTAACGATCTCCTCATTTCTTGTTGAGATCTACAAATTTCGGTAGATGAGTGAGTTCTGGATAAAAAACAGCGCACCTACAATCCTCCGCATTAGCTTTGATTGAAACCTCTGTATGTTTCTTTGCCTGCATACCGTAAGTCCATACCGGTTTTAGTATGACCTTGTACAGTAACAGCTTAGTACGCAGGTAGAGGCACGTATATGTACTGAGCAGCAAACACATTCTTCGAAATTTCAGGTTCAACTGTTTCCTTTTGCTCAAAATGTAAGGTTTCCAGGTGAGGCATCTGTCTAGTGTCAGTCACAGGTACTTGACATTGGTGCTATTTGGCATAAGTTGTTCAGGGTGAAGGTAACAAGCATAGTTTTGTTAGCATTGACGCAGATGTTCCACCTCTTTAGCCACGGCTTAAAGAGGGCCAACTGGTCTTGCAGTAGAATATAGGCTGCAGCCGAATCGCTTTGATTTGAAATAAGTACTCTGCTTTTAGTTATTCAGCTTCAAAAGTGCTATATTTACTAAATAACATATCTGTTAAATGCCCTCCAGGACTATGCTGACACCTAAGTACATACTTTCTTATTATTCAATTTTTACAAGACCATTGGTTTATCAATATATTAATACAGAAACAAGATTCTTTTGGTACCATTTTACCTTACTGAATGTCAATGTATTTTCATGAAAATGAAATGGTTAGAAAAGTTGAATGTAGTTTTTATGACAATATATTGATGTTACTGCAAGAAAAAATAGGTGCGAAAATATAACGCTTTACTGCGAGCAACAACTCAACCAAAGATTATGAAATGAATAGATTAGACAGATCAACAAATCAATCACAAACGAGCTCTCTCTCTGTTGGGTATTCCGAGATTACATACAATTTGTTGTTGGACAATTTGAAATAAGAAGAGCTCTCTCTTTGTGAACGATTTGTCCAGTCTATATAATTTGACTCAAAGCCTTACACATTATAACTTGAGTGTATTCAGTAGTAATAATTGTTGTAATAACCTTTGCCGTCTTTCGAAATGTCTTCTTGATTGGGATTCTATATATTTTTATGGATTTCTATTGACTTTCATATAATATCCTTTATTTCTTTGTTACATATGATTGAAAACAATATCATGAAATCAATTTCACCAATTCTTTATTATTCAGACAACTAATTATTGAATTAATTACGCTTTAAATTAGTTAAAATGAAAATATTACGTATACGCCACATTAAGTGTTTGTACAATATAATTATTTGTATTTACAATACACAATTTGAAAAGCTAACAAGGCACAAACAATGGCAAATGGTTTTAAGTGAAAACTTCTCAAAACTACAATACAAAACCAATGAGGTTTCTCTTAACAACCTCCAACCACACACAAACAACAATAACAATTAGTAGTACAACAACAGCAGCAGCAGCAGCATAAACCGGAGGAAGAACAAGAATGTAGTAATTTCCCCGACCTACAAAAACTCATTAACCTACGAAACTCTAAACACTTCAAACAAATAATAAGCAAAGCAAATAATGAAAACGAAAAGTGAAAGTGAAAGTGAAATTGAAGCGAATGGAAGAAAACCCTTTTTTTTAGTACAAAAGGCACAAAACACAAAAGTTCAATGAGCTTAAATAATTTGCTAAAGCTTCAAAAACAAATAATTTCACTTGGCTTACATTTTGGTTTTGATTTTATGTATGTATGTATGTGTGTATGTATTACTTTGAGTGTGTGTGTGTGTGTGTGGGTATATGTGAAAAAGGGAAAAAATTGCCAACCAACAAAGGAAGAATAACAAAGGGACCTCAAAACATGGCGGTTGGAAAAATGCGGGCCACAACATCAGCAGAGCAGAACAGAGAATGCCAATAGAAAGAAAAGTTTCTAACTAAAAGCAAAAGAGAAAAAGTAGATGAGAAGAAAAGAGAAGAGATGTAGAGAAGAAATGAAAATATGGGATAGAAGAGATTTCCTGCTAAATTGCTTCAAAATTTATTATTATTGTTTTATATAAACAGGCGCGGCGCGAAAATAAATACAGATAAAATTGAAGGAACTGCCACCGAGTGGCAAGTGAAAGTGATTTAGAGAAAAAGATCATGAGAAGCAGAGATGCTGAAACAATTATCTAAAAATGAGCCTGAAAAAAACAAAGAAAAAAGAGAAGACAAACTAAATACAATACATTTTGGAAAATCCTCAGTGCCTCTTGCTGTGGCAACCACAAAAATATCTTCAATAAATTAGTTTCCTTTTCATTTGAAATGGTGCAAAATGAATATGAATTTCGCTGGAAAAACTAACAATGAAAAGAAATACAAAATCCTTATAGATTTTTTTTTGTTTTGTTTTGTAGTTTTTCAAAAATTATTGTTCCCCCTCCCAATCTTTTGTCATGCTTAAATAAGTTATGCTGTTTGTAATTGGCGCCAGTGGCCATGAAATACTTTGTCTGCTATATACTTAACTAAGTGTATATGTGGGTGGGGATCTCCTCTATTGGCAAGCTTTTTCACTTTGCATTGTATGTGTTTGTTTGTTATGCCATTATGAATACTTGAGAAAAGCAACCAGAACACAGAAACAAAACAAAAAATATAACAAAACAAAAAGTTCTTCATAACCAAACACCAATGATGGTGTTCTGGTTGGAAAAAGCATGTTCCATTTTCCATTGGGTCTATGATGGCAGCCTAAGATACTAAGTAGAATGGTGAATGGTGTTTGGTGTTCAAAAAAGAAAGGAGTTTGAAAAAAGTAATAATATTTGCATTTTGTTTTTCCTTAATTTTTATTCCTTCACTCATTGTTTTATATGCTATGCCTTATTTTGATTTGGTATTTTTTGTTGAATTTTGCATTTTTTACAGTTCGTTAAATTTCTAGAATCCTTGGGGTAGAAGCGTATTGGGCTTGTTGTGTATCTGTTAAATATATATGTTCAAATGAATATTCTTGAAGAATAAGAAAGGATACAATACTCAAATTTAACAACAGAGAATCAAGAGAATCACGTTGAAATAACGTGAACGTGACTCGCATTAACAAAGGAATTATATTTTTTTTTGAATAAAATTTAAAGCACTTAAATGTAATTAAAATCTTTATGCACACGCGAAAACTGAAATACAAAATGAATGAACGAACGAACAATGCAAAAACATGAAATGATATTATAAATGCAAAAATATATTTATCACTGGCCAATAAAATATTCTCATTATTCTTATTATAATTATTATTGTATATAAATTCAATGCTGATGACTGTATATGGTAGAGAACTACTGCTGCTGTTGGCGCTGTTGATGATGTTGATGATGAAGATGATAATGGTAATGATAATAATGAAAATATCACGTAACTCAATTAAGTGACTGTCATTTAATGGTGACATGATGACAATCGCTGCTATTTACAACATTTTTCACACTACAACTCCAGATACTATAATATCTTTGTATTGTCTGTATACATAAGCATAAGCAGATACTTATGTACGTGTATGATTATTGATAGTGCTGTTAAATTAAATGAGTTAAAAAGGGAAATAACAAAAGGAAATTTAAACAAAAGAATATGAAAAAATAAGAACAAATTTTATAGCGGAAAGGTGATCATTAAAATAACAACAGCAGCAGCAGAAACATATGTTCAAATAAGTATGTTGTATAAGAGTATGTGTATATTCTCGAACAATTTATACAACTTGTAGCAACAAATTAAAATAATTGCCTTTGTGCAATTGCCTCAACTATGTACTATTATAAATGTTCTTCATATTGTACGTATGTATATCCATGTATAAAAGTTTAAAAGTTTGCTTTCATTATGTTTTCCTCTTTGTAAATTGGTTGAAAAACAAACAACAAAATATGAGATGAAGTTTTAACAATAATTTTTAATTATTCACATTGTGTATATGCATGACATCATTTTATATGAATTTTTTATTTAAGCTAAGTTGGTTTCAGTTAATAAACGAAAATGCTCAGCAAACAAATACAGTTCAACTTTCATAATTCGAATCACCACAATAATAAAATAAAAATTGGACTTGTGGGGACTTGCAGTCATAGAATTATTCATTAAAACTAGGGATTTTGGCGAAATGTACTGCACTTATTGAATTAAATACATTTTAAATTATCATCCGAGTCGTAGGCCTAGTAGTACTCTATTAGCATAAATAATTTATCAGCAAGTTTCTATTAGGTGTAAAAGTTCAAACTATCCTTGTTTACACACAATAATTTGGAGATTTTTTATTCAAAGTATCGGTCTTTCTTCACATTTTGTCAATTTATGAGTGCCATTCCAAATTCTTCATCAAAGTCCAATGGTTAACATGCCATTTTTCCACTTGATCGAATGTTGTGAAATACTGTTCAGCCAGTGCTTGTCCCATCGATAAAAACAAATGGTAATCTGAAGGAGCCAAGTCTGGTGAATTTGGCGAGTGAGGCAAGAACTCACAAAGAAGGTGGGAAATGATGTCTTTGACCAGTTTGTTTGTGCAGAAGTGTTGTTGTTTAATTAAAAGTGTTTTATTAATTTTCCAGGTTATCATACAAAGAGATTTACATTATGTTACAAATTGTAGTTTTTCTCACTAAATATCACTTCATTAGAAAAATTTCTGCTTCCTACTTCTTTGTAATCATGTAAATCTACAAAAAGCTCCTCAAGTCAATGACGTCAAAATAGTTACCAACTTTGACAATCTGTCAACTCCATCCACAAAAGATCGACCGCCAATTCGTTGACCTTTTTTTATGCTTTTATGGGTTTTGTTTTGATTCTAAAAATATGTTTCTAATTAACATTTAGTGTATGATCTCCTCAAACAGTTGTCATGCTGCAAAATGACTTTGCCATGTCCTCTGCCCCATTCTGGCCGTTTTTCGATCAACGCATTGTCTAAATTAATCATTTCACTAGGCCAGAGAAGCTCGTAGTACATGGCTGATCCTCACCAGACACACACACAGAATTGTCTTCTTCTTAAAGCGATCAGCTCTTGCAATCGACGTTGATGGTTGTGCTGAGGTAAGCCATGATTTTCTTCGTTTGGTAGTTACAGTTTCCGGAAATATTCAGTTATCTTATATATTTAAACAAGCAATGCTTGTAAATATATAAATAATTTATGTATCTGGAAACGGCTCTACCGATTTGGCTGATTTATTTTTTTTTTTGTTGTGTTCACCTTATTACTGTGGTGGTCTAAGAAAAATGAATATTTGGAAAACCCAAATGGAACACCCGAAAAATAGGAAAATTCAAATTGAGGAACTCAAGTGAGATGGTACATGGCATGGTTGCCAGATGAGACAATTTTGTTTACAAGTGCAAAGTTGGCATATACATAGAAGGCACATGGCATGTTTGTTTACTGATGCAGAGTTGGCATATATGCATTAAATTAGGTGTGACTTGATCATCAGAATAAATTATTTTTTGAATTACTTACCATATCTTCTTTAAAAAAAAAAAACCAATTTAATCAGTAATATAAATGTGATTCTTATGTACGTATATTTTCTGAAAAAAAAAAACGAAACAGGAGCAAAGCTCGGTCCTTTGGTTCTATGTGTTTAAACATTAACATTATTAGTTTCAGTGAAAATGATTGTATTTTTGAATTTTTATACTATTCTGTTGTAAATTTAATTGAATATCAAATTGCCAAGGAATCTGCTACATATATCTTGGACATGTGTTGAAAAAGTTTATTTTCCGAATCGTTGTTAGCATATTCCATGGCACTTGAAATTGAATTTACTAGCTTTTAGCGATAATATTCAATAATGTTGTCATATGAAAGACGGCTTGCTATACAAATCTCAATATCCACATCAATATATTCCTCAACAGTAGCAGTGAAAGTTAAAACAGGATTCGTTTCAGTATCAGTATCTCAGTTTTGGTTAAATTTTGACCAATCGATAACGGTAAGGAGAATTAAATGTCTATTGTCCCATGTGAAATGTTGATCACGCCCAGTTTATTTTCCATTAAAAATTTGCTATTTTTTAATTCTTGAGGATTTTCCATACTTTTAGACTAAAACTTGTTTTCATAATCTAATGTTTCTTCAAAAAAATCTATTTAATGTAGTACGTGTAGCTATAGATATATGCAAAATAATTTATAGAATTAGAATAGAAGAAAATGAGATAGAAAATATAATATAAATAAAAACAAGGTACGTCAGGTACTTATTTATGAATATTTTGTTTAATAAAAATTGAATTTTTGAATCTTTGGAATTTTTTTTCTACCAGTTTCTGAACATTTGTGCTACACTCTCCCTCAAAGTCCATCTTTGGTAGTGACCATTAATTTTCAATCAAATCAATGTTTGGACTTTGAAGTGGCTATTCCCTTAACTGACATTGTTGCCATGACAGCCAACTCTTGACAAACTAACTTGCTGTTTAATCTTATCATATTTAGATTGTTCACAAAGAGGTTTGAGGAATGAGTATGTGGCTTTATTTTGTTATGACAACCCTTTATTCTGTATTATGAGATACATTTTTTTGTTATAAATCATCTCCATAAAATAATTTGTGTAATAGTGCCAAACATGTGCTGAAAAGACAACAATTAACAAAACAAACAAATAAAGGAAGAAATTAACTCATACGATAGTTTTTTGCTTTTACTTTTAATTTAATTTTTCTTTGCATTTGCTGGTGCTGTGTATTTTATTTAAATGTTCATTTTACATACAGTAGTAGGTATAACTTTGGCAATGAGACTAAACTCACATAAGCATATCATATATGTGGCAAATCTATCTGCAATATTTGAAGAGTATGTTTCTGTTCCACTTGCGCATGTTTTAGCATAATTTATGCTCATCATCACCACCACCAATGAACTCAAACCACACTCTTCGATACACAAACATAGCGATATATCCATTTATTATATTGTTCTACTCACAGCTCAAAAACAGAAAAATAAAAGAAAATAGAATCCTTACAATACAAATTTGTTGTATATTTCCACTCCTTCCCTTGGGGCCTGCCTGCATGTGTTCTCGTATGTATTGTATGTATTTAGAAAATTCTATTGTTTGCACAATTTATTATATTTGTTGCTATTGTTTTTTGTTTTATTTTGTTGTTGCTTGGCAAATTTGTTTTATTTGCATAATTGTTGCATATGTGGGATTTATTTCGGCTTTTTCCGTACACAAATAGTATCAGTCTCACTTTAAACCCTCTATCAATTGCTCTTTCCTTTGGCCCCACCACCGCCATACTTTCACTTTAAATCCACATCCTTTCTAAGTAGGTTCCATTCGCATTCCCATTCACAATCACTTTCTCATTCGTTACGCTCTGAATTATTTTTAGTTGCGGCTATAAATTTTGTTTATTTTCGAGTTTTTCAAATGGAAATTTTTTTTAATTTAGCTTATTTCGGTATTCGTTAGACAAACTGCTTTTTATATATATTTTATGTCCATGTATTGTTTATGTACTATGTGTGTGAGTCCAGTAAGCCTCGAACTATTGTTTCTATTATTTTCTTCTGGATTTTTTTTCTAGTTTGTGTATAATTTCCCTTAAAAAATCATTTCCACTGTGAAAAATTTACTATGACATTGGATTTTTTAAAGGACTGGCCTTACTTTTGGATCCAATTTATATCTTTTATAGAAGACCAAAGCATCATACATATAAATCACCTTATGTGTTCTTGGATTCCTATTCTTGTTTTTAAAAAGAATTAATTCCTTAAAATCATTTCTTTTATATAAAGAAAAGTTGAATAACAAAAATATAGTTTATAAAACGGATAAAATCAATATATTGTAGATTGAAAGAAGATTGATTGAGGTTATGATTTATTTGGAAAGCATACAATTTTTCCTCTTTTAATTTGCATAGTTTAAGAAATTTTACATGTCATTGGTGTCATAGTTTATGTTACAATATGACATGTGATTGATATCGAAATGAATAAATTTAGGCTTTCATTTTATATTTTCCAAGAGAAATTCATTTAAATGAGAAAAAGATAAAAATTACTTTTTTATAAATCTTTTGTTGTATGTCAAACAAAAGTTCTTCTGAAGGTTAAAACATTTAAAAATATTTTACCATTTTTCATAAATTGTTGCATCAACTTTTGTGGAAGTAGTCAGGGTCAATTGCTTTTTCCAAGTCAATAAAATATTTTTATTTTATTTTTTGTTGTTGTTGTCATTTCAATGAATTGATGAAGAATAAAAAATTGAAAATACTCGAAAAAGTTACGCAGAAGTTAAAATACTAAAAAAAACTGGTTGTTATTTTGGTTTTTATATGGGGACTAATTTTATTTTTTTTTAGTAAGGATGAAGCTGTGAATAAATATGTTATCAGTGAAAGACCACAAGACAAAAGATTTTCCGATAAATTAAAAACTAAGAGAAAAACACGAATGAACTGATGAATAGGAGTAAATTCATTTGTCTCGTCATGTTGATCAATTCCATAGATTTATGCTATGCTGCATGTTTCCTGTGTGTATCACTTCATAGTGATAATTGCTGTAATAAAATACATGAAAAATCATAAATCATCACTTGACACAATTGATGACCATCAAAAATAACTGACAGAACAAAAACCAATAAAGATTTTGCTGTGAAGAGCAATTTGTAATTTAATAACAGAAAACAAAAAATCAATCTATGAATAAAATAACGGAAATTTATTTTGAAAAATTGTTTTGTTTGCCATTTTAATTTGCTGCTTTGCTTAATGTGAATGTCAATAAATTCTAAGTGATTCTTTATAAAAGAAAAACAAGAAACAGGTGGTGTTTCTGCTCTTAGTCTCATCATACACTTCTTATGTTCTTTTGTTGCAATTCGTATATCGAATATGTCAATAAACTAAAATATTTATGAACTGTCAATGAAGTTTATCAAGCGTAATGCATTTTATATGTTCAGATGTAAATATATGTATGTGTATATATAAATATGTAAACATGTGTGCACCCCTCCTTTTTGGCCAGAAGATTGATGGATAAATGAATGGATGTATGGTATGTGTCAATGGCATGGAGAAATTGACAAGTGAATTGCCAAACCGTAAAATGAATTTGACATGCGACATTTTTATGTCAACTACTGTTGTATTACATGAACAATAAAAACAAAGAACGAATATGAAAGCACACACACGCAGATATTGATGTTGTTGTTACGCACACGCCTGTGAAAATGTAAAAGTTACGCGGCCCCTTTGCGTATGCCACATTGTTTTCGGCATTTCTTTGTCTTTTTTTTTATTTTTTGATAAGGCAACATATTGCTTTGAGTGAAATAAATATTTTGTTGGATATATTTTTAGTAAAAGCAACCACAGTTTTATGTTTGAACCCAAAAAGCTAATCATTTATTTAGTGTAAAATTCATTAGAGCTTCATGTTTGTTTTTAAAGATGGTGCTGGTGGTGGTGATGGTGTTACAGTCATCAATATTGAAACAAGAAGGTTTGAATTGGTTAGATTGACAGTGTTATTGGGTTTAAACCACCTTTTGTACATTTAAGAAACAACTGTCAAAGTTCAAATTTCAAACAAACAACACAATAACAACATCAATAGATTTAGCTATGAAACTTTTGTTTCACATGCTTCAAAGGCTACATAACACCAACAAAACGCCCCTTCAATATACATAATCATTATGATCATCATTATCATCAACATCAACAACATTATCGACTTGCAACCACCAACCAACAAAACAAACATTAACAATTTTGATTGTATTTTGTATTTCCCGTCAACAAGCGGAAGTTGCGCTCATTTCCGCTTGTTTACTTTAGCTTCGTCATCCACAACATTGACACTGTTGTTTGATTAAGCACAACTGATGTAGTGGTTTCGGTAGGCCTTATCAATTGCCGATTCAGTAAATGAGTAAGTGTTGAATGACTGAGTGTCAGGTTCGTTCGTTGTCTGATTGACACAAGTCCAATGAATAGCATTTATTTTCTGTTTAAAACAAAAGTCAAGTAAAACACGTTAACATTCAATTATTGACACTTTCATCAGTATACTACACTCTTATACCATATACAATACATACGAGTACACTTACAACCCACAAATATTTGTATGTCAGTTCATTGTTTTCAATTTCATTGTGACTTTAACAACACCCAGTCTCTTTTCCCCTTAATGCATTTGTCAATTACAAAAATACAATGTTCTTGACATTTCCATAGATTCGCACTCAACATGAACATGTTTCATGTTTCTCACAATTATCATCAGCATCATCATCATCATTATCAGCAGCAGTATCATAGGCTAAACAAGAAATGTGTACACGTATGTGTTTCATTTCAGTTGAAGCTTTTAGTAAAAACCTTTATTCTAAATATGCAATATCTTGTAACCAGATACATTTCCATAGACAATATCTACTACTATCTTTTTCAATGTATCGTGTATCTTATGTGTTCCTATGACAAGTGTAATTTGTTTGTTATTTCTAATGTATGTATGTATAGAGAGTAGTATGTTCTTTTATCAATTTAATATGTTTTGTTGGCATTTTAGATGTTGATAAAACTTTTTACCTTATCATTTAAAGGGAAACTAACAACAAATTTATTTGATACTCAAGAGCTTGTTCAGTTTGTTATTTGACTTTGGAATATTTCATCTTTAAATAGAAAATATTACTTGCTGTCATTTTAAAAATCCTACTTAGTAAACCAATTGACTTTTAAGAGGTTAAGGGCTTACAAAAAATCAATTTATTAAGCTCTAAACGAACCACATTCATTTAATTTTTCCCCAAAACGTTGACAGCATACAAAATGATGTACTAAGTAAACCCTTTTTCAACAGAAATTTTGTTTACTTGCTTAGCAAAAATATAAAAATATTGAAAAATACGAAAGGATAAAGGGTTTAAATGGAAATAATGTTTCAACATCATGTGACACACTTTTCAACATATAATTTTTCAGTCAGTCAGTCAGTCAGTCAGTTAAGTCAGTCATTCAATGACTCAGTCAGTCAGTTAGTCATTCCCATTCATTTGCTATGTGACAAATATAGTGTAGATAGACAGCCACATAGCCAAACTGAGTAAGTACATTGAAGACAGTTTTGTTACGTTCAATTTTGTTGAATGTCGTTTGGTTTGGCTTGACTTGGCTTGCCTTGGTACATAAATTACAATAATATTTTTCACATTTTATTTCTTTGCAAACGAATTATTCGAAACCATATATTTTATGCCATCAGAAGCATTTGTCATTTATTATTTGTGAAATTTACTGCAACAGCAGCAACAATAATAACAAAACTAGTACGAGTAATACTAACAACTGAGAACACAACCAGAGAAGCTTCACGGTTTAACATTACAAAAGACTAGAAAATATTTTCACAGAGAAATAACTCATTCCGACTGACAAAATGACAACAACAATTGACTGAGTGTGTGTTAGAGGTAACAGAAAATAAAAACATAAACAACAAAATACTAAAAAATATTGAAAAATAAAACCATGATGAAACTGACTAAAGAAGAATTTAAAAAAAAACATTGACAATTGAAATAAGTTTTTCTTGTTGCATATTTGCTTTTGCCTTAACTCAACTCAACTGAACTCAACTTATCTAAACTGAACTCTCCAAAACTTAACACAAAGCAACTCAACTGCTCCCCAACTAGGCACTTTATAGAAAATATTTAATATTAAATATTGTTGGGGACACGTTTGTCATCAAACATGAAATGAAAATAAAAGAAAACTCGAATTTACAAATTGTAAAAAAAAAGAATGAATAATATAAAAAAATAGGATGAAAAGGAGAAGCGACAAACCAATTTCTACTAGTGTAACAATTGCAATAATAATAGTAAAAATAAAAATTTACTATTACAAGGAGAGAGCAAAAGAAAGGACTCAACATAAAAATGTCATGAATATAAAAAATTGATATATTCATATGAATGATAGAATGAATGAAGGAATGAATAAATATGTGTTTGTTCGTTCTTCTTCATTGCTTTGAAGCTTGAGCCCGTGTGAAAAATGGAAACCCTGAAAGAAAGAAAACGCGAAGTAAGCAAGAAAAATGAATAAAAAGGAAAAACAAACATAAAATTATATATGGTAAAATACTATATGAAATTTATATGGGTTTTAGAAAGTTTAGATACTCTACATTGGAATATAAAGTGAAACTTACAAAGAAGAATTTATACAGAAATATTCAATTCATGTAAGTTGTAACCTAGGAAGAATATCTACAACAAGTTTTCAGGAGTTTCTAATCCCAAATATATGACAAATAATTCATAATTTAAAGAATTTATCAGTCTATCACAAAAAATGTATTAATCGATTCATTGTTGATATGATTGATTGAAAGGAAACAATTATTAATTGCAATGAATTGCGACAAATTCATCGATTAACCGATTAATTGATGAGCCGAAAAAAAGGTTTTTCGCCAGGGAATTTTTCTACTATTAAATTAAACAAGTCATTTTATTTTATTTGTTTAATATTGAATTCAAAAATAAAATATTTGATGGGAGCTTCGTTGCACCCGCTTTAGAAAACATTCGTTCCGACGGGATGGAACAATATTTATGGGACAGCGTGTATAGCTTGAACAACATGGTTTTCATTTCTTCCCATGCGTCAACCACATTACATTTTAACTTGAGGACCGGAACACTGAGGAATAAGCTAAGTTTGTGTAGAGTTTGTTCTAACTCATCGTCCTTTCTTCTTCGTTTGTGGGCTAAAGTCTTTAGATGAGCCCATACATCAAACTCTTTATCAAAAACAAATTTAACAGTGGTGTCGTTAAGTTTAGAACTAATCCATTCTTTTGTCGATTAATCGAAACAGAATTACCAATACAAAAAATGCCTTTAAGACGGTCAGTTCAGTCTCAGTCCATGCTATCGCTTCAGAAATCGAAATGGACAGACAAAATGCTTGTTTTTTCACGATCAGTAATCGTAATTTTTCAATTAATCGTGCCATCACTACTAATCGGTGATTTATTGATTTAAAGTTACTGGCAGACTCATAAATTCCATTAGATCGGCCGAGGCAGTAAAACTAAACGTGTCCGCCAGTCTGCTCCGAAATCTATGACCTTCATTACTAGGAATTCAAGATGGATGGAATGATATATTATAAATTTTTGATCTTAGAAAACCCACAAAAATAAAATATTACTTAGCAGATTAGTTTGACATCCATGCTTTTAATATCAAATCTATCAAATATAAACTTCCATGAATCCATATGCAATTTATAAAAGTCTGTAAGGCCTTATGAACTATTGTAACTAAAATTGTAGCGTATTTTCATATGAGGAATGTGTTTGGGCAAAAAAAATATAAGTTTTATTACAAAAAATATATATTTTTCTTTTCAGTTTTCTACTCATATTCATAACTAGCACCATTTCAGAAACACTTTGCTAGTCTAACACACAATCTGGTTATTTGCGGGTGAGTGTGTGTTTATGCCATACATAGAAGTACAGAGAGTTGATGTGCTGCCAAGTATTGTCACATAGATAGAAACACACACAAACACACACAGTCTTAAGCAAGCAAACAAATTCTAACAGGGACATAGTAAGTACTCCAGATTCGTATACGAGTACAAGTATATCCTGCCAGCTACTTGTTCCCATGTATAGATAGTATTGTACATACATAAATATATGATATTGTATGAGGTTCAAAACAACCAAACATAGAAGGTTATTGTTGGCAATAAGTTAGAGTTTGAGAGTGAGAGTGAGGGTGAGGGTGGCGATGACTGAAAGTCTCAGTTTTGAGTATAAAGTGAAGCCGCAACCATGGAGTGTGTGTTTTGCCGCGTAAATTGTATGGTAATAAATTCGTTGGATAATAATTTCAGTCTGGCGTCATAGCAATGATAAACTGTAGATGATATATTATTGCGTTTTTAGTATTATAAATAGTGTTCATCTCTCTGTGTCTCTTTCTCTCTCTGTATGTGTATGTGTATCTATGTGTGGTTTATGTTTATGTTTGTACTTGAAACGAGTTATTATAACTCGACATAACATAGTCTGTCTGTCTTTTTGTCTTATTGTCTGTATGTTTAGTCCTCTGTTGTTGTGTTTTCAAAGCAGCTAAATATGAGAGATAAGTGTTTCATGCGGCTTTACAGGATTTACGGGTGTTTTCCTAAAGTGCCAAGCTCACTTTCTCAGTATACTCAGTATATGTGGGTAAGCCTTGCATTAAGTAGCTCGTCCTTGGTTCTTCTGTAGCAAGTCCTTTAAATTGATGCGTAAGCAAATACGTTTTATATTCTCATGAGTGCACGAGGTAGAAAATGTTAGTTCGTTGGTTGTTTGTTTGGATGCATAGAATAATCTCCTTTCAAAACAACATCTTTATGTTAAATATCTCCTTCATCATTTATTTTTTTTATTTTATAGATAATTTTAACAGATATTATAGTATCTCAAACATGATTTACGACATTTTAAACAGTTTAAAATAAAATTTATGCTCAACATAATGCAAGCGAGTAGAACATTTACTTGGAATATATATATAAATAATAATATATACATATATACATATATCGGTGATATTAAGATGGGTTTATTTGTATTTAACTGTCTCAAATTGTTTGTAATGGAGAAGTCCATTGTGATCTATGATTTCCATGGAATATTGGTTTTCTATGATGTACGTATACAAGGCCAATTCAACAAAGCAATTTCATCGGAATTATTTATCAAAAGAAAAGCTTAAAATTCACATAAGCTTGAAGTGACTTTAAATTGACATATCTGGCAGCAGGACAAACAAAAACAAAAGCACATTTTCCTATATGCCATGTCTATCTCTACCTGTATCTGTATATCTGGCTGCTGGCTGACTGGCTTGAGATTGATATCATTAAAAAGGACAATGACGATGAAACCATGAAAAATGCAAATCTTGTCGCATGTACAACTTTTAAAAATAAAAATAAATACAAAAAGAGAAAGGAGAAAAAGAAATTCGGTACCAAATTCATGTAAAAATAAAAATAAATACAAAAATTTTCAATTATTTTCCGACATAAATATGTAAATACCAAAGCCATCAGCCAGACAGACAGGCATTATGTACAATACAAGTTCAGCAGTTATGGATATGTTTGGCTTTCGACTGGGTTAAATAAAAAGTAAGGAATGCGGCAGGATAACAACGATAAACATTTATATGGAAAATACCCAAAATATGTAAGGAAAATATGTATGACAGAAGCCAGCTAGACTTGTCAGGTGCAAGCATATTCTGAATATTTATTTTACAACCACAAAATAGCTTCAGAGCCTGTTTTTGTTGTTGTTGTTGTTATTGTCATCGTTATCTATGCGAAAAATTTACACGAGTTATGAATGTATGAAATAGTGAATTGGAAGTTGGTAAGCTGTACCAGTTGGAAAGTTTATCCTAGGTAATAGTAGAAGGACTAGTAGGAGTAGTTTTATCATGCTGCTTGACAAACATGAATGTAAATGACAAAATGCATCACAAATACCAACCCACTACTTATGCATTCGTCCTTTTGGCAACATTACTTGGTAATGCCCATCAACGAACGACAAACGAACGAGGGAACGAACTAAAAATGGCGTTTCGCATAATTTCGCCATTTTAACTACTTCACTTACTTCGTCTTCTTCCACTTTATTTTTCAAGTGGCAATCATGCGAATATAAATGCTTTTCGATGATGACGATGATGATGACGATGATGTTGACGAGGACAACGAAAGCATCTTCGATTCAACTATGTACTACAATATATTGAAAGAGCCCAATGGAAGGATGGATGGATGGGATGAGTGAATGGAAAATAATGTGAATTTTGAATAAAAAAGCAGAAAAGCAAAAAAAAGGAAAATATTGAAGTAAATAACATTTGAGTTATTTTTAAAAGCCTTAAGCTTGCGATTTCTTTTCTTTTCGTTTTTTTTTTTTTTTTTATTATTTTTCATTTATTCGTTCGGGGCTTCTTTATGTAGGCGCATTGCCAAGAAATTGGAATTGGAAATATTGGTTGCGCAATGGGGGCGGTTTGAGTGAGAGTAGTATGTAGGTGCCGGGATTCAACGAAACAACGTGAAGCTGGAAAATGAAAGCACGTACTATTTTCATTTTGGTCAGTGTACGGAATGCCAATTACGTGGCGGACTTACATAGTCGTCATCGGTGGTTGGTTGTTGGCATCGTCAACGCCATCGTTGCCATCGATGGCAGTCATTATAACGAAACCTGCGGCCAAAACCAATACAACTATGCTAGAAGTCGATCTGACTACCATCAGAATCATAAAGAAAGCTTAATTCGTTTTGTGCCCTTCATTCGTTCATTGGTTCTTTCGTTCCTTCATTCATTTTGTTGTATGCTTTGAGCATATTAAAAAGTGCGTGGTTTTTGTGGCATAATGAAATCTTTGCCCCACTGTCTACCACCTTCCATCATTCTACAATAGAATCTAAAAGGACAACACTAACTGACTAAAGGACTTTAATATGGTTGAGAGAGGCTTAGGCCTCGTTTGAATCTGAATTTGGCTTGTAGAATATGTTTAAGGTTATGTTTTTCTTCTTCCTTTTCTGTTTTTGTATAGAAACCAATGAAGCGAGTAGAATAAAATGGAAAGAAGGGAAAAAAAAGAGAAGATAACAAAAACCATATGAAATTTTTCTGAAAACATATATGAGTATGAATGTATTGTATGCTGTTGTGCTTGGACGGGGCTTTTCTCTTATTCCCTCCGTTTTTTTTTTTCATCTAATTTTTCTTGTATTCTGTTTTTCCTTATTTTCTTTTCTTTTTGTTGTGTCTCCTTTTTTGCCTTAATCATATGCTGTGAACATGTCCGTGACACGTGTCTGGCGCCTATTTGGTGTGAGTATGAGAAAGGAGTTTGCTTCTTCGTTTTTTTGTTATCCTGCTGTGTTGTTGTCCTTCATCTACTGTCGGAGTACTTTAAAGTGTTTTATTATTGAGGTTTCCAATTGGAATTTTAATTTTTATTTTATAACTTATGCCTATAGAATTTTAAACAAAAAGTGTATCTAATTTTTTCTGCATTTATTTTTTGTTTTTCATTTAAAAAATTTTGGTTGGCGTTGATTTTTTGGCTTTGGGCCGACATAAGAAATTTATTTTATTCGTACGTGCGCTGTTACCTACTTAGTTTGATTTTTCCCTACTCATCCTTACAATACTAACTTGGCTTCAGGCATTTTAACTAGTTTTACTGCTAGAAGAAGTATGTTAAAGTTTTTTGTTTTCATTTTTAAAATGTTTCTAATTCTTGCTTTCAACCCCGACACTTTAGTCGATCAGTGCCTAGCCCCAGAGGAAACTAAGCACGTACTACCTAACACCTACATACAAACACATACACACTATAGCATAGTCACTTAGTTGCTTCCATGTCTCTTTCTTTTACTTGTTTTGTATTTTCTTTAGCCGCAAATGATATTTTCCATCACAATGTCAGCGCACTTAACATAGTTTATACTGGACGTCGACATCATCATCCTGGTGCTTCATTTTCTTCTTTTCATACACATACAAACTCACAGCACACACATACACACTCACACTCATACTCAGTTAATGCGCACGTCGCGCATAACGATTATGTTAATGTCCTTTTATGAGGCTTCGCCGCGTGATTTCTCTTCGCCTTTTCACTCTTGGCCTCAAATGTGTTGCGACTTGGCTTATATTTACCGTCGACATTACTTTATTTTCATGCCATAAGTAGTTTCAATGGCTTCAGCATGCTTCGAATTTAACTTGGTTACATGTATCTTATCTGTATATCTTTTTCCCATATACAAATGACACTTTCGTCTTCGGCTGCGTGCCTTTCATACTAGGAAGACAAAATTTGTAACAAATGTTGCAATTTTATGTTGCCAAACAAAGTATACTTGCTTTTTAAAACTTTAGTAAAGGGATAGAGATACTTAAGATTAAAAGAAACATTATTTTACTTCACATAATATTGTAGCTTATAATTTAAGTAGTTATGAATCTGAAGAAAAAATTGAAAGTAATTCCTTATGATAGATAACACTAGTTTACACAATTGATATACTTTCGCCAAAACAATAACATGAAATATAAAAACAAAAAACATAAATTGAAGATCATTCGCCCTGCTCGTCACTCACGGCCCACAAGTTTTCAGAAAAAAAGTCCAGGTGTGAATGGCGAAAATGTATATTCAGAGATATATTCCCATGCCATGACAATGTTTTAATAAATCAGAAATATTTTCTTCGTAATTTTCATCTTTATGATTTCCATGGAATCCATTGACGACTATTTTAAAAGAATCATAAGTCTCGTATTTGTGGACCGACAAAAATTCCCTCTTCTCATTATGCAGCTGAAATAACTGAATGATGTATAAATGTTTTCCATTGCTTTGATGAAATTTGTTATCAAGCCCATTAATTGGGTGGCAAAATTATACTTTGTGGATCCACTAAAGACGTATATTTTACATTCATTTATCCTGGAGTAAATTTATTTCGAACAGGCTAAAATTTTTCGATGCAATGATGTTCTTTAGCTAGACTGTCCCGCATGAATATTTCGTACATCCGCTCTGTAAGCCCAGTAATATACTAACTTCTTTTAAATCGCCACATACTTTCCAGTTCGTATTTTATCATTTGCATTTAAATAGTCATTACATGATAGGTTTCTTTATTGTTTTATGTGAAGCTTTCAATATATATGTAGATGAATCTATGAATAAACACCATTCATTTGGATCATAATTTTGATTAAGTGTATTAAAAAGCCCAGGAATATCATGGGAAAATAAAAAATCATCATTTTTGGTGAAATAACTGCTTAAAATTTGAGTTTACGAACTCATCATCATTTATATCCTCCATAAACAGATCTTCACTATCTTGGCAACTCACACTTGCAGTAGTGTATTTATGCATTTCCCGCCAGTAGGCTATTCAACTCTTGCCACCCCTACCGCCCTATACAATTTGATAGCCCGGTTAACAATCTTATTAATTATAATTTCTTCTCATTGAAACTGACACTTAATGATTTGTGTGCTATTGCCATAATTATATCCTCCTTTTTATTAGTGAAATACGAAATACGGCCGCAAATTCTGCGAAAAGTTTGTGAAAATCGGAAAACAAGATTGCCCACAATGCCAAATCATATTTAAACATTAATGTCATAAAATTGTCTATCCAATACACCCAGTTTAATTGATATTAAAAATATTTTTCTTTGCTTTATTTTAATTTAAAGTTGTCTTACTCTAAAAAACAAAAACAAAAACACACTTTACACAGAAAAGTTTTAAGCTGATAAATCATAAGGAGACAACAAACAAATAAAATGTTAAGCTTGGTTGGGATATAATGCTACATCCACCATATAGTTAAAATATTGTGTCATCAGATTTCCATTTATTTTGTTCCTACCAAAACTCCTTGAATGGTAGGACGTTTGACGGAGAAGTTTTGTGAAATGTATAATGAAGTTGCCCATAATATGGCATCATCGCGTACATTAAATAAATGCACCTGGAAAACATCTAATAAAAAACAGCAATTACTTGTGTGAAAACACATCCTAATATAAGTTAAAATATTAGGGAAAGGAAATTATTTTACAAGCGACACATAACTCATCACTTGGAGTCAGAAATCAAGACTTATGTATATTCGGTAACATTAATGAAATAATTTTTCAACGGTTTTAATTCACTTATTTTGGTCAGAAATGAAAATTTTCCATTGAACCTGTTCAAATGTTTTTCTAAATTGGATTAAAGTCTATCGATGGGGACTAGAAATATGTTTACCCTGATAATGTCATTCGCAGTCATTCTTATTTCTTCATCTTCATATGCTAATTCTACACGCCTAGTTTTAATGCCTTTTCTTTGAAATATGTGACATTTTCTCACGAAAAACTAGCAAATAGCTTCGTAAAAAAAGGTGCCTAAAGAAATTTTCATTTTCAAAAATTTTAGCCAAAAATTGCTGCCCCTAAAATCTGCCACCATAGACTCCAAACCTACTAAGCCTTCTGCTAAATGCACCACTGGGGTTGTGGCAGTTTTTCCGAATGTGATATCGGTTTAGAAACTGATGGAATATCAGGATATTGAATTTTATGTTTATTTTTTTAATTAAAGCCTGCAGTTTTTGTCACAGTTGACTTTAGTTCACAAAAATACAAGAAAACAGATTAATAAATAAGTTGACAATATGTGTAGGTAAAAACAAGATTATTCTTACATCAAAAAATTATTTAAAATGTTAAAATTTGTAAACTAGCTTAAGCTTTAATAACTTAATTCACTCTTATATCAATAAAAAGTACTTATTTTATAAAGATATTTACCTTAGCGGCGTTTCCTTTATTTGGTAATATTATAGGCATTAATAAATATTTTCAATCTCATTCCATAATTGGAAAACCGTCAAGAGTACTTTTTCATATTTACTGTCTGTATAAAAAATTATTTGTGAACTCACTTGAAGTGGGTACTCAATTTAAGGAATGAACTCGTGTATTAACGACATTTATCTAAACCTTTTTTTTAATTTTCAATAACAACAATGAAAACTTTTAGACAGTTGAAAATAAAATAAAATTAAATTTGATTCAAATAAAAACCGAAACCTTAACAAAATCCAAATTCCTAGAATAAAGAAAAAAGCAACAAACAACAGTATACAAAAGAAGAAAAAGGAAAAATAGATGAACAAAAAAAAAACAACTAAATTAATAGAAAACAATAACAATTGCTTTTATTATTATTACTGCAGAAGTTCGTTGAAATGCCTAAGTTTTTCCTCCGCTCACTCATTCTTTCCATATACCATTTGTTTTTTTTTTTTGTTCATGTTTTATGTACCTTTTGGGAAAAAAAATCGCAGACTAGGACTCGGCATCGCGTTGTCGCTTTGATTGTTGTGCATTCCCCTAAAAGTAGGCAACAGAAAAATAACTTTACGTATAAAATACAAATCATGTTAAATGCGACCTTGCCTAAGAGTTACTCGACAGTATTTTAGTACTATTTGGGAACTTTTTCCTTGCTGAAATAGTAAAACGAAAATTGGAGACAAACAACAATGGCTGAAACTTTTATATGATACACGTTTGTAAAACAACAAATGTGGAAAATTAGAAAAATTGTAGGCACCTTACATACATCGAACATATAAATATATATATACTATTTGCACAGATAGAAAGAAACATAGAAACAGGAATTTCTGGTTGGATAAGGTAACCAAAGACTGAGAGTGAGAATCAGTACTAGGAAAAAAAAAGAATTTTGTGTTCGTGGAACGTGCGTTGCATGTCGAATGTTTGTTAAACAAAAATAAAAACTTTTATTCTAAAGTAAAAGTTTTTCACAGTTTACTTTCGGAGTTGTTGTTGATTTTGTTGTTGCCTTTTTTCCCCATTTCCATTCCATTGATACTTATGTAAGTATGTATGAATTTCCCCCGAAACTCACATTTGGTGCCATTTTTCTACTCTACTTCAATAGCTTGTTTTTAGCGGCTTTAAGTATCTTTCTTCTCTTGTTCATTTTACATTTATATATATACAATAGTAAATATATCTATCCATATATATATATATATGTATATGTAAGTGTGTGCTATCAGTAAGCTGTTTGTGAAACTGTTTTTACAACATTTTCCATGCGCTTTTAATGGTATTTTCTTGGGCTTTTCTGATTTTTAATACGATTTAAAGTTCATTCATGTGGAGAAAGTCTGTTTCTGTTTTTATGTGTGTGTGTGTGTGTGTGTGTGTGTGTGTGTGTGTGTGTATGCAGTATGAGTCAAAACCTTTTTTAAGTGGCCAATCCAATAAATGTTTTAACTGAAAACAGAAATTTCCGTACTCAACAATACAACAACAAATGTTGAAAATGATGAGGAAAACGGCCGGACAAAACTACAAATAAACTTATTGGTATCGGTTGAATTGGTCTTGTTGTTGATGTTATTACAAGTAACTAATATGATTATATATGTGATTTCAGGTGTATGCAACGTATGAAACGTAAAATTGAAACTTTTTTAATCTCTCCACCTTTCTACCAATTAGTGCTATCATACTAAGAGGGACACAATTGGGTGGGTGTTTGTTGGACTTGTGTCTATGTATGGTCAATTGACTTTCATTTAATGGGTTGCAACGAAAGAAAGTGTGCAAAAGACTTCAATAAGCCTATTTGGAAAATTTAAGTGAATTCATGGTATTTTATGGGATAACAAATTAAGTGTAGACTCACTCACTCACCACCCTTCCATTTAAGTTTGGAATTCCCTTTAACCCTTAAACCAGATACAAAACCATACATGCATTGATAAAACCTCTGAACAAATGTGTTATTTTTAGGAATTTCAATGAAAAAACGAGAGAAATAAAATCATTTCTTCGATGGATAACAAATATATACAAGTATGAAAGACAGTCAGACAGGCAAATAGACTGACAAATAGACAGAAAGAGAGTCTCAGAGCTGACAGACAGATTTGTAACAAACTAAACTAAAAAGACAACTCAATAGAAATGGCTTAAAATGGTTGAAATAGAAATACACAGAGCATGGCAAGGAAAGTGAGTCAGTCAGAAAATATCAAAAAACAACATGGAAACAAGAAAAGAAACATAGAAATAAATATAGAAAAAAGTATATTATATACGACAGCACTTGAGATTCCATTTATTTTTTTTCCTTTTTCTTTGTTGGGTTTTGTTTTCCTTTCGGCACAAATGAAAGCAAACAACATCAAAAGTAAATGAAGACAAGCGAAAAACATTCAATGAAGTACTACATAGAAGTACAGAAAGTATTGTGGAAATAATAAAGGAAGTAGGAACAGAAGGAGCAAACTTATTTGTCTTATATCATAGAAGACACGTTCAGAACAAATGAGCTATGTTGTCATCACCGACGACTAATAGTAAAATGAAATAAAGAATACTAGAAATGAAATTCCTATGCATAATACAAGTACATTGATAACAAGGACTATATTTAGAATATTCTTTGTGATGATTCCAAGTCTGGTCTTAGAAAATAATCATAAAGGATATAATTTATTAGTAATTGTAGATATTAAATTGATTGTTAAAACCCAGCATTTGGATACTGTTATTCATCTGTTATTCATCTGTAGTATATCTTTATGCAGAATAGATAAGAAAAAGAGAAGAAATTCTAGAGACGTCAACAAACATTAAACAAGTTGGAAAACCAAGAGGGAAAGCATTAGTCTGAAATGACAGTAACAAGATGAAAGATAGACACTTGTTTTGCCTTAGTTCTGTATCTTTACTCGTTTGTTCTTTTATCTTCATTGCCTGAGTTTTTACTAAGTGTTTTCATCTACTGGTTTTTTTCTTTGCTTACTTTTTTTTACATTTGTGTGGAATAGAAAATGACAGCAAGAAAAGTAGATTCTGCAAAACACAATATAACAAAAACAATGACTAAAAGTAATGTGAGTAAATAAAAACAAAAAAAAAAGGACTGAGAAACACAAAGAATGAAAGAAAAAATCAAGAAACCTAGTAAGACAAATGAAATTGGTAAAAATGATTGTGACAAGTAACGAAGAAAATCAAAACAAATTCATAATAAATTTCCACAAAGAAAAAACGGAATCACCAATAGTGAAATAATACATAGGAAGAGTATTTTTTTATATTTTCTCAAATGATAAACAAAATGAAATTCCTACAAAAAAAGAAACAAAGGATAGTAGTGTGTAGTAGTATAGTATTTTAGTGTATTTGGGGCTTCGTTAGTAAGCAATTGTGATATCCTTCTATTAAAACAATCAGCACTACCAAAACATTTCACATAAACAAACAAACACTTTAAGGAAGTGTAATGTTTCTTATAGAGTGAGGGAGTGACTTTACATTCCATATTATATGCCAGCAAATATTAAAAAGAATAATAAAAAACAAAGAAAAGGAAATTATTGTGTATGTGCGTGTTAAATGATCGGAATCTCTGTATACTACTAAACTTCAAGTGAAGAGAAACAGAAGAAAGAACAAGTAAATTAACATAGACAAATAATATTACGCATACGCAAACGTCAAAAAGAGTGTTGTATTGCATAAAGGAAGGAAGTAAAGACCAAACAACACAAGGACTACCAAAAATGACTTGTTTACATTTCCTTTTCTGTACACATAACCTACTTTTATATTTCATTTTACTTCCTTCTTGTTATATTTGGTCGCCTTCCTCTGTATTGGTCGGTTGTCGTCACCATTTATTTGTATATCCTTTTGTTTATTTTATATATTTTTTTTCTTCATCCTTCTGACTGAGAAATCCAACCATTCCAGCCATTGTTTGTCATGTAGGCCCTATTGTAAAGTCGTAATGGAAAAACCACATAACACAAACATAAGAATATGTCATAAAATAAAAACAAAAAAACCAAAGAAAACAAAAATAAAACTAATGAAAAAGCAGGAAAACCAAAGGAAAGGAAAGAAAAGGAAGCAAGAAAGAGAAGTTTTAAAGGAAACAATAGGGTTCAAAGGAGATGGTAAAGTTTTTAAGAAAGTTTTACTTGTTTAAATGTTTTTTAATATTTACGCAAGAAAAATACTCTTTCATGTTAATGGAAACCCAAGTAAATGGGTTAAGTATCATAACAAACATGGTTGGGGATTTGGAGTACATTGGCAGGTACATTGACATGTTGGTACTTATTATGGTGGTATGGCATTAGAGATATTTTTTAAGATTCTTTAGGACAATATACTGTAGATAATTTTAATTTAAAGAATTCTTAAGTTTGAGTTACCAAATTTTCCTTGCCATTTTATTTTTTAAGTATTTACTTCATTCAGATTTTAGGCATGTTGATTCTTTTCATGTATTCCATTCCAAAATTAAGTGTAAGATATTTAGAAAAAATAAGCACTCATATCTTAACCCATTTCGTAAATCTTAAGCACTTTTTGAGCATCACTAGAAGTGAACTTATCATCATCATTATTATCAAATATTCAATAGCTTACTTAAGTAAAGTAATTCTAAAACTATTCAAAATCAACTACTAAGACCATGTCGTCATAGAATGGGTGGAAAAAATATACTAAAGAAAGAAGAGCCTCCTCATTCTAGCACAAGGACAACACGGCAGTGCATATAGAAAAACATCATTATTTGGTTGCTCAATCATTCATTCACTCACTCATTTATGTTATGCATGCAATAGTCATTCATTCAGTCATTCATTGCGCATTTCTTTATGTTCCTTCTCCCCACATTCCTTGCCTTTTTCCCCTTCACATCATTCTGTTTGTCTGTGTGGCATGCAGAATGAACATTGATAATAATATTGCATTGCAAATAAAATATTTTTTATTGCTTCATCGCAAATACTCGTTACTCGGAAAAATTCTACTGCACTGCGCTGAGCTTTTATTTTTTAGTTATATTTTTATCCGCTTATTTTCCAACAAATAAAAAAAAAAACGTAATAATAAAATACTTAAGTGGAACATAAATATTTCTTGTTTTCGACTGCTGTTCTTTCATTTTTATCTACTACTGCTACTACTACTATTATTTCTCATATACTTGTAGTTGAATGTTGAATGCTTGTTTTCGTTCATGTTGCCACATTATGAATGAAGGAAATGATGGGAATGAAGTGCATTTTTTTCTGCTGTTATACTATTATTTTTGGCATCTCTCATTTTAAATGTCATGAAAAATACTCGTGTAATGAGAAATTGCATTGCATTGCGGTGATCTTTTTTCAAATAGAATAAATATCAACAAGAAACAGTTTTTAATAAAAAATTTTGATTCAGTCAGCAGCATTTCCTCTACATTAAATTGAATTGAAATTCTGGTATTAAAAAATTCCATGGAAAATAAATAAAAGGAGTTTGGTTTAAAATATATTGAGACAGTCATTCAGACATGTCTTCAAAAGTCAACTGTTTGAAAGGCATTTGCTTAAGATGAAAAATCAAATCGACCAAACATTTTACTTCCTGGAAATTAAGAGCATGAAATAAAAATTGAATGATTTTCTTGAATTTATGCCAATATTGATGCGCTTGGCCACATGTATGAAATCGCTATAAGTAATGGTTTGTCATCACTGCTGCATCTTAAACAACACTTGTTGTCATGGTACCTGAAGCGGCTTTAAAGAAAGTTCTTAAGCATTAGGTATATCTTTTCGGGCAAGAGATTTTTGATCACATGAAGTAGACCACACCATCTCAAAGGCTTGTTTAAAATCCAATTAGAAATCAGAGTATTATTGTTTATTCTCAAATCCAGTAAGAAAGTTCTAGACAAAACGATATAGTTTCTATGGAGTGTCATGCAATTGATGATTCGTTATACAATCCTTAATACCTCGAACTTCTAATGTATATAATAATAATCTTAAAGAAAGTCGGAACCAGACTTTCTCTCTATATGATTCTCCAACTTCCTTTTGTATAATTTCTATTGATTGTGTTATAAAGAGGAAAAATCGTAATATGGCGTTGTAACGGGTGATTTTTTAAGAGCTTGCTTATTTGATTTTTAAAGCATCACATAAAATTCAGAAAAATATATAAAATCTCGATAGAACGTTCGATATAATTTAATGTTTAAAGATAACTTCATGTAAATGTTGGCTGCGTTGCAAATAGTCCATACGCTTGGTCCAATTTTGGCATATTCTCTCCAACATATCGGCCGGTATCTCACCAATAAATTGTTCAATATATGCTTCCAGTGCGTCAATCATTGTCGCTATAGACATGAGCGTTAAAACACATATGTCGCGCGGCTTTAATTCTTGCACCAGCTGTATTTTAAAAGGTTTCACACCCAAATCCTTCGATCGATAATTCAGGATCATTAGTAACACTGGTGGATACAGCTGCGATATTTTCCTCTGTCCACACTCTACGTATGCGTGTTGGTGTCCAATAATGTAAATTGGGTGCGAAATTTAGACGCAACATTCCGAATAGCCGTCTCAGAAGGTCGACCAAACTGACCATAAAATGGGAGAAGTGCACGATACACTTGCCTTAGCGAGCATGAATTTTGATAATAAAATTCAATAATTTGTAAACGCTGTTCATTTGTAAGTCGATTCATGGTTAAATTATAGACCAAACAGAATGTGTTTGACAGTAACACAAGGCACGTAAACCGCGTCAGCTGTTAGAAACAGTGTTGCCAAAAAAAAGTTGCTAAAAAATCACCCGTTATAATGATACGACGATCAGGACTGTTATAAGATTTCAGCTTTTGAATCTGTCACTTTACTTCAGCTGGTATAATATGGGTTATGGTACACAAGTATTATACTTGAATTACATTCATTGATTACACTTTAGTCGTTTCAGTGCTATCTTCTTTGAATAAAAAGGATTCTGCAATCTTCAGCAGCCTTCTTAATTACAACAAATCGATCTTCCTGATCGCTAATAGGGAAATTTTGCAAATGGCAACAATAGTTCCTTCTGTTAAATTTGCAATATTATCTATGGTATTTATTATGAATTTGAAGTAAAAAGCCTTGTTTTCTTATATATTTTTTGTATTTAACCCGGCGCCATGAGGGTATATTTTTGTTACACAGACGTTGGGCATGGGTCAATATGACTATTAAGGAAATTAAACATGACATTATATTGACAAGAATATAATTATTATTTCATTTTTTTAACCAATACGCATAACAGTATATAAAAGGCAACAAAATTTGCTTCCGTTAGCTAAATCATACTCAACACTTATTTTTATCAATTTTCAATTGAACTTAACTAATTAATCTTTGGAAAAAAACAGCCAAAAAGAAGTTTGGAATCATAATCATGAATGCATTCTTTCACGAAAAGGTATAATATCTTCAGGGCAAACATACTAATTTTTTCTAACATTTTGGCGGTCTGTCATATCATCGCACACAGCAACAAGGCCAACATTTTTCAAGAACCGACTTCATTTTTGATTTGACTCAATATTTATTCGGTATATTATGAAACCGTTGAGGCTACACACGTTAAACATAACATAAAATAACGTCAATGGCCAATTCTTTGTGTTACTGCATACTTCATAGGAAGCGCACAGTTAAGCACCCACGTCTACCCCACAAAAGAGCTGAAATAAGTTAAAAACTACGAGTTTTAGTGAATTCGGGAGGGACTGTTCTTTTATTTAAGTAGGAATAGTTATTGGAAACTAAACGTAGTATTAGATGCACAAAATACTTTAAAGATATTAAATAAGTAATAAAATTAGACATGGGCGCAATGGCGCAAAATTGCTACATCAATTGCGGGGATGGGTCATATTTACCTGTTTCAACTTTCGGCACGTGTAAATCACAGCGCGATCTCCGTCCAGCTGATTTTAAATTAAAAACCTTTAGAGAAAGTAAATGCATGTAGCTACTGAGAATTTCGGCAATGTCGCACTTGAAAGCATAAAGCCACGATCATTTCAAAAAGTGTCGGGCCATTTTGACTCATCTCCTATGATGCCGGGTTAAAGTTGAAAAAATATTTATATTTATTTTTCTGGAATGAAAATCAACATACATTATATTTCCAAGATAGTAGTCGATTTACACAAACGTTCAGAGTGTCCTTATAAAAAATAACCAACCGAAAAAATACAACTTTTACAAAAAGATTTCCGATGATCATCCACAACAAATTCTTATTAAATTTGGTGTACATTTTCTTGTCATGTCTTCGCCTCACCAATTTTATAAAACATAATTTAAAATTAAAATAAAATAATTATCGTCTAGACATTAATGAGCAGTCATAAAACATTAAATATTTTGTTTAGTTTCAAAATTTGTATTTGTTTATTTTACATAATTTTATGCTTATGATTCATAATGTTGCTTTTCCAACTAATCGATAATTTGATGATGGTAATGTTTTACATAATTTTGGCAACATTTTTACATAGTCCCCACATAGAACTATGATAAACAAAGGGCAATGGAACAAGGAGTGTGTCAGAATTCAAGTAAACTTTATTATTCAGCTTAGTTAAGCAAATTTAAATGGTGTGTCTTGTTTATTAGTTAAATTTTTAGTTTGTTGCATTTTTGGTATATAAATTTACTGAGTAATTTTTTGAACAAAGTTTAATGAATTTCATTTAAATTAAACATGTTTCAAAAGTACTTTTTCTCACTGAACCATTCTTTTTATTTTATTTATTTACAGATTTCAACATTTTCATGCAAGGAGGAGAAATTAAATAAGGTAAGTGAGGTGAAATGTGAACTTACTTACTCATTATACCAAAGTATTTGACTCTTATCTTTTCTGAGGAAAGAACAAAGTAGTAGGTAAGCCTTGGCATACTAGTATATAAGGGATTAAGTGCAAGTCATGTGTGAGAGTCAGGTAAGAGAATATTGCCCAGTCAGCAATTCATAGGCCAATCGACAAACAAAGCCAGCTCAGCATAGTATGTACAATAGTATTGATGGATGGACGGACAGATATTGAAGGCCTTATTATAATAAATTGCTTTAATAAAGTGAGCTTCACTTAGATGTTGCTGGCAAAATTTGGCAAAGGATTAATTAAGCGCTTACAATAAAAGACCAATACCAACCACAAGGAAGACTCATAAAGTGAACAGATTACTAATGTTGATGAAGACAAGAATAGGAATATAATGGAATAGAATAGGCGGCGAAGTAGTTGTTAAATCGAATTCTCAATAAAACGTAAATTTCCCTTTAACAATGTGAAAACATTCTAAAGACGTCATCATCATCATCATCTTTTCATACAAAAGAGCTTTACTTTTAGGGAAAAGTATGGTAGTCTTGTACTAAAACTCACCCTCTGATTACACTCACAATATTGTAGTACACTAACATTGCGTCATTTTGTGCAACTAAGCGGCTTACTCCAAATGAAATGTTGCTACTAAATGTTGATTGAATTGTTGGCTTTGGTTTGGGCAATCAACGAAAATAGCATAAAATAAAAGGAAGTAAATGGAAACGAATAACAACAGCAACTTCGTTTGTCAAAATGTTTCAGTTAGCTTAGGAATCAGTATAAAAGACTGAGAATATGAGACCAACAAGCCAAGCCACCCAACAAGAAGTATGAGGAGATAAAGAAAGCAAACAAGGAAGGAAGCAAACATAGCAAGTTTGGTAGGAAGTAATCCTAACTAAAGAGCGGGAAACCATCTCCAAGCCAAGCCAAGCCAAGTTAAGCAATCAGTGCGAATTTTTCTAGAGATAAAGTCTGATGCTGACATAAGTCTTCCAGTCATTCTCTTTTATTTTTATTTTATTTCCTCCTTTTTTTTTTTTTTTGCATTTTCCTTATTTGTTTAATGAGAGTGAGCACATTTATGTCAGGGGAAAGGAAATGAAAAAAATATATAAAAAGAAAATTGGAATGCAAAAAAAAAAAATCTGGAAAAATAATTTAATTGGGCGCAGTGAGGCGCACATACACAAATTTGTTGAGCAAATAAAGCATTAAAATTTTATTTATTTAAATTTTTCATTTTCGTTTTTTTATATTATTTTTATATAATTTTATTTCATTTCACTTCTTTTCTAATTTTAAGATTTATATTTATGTATATGTATGTGTAACAATTTTGTTATCCTTGTTAATCCGCATCGTTGCATAAACAAATATTTAATTATAATTAATCTAATTGTCATTTTTATCTAAAACCAAAAAAATTGTCACAAAATTAAAAACTAAAAAAATAAATAAGAAGGAAAACAAATAAATAAATAGTTTCATTGACATAAATATATGACAACCGCAAATTCAGAATGCGAAATTTATGCATAAAATATGTTGCATTTTTAAGTACAATACCCTTCTCACAGTTTTCAGAGATTTCTATATTCATTAAGTTTTCATATAAAATTGGATCATAATAAAAGAGAATTGCTTTATATCGATCATTAAAAATCATTTGAGAAATGGATAGTGACATTTACAAAATAAATATTATTATCATAATAAGGTTTTAAATTTGTCTATTCAATTTAAATTCTACTCAAATATACGAGAAATTTTCGAATTAACTGTTTTTCTATAAAACTCATATACTACTATTTGTTTTTATTGTGGGCTATCATGTCTAATTCTTTCATAAAACGAAAGGCAAAAGGGTGTAATTGTGGTGGAGACTTTGAAATTGTGTCCAATGAACCGCAATAACTTTTTGGAGAGCGCTAAATATAAAAAGATAGACAGACATTCGCTTATGTATCTAAGTATCTCTATGCATTTGTGTATGAGCATTGCATAAATTGTGGTTGGAAAGTTTTGCGATGACAGTTTTTGGCTTGTTCAGGTTAACATTGCAATGTTGTATATAGTATTAGTTAAAAATTCGTTTAAATTTGTGGCAGTTGCGGTTTATTGCGCATAAACCATAGTACACGTGTGTTGTACTTGACATTATTGTATCTTCAACATACATAAGTATATGCTCAACATTTTTGTTATGCTTCTTCTTTTTGTTGCACAGATTTGTTTTGCTTTTTAGATAAAATGGGAAATGTAAAGTATGTTGAATTATGAAATATTAAAAATAATTTAAACAATAAATTTAGGAAGGTATTTTTTTTCCTAAATACTATGGGTTTTTCTCATTTTTCCTTAGTATCAAATAAAATATATAAAAAAATATCATTAATCCAAACAATTGTCAATAGTGAAACTACACTAAGATTATGATAAAAATATTAAATGAAATTTGTAAGTCTATATGGACAGTAGCATATAATGCAGGGACAACAAACTAAAATGCTTTGAACAATTGTTAATGTGGACTATATATATAGCCAACAACGATAACGATATATAAAGACTTCATATCATTGATCAATGATTCAGCAAGAAATTATTAATGCTAGCGGGAGATTTCAAAAAGTTTTAGAGCAACATAACAACTTAGAAATAACTGGCCTTACATCCCTCGAATAGAGGATTTTAAATGTAGATGCTTAAGAAGAAGCAGACCTAATTGAAGTATGGTTGGCGTTAAGAGAAATGTTGCAGTCTCCCGCGAGTGTTAGGCAGCCATAAGTAGTACCTAAAAAACCAGGCTTAAGTTATCCATACCATTATATAGTTGACCCTTCGAAGATCACCTGTTATCTTTTCCTTTAATTGTTAAAAATTTGCATAGTGTTTCTTTTTGATATGTAAGTAAACAAATGTATAGGTGTGTGCAATAAAATAGTAGTGCTTCACATGAGTGAGTGAGAAAATGAGAACAAAATAATGATAATCAAAAAGAACTAAAAAGCCGTCATCAGTAAATGTGTTTAAGTAATCCAATAATATTCTGATTCAAATATTCTGTAATAGGGGTACAGTTCTTTTTACGAGGATAGAGGAAAGCATAGCTCAATTGAGACCAGAAATTTTTGTTGAATGAACTGTCTCAATGAAATTATTTATAAGTAGTAAAAAACCGATACAAGTGGTGGCAAGCGTAAGGCAACATTAGTAGAAGACAGACGGATTGTGCGTTATCACAAATGATTGAAAATTACCAAAATTTGTCTTTCTTCGGTGTGACTATTCGTTGTCGTCTTCTAGAAAATATTATAAGTCCCAGAGAAGTACCCCTTTTGACAAAGAAGCTCATCGCTGTTAGAAAGAAGTTTGCAAGACATCATCATATGCCCAGCCGAAAAGTGGACATATGAGAGCAAAATTCTTTTGTTTGGTGGAACAGGCTTCAGACAGAATGTAAGTCCAACATCAAGCACATAATACCACCACAAATACAAGACGGTTAAACATGGAGGATTAAACATTATAATTTGTAATTTTTTTTTGTATACTGGAGTAGATCCAATCCAAATGATCACTGGCATTATGGACAAAGCAGTTCCCTTCAATATATTGAAGGATGTAATGTTATCATATGGTAGTTGGAAAATATCAATAAAATGGAGGTTTCCATAGAACTGTGATCTGAAACAATCAAGGAAACAAGCTTAGGAATGATACTACGGCCAGCTTTGTCCCCTGACTTTAAGCCGATAAAAAAGCCGATTGTGGTGAGATATTAAACGAATGTTGGGAGCAGCAAATCTCTCAAGTAGTAGTTAACTTTGGGTGGTGGCATGAGCCCTATTGACTCTATGCCACGTCGTTGCAAGGCCGTAATAGGCAATAATTAACTACCAAGTTTAAGACCCATACAAACATGTGAAATATGTAACTTTAAGTTTTTTTTTTGGAATTTTTTTGGTTGGAACTAATTTAACTGGGAAATAAAAAAAAAATAAATTGAATTCTTACAAATCAAGGAAACTGTCACTTAGGGTGCCTCCTTTTCCATATCTTTGGGAGTGGCCCTTGAATCCTACTAAGTGCCTTCTGCTGAATCTATCAATTTTGCTTAACACATAACAAGATGTGATAATAAAAACTCATGACTTAAACCCATTTACAAACTTCAATAACCGGAAACATGTTTAACTATTGTATCTTGTTCATGTTAAATAATTACGAAATGTTTTTTCTCTCATCTTAATTGCTGAATTTCGTGGAAATTATAAATCTGGCATTAAAACCATGAAGTTCAGACGACACATCATAAATACACACTTCACTTCAAAAGGGTGGTAGCTCCACGCCTATAAGTCACACGCCTTGACGCATTTCGCAGACATGAAAGCAATTTATAAACCCTGAGCGAACCAAACAAAAAAAAATGGTAAAAGAAAATTTAATAAAAATGGTTAAAAAGTTGAGAGGATGGGAGCAGCAACCCATTCAATGGCGTGAAAAATAAATTAATTAGTTGCCGTTTTAAATTTGGCGCAGACAATTTAACTTGTAAATGCAGGAAAGTAGCATGAGGAACTGATACTGAGTGGCATGAACAGAATGAACTTACTATATCCCTAATCCGTAACTTCCCGTTCAATGAAGGCAGATAGACAGAAAGAGAGAAAGAGAGAGAGAGAGGGAGAGTGTGTGTGAGTGAAGTACAACTTATTATAAGTAAACTCAAAGCAGACTAAGCGACGGCGTGCGTGTGACAATAAAATGTTGCATGCCACAAAAACAACTACACAAACAAGTTTATGACAACAGCAACAACAAATTTAAGCGTTTAATCATACAACATAAACAAAAAGATATTCATGTGATTAGTTGCTGTTGTTTTTGGTTTTATTTTTATTTAATGTTTTTCTGTTTTGTTGCCAGCGTGAGGCGTGAGATTTTTCCAATTCATTTCTTCTATTTTTAGTGTGTGCTTCATGTTGCATGTTGCGTTTAATTTATTATGCTACGCACACACATTTTAAGAATGATTTTGGGGTATGAGAAATCATTTTATATACTACATAGTCGCTCGGTACTTTGATTTATGTTGCATGCACTTGTCGCGTCGTTTCCAACAACACCACCAGCACCACCACAGCCGCAGATGTGAGGACTTGTGCGGGTATTTCTAAAGATATAATATTTAATTGCTTGGGTATTATTTTTTTTTTAGTTTTTATTTGATAATAATTTTGTGTTGTTGTTCAAATACTTTTGAATAAAACATAATCATTAGATATTTTTCTTTTAATTTAATGAAAATCACATTTCATGATACAATAAAATAAAGAAATTGATGAAAGTTCTTTTCATCTTGTTACTGTCTAAATAAAATATTGAAAGATACACTATAATCCAGAATGGTTCCATTGTATCATCATTCAAAATCCTCGTACTCTGCTGATATCTGCAATACTATTAAGCCCCAGATGACAAATAAAAAGTTGACAACAAAACTAAAAGCTTTTAACACTCGAGTGTAGTGTACTCAACAAAACGAAACTTGGTAAAAGGAAACACAGCTATGAATGAACGGAGAAATGAAGACAGACAGGCAGACTGACTGACAGACAGTCTAAAGGCAGTCTAAATCTAGTGGCATAAATCCACTAAGCGCATATTTTTATTTTGCTCGTCCAAATCAGGCAGACAGTACTAGTTACACCAGACCCCAATAAACACACGACAACGACTACGAAGACGGCGACGACGACGCCAAAGTCATTTCAACATTTCAGAAATATAAAAAGAGGGGAGCAAAATAAAATATCTGAAATGTTTATGACTGCGACTGCCTCTGCCCTGGTTCTACCACTGTCTGCATTGCACTGAGTATGCTACTTCAAGCTACTAGAGCTCTACTAGTCTTCTTGACTCGACAACGTCCGGACAAGAGTAGTTCATGTCGGGGATATGGGGATGTGTGTGGATGTGGGTCCATGTACGAGTGATGATTAATGAGACAATTTTTATGACTTGTCTCTTTTTTTATGACTTCAACACCCACAAACTGAGGGGATATGGGGGACAACCAAAGGGCGTACGTGTGAGAATGAAGCGTCATTTGCAACACCAAACCTAATTTTCTGACTATGGAGCACACATGATGATGGTGAGATGTTAGGGGCAAACTAAACAAGAGCAAATGTATGAATATTTTTATGAAAAATGGAGATACATAAACGTGTGGTGAATCTGTTGGTTTTTATTATTGGCTTCGCGAAACTTGGCAATACATAGTATTGCAGCAGAATCATGCAAGTTTGTGGCAATCTCAACGTAAGCTAAATGCTTTAACTGATTGCTTTACCAAGCCACACACACACACACACACACACACACACACACAGAGACAGAGACAGAGACAGAGACATAAATATACAGAAATGTGGTTGCCAATGCCCTCAGAGTCACACGTTGCATTTCGAACCGACCCTCTACTTATGTTGGTTTCCCGATCTGTTGGTTGTATCTGTGGAAACGCTACAATGACAATCATTATAATGTTGAGTGATAAGCGACCGAGCGTTGCGTTGTCATGTCATTCTGTTTGCCCCTCTGTCAGTCAGTCAGTCAGTCCATCTGTCTGTTTATCTGTTTATCAGACAACGGCAGCAACAATATGATGCATAATGATGGTGTGTTGGCATGACAAAGACTCCTCATTGTATGGTAGTACGAGTATGTTTCTGCCACAAATGTTTTACCATTGACATTATTCTTACTTTATGACAAGAATGACGAGCAAGCACCAGGATTCATGCAAGACAAGAGCGCGAATTGATGTGCAACATGGGAATATGAGTTGACTTTGAAAGATTTACAATGAAGCATGATAATGAAAAATGCATCATGATGTTGTAATTGTAAATTCCGTGTATATGGGTACTAGTGCAATTAAAGGAAATAGAAAACAAGTTTATATGTAGGTAATATGTAAAATTTTTCTATTCTATTGTTGGATACTAAAAATTTAAAAGGACTTGATTACTAAAGAGTGCAAATGTGTGTACAAATAGAAAATCACTCCGTGCGGTATAATTAGGAAGGTATTTTTTTTTCTATTCAAAGCATTTTAGATTCATTTACATACTCAGTTTTAGATTAAAAAAAAAAAAAAAACAATATACAAATTTGCACAATGACTTTTTCTCTGGCTCCCCATCCACCGAATCTGTTTAGCAAACTATACACTCTCACACATACTTGGGCACACACATGCATGCATGTGCAATTTGTTGCACAAACATTAGTCTATTGCTGCACGTAAACTTATGAAATCCCAAAATGTCAGAGTGGCTAAACAAAGGTTGCTTATGTGGCATGTGCATCTGCTACCATCATTCACCTAGCTCTTTTATCTTTTCTACTCTACACTCCACTCTACTGCACTCATCTCAATCCATATTCGTTCTATTGTATCTGGCTAGGTAAAGTCAGCAAGCCCGTTCAGTTTGACTTGTCTAACAAAAGGGAGTCATAAAACTGCAACAAACTCATTATTCAAATGTGTTTTCTGTTTTGTTTTTCCAAGAAACAAAACCCAAAATAACCCCATTGGGCGTGGCACATACTAGTTGGGCAAATGTTTAACTTTCAAATTTTATTTTTATTCCTTCATTCATTTTAAACTTTTATCACCAAAGTTCCTGGAAAAAATACAAAAGCCATGTTGTTAGTTGCCAATTTAAATATTTTTTTCTAGCAAAAAATACAAATAAAATATTTTGAAAATATAGAAAAACGGTTTAATCTCTTGTGTCAAGACACAAATTATATTTCAGTATAAGAAATTAAATCTTAAAATAAGAATGAGCCAAAATTATATTGTTGCCTTGATTATGAGTATTTCATGTCGTCTGGTTTGGTTTGGTTTCGTTTCGTTGTGTTTCGCTTGTTTTTGTTTGGTACCACATAATTTTATCATATTTGCATAAAGCTTGCCACAAAATTAAACACGATCTGAAAGTTTACCGCATGGCAATAAACACTCACACACACAGAGAGTATGTATCTGTGAGCTCCATGATATACATATTCCCCATAAATAAAATGTCAACACGGTTCATTGCAGTCTTCATTAAATTTTTGTTTAAAATGAAAACCAAATGACGTAAATTTTTTAACCAAGACCTGTGTGCTTTTGAGAGAATTATATACACACAAGTGTGTGTATGATGGTGTATATAATTAGAGTTTGGTGTGAATGATGTCAACTGTCTGTGTTGCTTACCGCGCATCATTTGTGCTTGTAAAAGCATTTCTGGCACAATTTGCATTCAACCCGAAATTGAAAAGAATTAGTAGTATGAAATGAAGTCCTGGGTAAGTGTAGTAGTGAGTTAACATACTTTTAATGAGATGAAACAATTATTGGTGACAAATTTGATGCAATTATTGGACAAAATGTAAAATTCATTTTGCATTTTGTAGCAAAATTTTGTTTCATGTTTGTTGAGCCTTTAAATTCTACTCAAACTTTATTTTTTTGTAAATGAAACATGTTCATATGTTTGCCTGGCATATGCAATACTATGTTTGTTCATTTATTTCATTAATGATTTATGCACGAGTAATCATAATTGTACAGTATGCGTTAATTAATTAAATTAATTATGCTCAAATAAAAACAAAAATAAAAACAGCAAGCATGTTTGTTGAAAGAAAATGTGGCATACAAAAATAGCAAACATGAATAAAATGAATTTCTATAAAAATATTGCGCAGTAAATACAAGAAACTGTAGGATTATTTCTTTTTTGTATTTTTTTTTTTGGTCTTCTGACATTCCATTCCATTCCATTTATTCAATGTAGTCAGTCAGTCATTCAGTTCATCAAGGCAGTCAATCAACTTAGTCAATCAAGTTAGTCGTCAAAGTAACGAAGTTCGCAAAAGAAACACATAACAAAATTGTATATTATAAACGAGTACGTGAAGTTCATAGAATGACTTTGCTTTGATCTTCAATTAAAACAATTTTCATTTAATTTACTGCAAGAAAATATGTGAATAAGAAAAAAATTCTTTCAATATTTAGGAAAAACCAAGACATCATTTTGCAAGAGATTCTTTTTTAAATAAATAAAAGTCTAAAACAAAAACAATATTTCAGAGCTTCTTAAATTGTTATGGCTCTGCAACCATCTTATTGATATAACTTTTGTTCGAAAAAGAGTCCACGGACTATATAAGTTGAAGAACCTCTGGCGCATTGAGTTAATCATAAACGACACATTTACAAAACTTCCAACATATGTTTATGTTTAAAATACAAAACATGTACAAGAAGTACATGACAAAATTAACCATAAGAGAAGATAAAACAAAGAGAGAGAGGGTGAGAAATGAAAGTTAAATGTCAAATCTTAAATTATTATTTAATATGTGAATAGCAATACGAAGAAATATGGATGAGTATGTGTGACTCTTTCATCAAAGTGTTTCCGATCTTCAAAGGACTGTGGATAGTCCCTAAAGGGTGCACAAAGTTAATTACCACACGTGCAAACATTTATACAATTAGTTGTTTGCATTATAAAGAAGTCAGAAATAAATTGGAAAAAACAGAGATTTATCTTTGTATCTTTGATTAAGCAGCAAATGCCGCCGCTAAATACTCATTTGTAGTTCATTAGTGACTTGGAGCGAATGCATTGAAAAAAAATGTTAAGATATGGAAATGAAAATGAACAACAGGCATACAATGCAAATGCACAGATATATAGATACTTGTGATTTGCCTACTATGTAGTACACACGCAATAATATAATTGCCATGACAATGTTGTCTCTGACAATTGGATAAAATCTGCAACATATCGTACGTACTTTTTTGTTGCATGGAATGATTTTCATTTGTCTTTTTTGAAAAAAAAGAAGAGATTTATGAATTTATCTTCCTCTCTGTTCGTATATACCACAGGCAACAACAGTTTCTCCTATACCACATATAAGAAGAGGATTGTTTGTCAACAATTTTTCTGTTGCGTACACATATCCGTTCATAGTACAAAGTTTTATCGGTTATGATCTGGCACATACGCGCTTTGTGGAATTAGTGCAATAGTTTCCAGTTGTGGTGTTTTGACATAACTGAATGCTCTCGCATTCCATGGTAACGTGGATTAAAGTTTCTTTGTGTTATGAAATTCCTAGTAAAAAAAAAAAGAAAAAACATAAGCCTTGATTTCACCTTCACCTCCATAGTTCATGAGAGATGGTAACTATGGCATTAACAAAGTATTCAAACATATGAATGATTTAAATTGTACTAAAACAAAAGTAATTTCGGATTTAAAGTCTCACTGACATTGTTGTCATGCCTTCACTATGAAGGTGCATCTTTCATTTCTTGAATATCTCTGATTTATATTCAGTTTAATAATTAAATAATGTACAGAATAGCATGCATGCTGATTGTTTCGTTATTTACAAACATCAAACTTAGGTGACTCTAAAGAGATTGAATAAATGTGAAAGTGAACAGAATCAGTGTCTAACTAAGTGTTATAATATTTGACTCATTTGAAACAAATTATGTACGAGTATATTCAGTGTGCGGATTTAAACATATGCTGTCAGTAGGCTATTCAAATTTTCATGCCCCTACAATTCGGTAGCCTGGTTCAAAATCTTATTAATTACAATTTTATTCTCAATGAAATTGTCACCTTATGATTTGTGTAATTAGACCCGCTTTTTTTTCCTGTAATTAGTATTAGGTGTCAGTTCCTAGATTATTTTTAAAGCCCAACGGTTAAGAAAAGATTGAAGAAAAACAGATTTTGAGCTAATAAAAATCAATTATATACTAGTGCTACTAATAAGGCGGGGTAAGGTATGCCTTATCGCTACTTATACAATAATGAACATACAGTAATTTTTTTTTTTTTATAATTTATAATTTATTTAGAATCTATCTATTGATTAAATGTGGACAGTAGCTAAATTATATGAGGTATTCAGTATCGTGAGGTTATATTAGGAAGGATAGGGATTAGGTCACTGATTGAAGCGGAAGGGAAGATCCAAGGGATGATAGCGCTTAAGTCTGTGGAGTTACTGGCTGTTGTCCAGAAGTTGCACTGCAAGGACGTTTATATGGTTCTCAAGTCGATGTTCGTAGCGGCGGCTACACACAGTGATGGTCTCTGCAACCGTATCAATCTTGACGTCGCAGTGAATGACATCGTTGCGAACATAAAAAGGGGCACCTAGGGTGAAGAACTTTGGACTGGAACCTTTGTATAATGTTAACATTTGAGACCTCGATGGAGCCCCATAACTGAATGCCATAGGTCTAGATTGGCAATTGCCTTGTAAAGTAGTATTTTATTGTATAGTGAGAGCTTCGAACTAGGCCTGAGTAACCAGTACAGGCGCTTGAACTTAAGGTTGAGCTGGGTCCGCTTGTTGAACAGGTGTTTTCTCCTGGTGAGTGCTCTATCCAGAGTAAGCCGGAGGTATTTGGAAAATTCGGTAATGAAATAAATTATAATGTGCTTACTTTCAGATGAGATGACGGATGTAAGCATTACTAAGATTATTGGTAGGACGCACTTAATTTATTATAAAAAAATAAATTTATAACTTTAAAATTAATAAAAATAAAAATAATAAGGCAAACATTTTTACCTGTTTTCTGTCCTTTTTTAAATATTTTTTGTCCCTTTTTTCCCGCTTTTTTGAGGTCGGTCTGTCCTGTTTTTGTGATAGATTGATAGCATCACTGCTATTGATTATATTTAGACAGTAGCTAAATTACATGAGGTATTCAGTATCTTGAGGTTTTATTAGAAAGGATAGGGATTAAGTCACTGATTGAAGCGGAAGGGAAGATCCAAGGGATGATAGCGCTTAAGTCTGCGGAGTTACTGGTTGTTGTCCAGAAGTTGCACTGCAAGCACGTTTATATGTTTCTCAAGTCGATGTTCGTAGCAGCGGGTAAACGCAGTGATGGTCTCTCAATCTTGACGTCGCAGTAAATGACATCGTTGCGAACATAGAAAGGGGCAACTAGTTTGAAGAACTTTGGACTGGAACCTTTGTATAATGTTAACATTTAAGACCGCAGTGGAGCCCCATAACTGAATGCCATAGGTCCAGATTGGCCTTAGAATCGCCTTGTAGAGTAGTAATTTATTGTGTAGTGAGAGCTTCGAACTAGGCCAGAGTAACCAGTACAGGTGCTTGAACTTAAGGTTGAGCTGGGTCCGCTTGTTGAACAGGTGTTTTCTCCTGTTGAGTGCTCTATCCAGAGTAAGCCCGAGATATTTGGAACATTCGGTAATGAAATAATTTATAATGTGCTTACTTTCAGTTTAAAACCAATATATATCTATTCAATTATCTGGTAACAGTTATTTACTTTATAGTTTGGTAGGTAAAAGGAAATAAAATATGTACGATAAGACAAAGTTAATTGGTTACAAAAACAAAACAGTAGATTAAATTATATAGATTTATTCTGAAAATGTATACCTTACTTGTATACTTGTATACGCAAAATCATCAATAAAAATCTTGTTCATTAGTTCGGACTCTATGCACAAAATACCAAAGTCGTTTATCGTTTCTTGGCTTAAGGAAGAGACAACTTGTCGCTTGTGTAGCTTTTCGAACTGATATGTCCAAGTTTGGATAAACTTTTCGGAAATTCTATTTTCGCAGGAACATTGATAAACTTATAGTGGCTTTACAGTGAGCTAAGATTCGAATCTATGAAGATGCAACTATTGATTCGAGTTCCATTTGCCAACAACAATAAGGAAAATGACAAAATTGAGAGATTGATGTTGTAGATGTGAATCAATTGAAAGATGCTAAACTCAAATTGATATGCTTAGATTCGGTGTTTTCGTATGGTCAGTCTTAAGTGTTGGGCAACTTTTTGTGATTGTCAGGTGTCTTCTTCTTCCATTTTTGTTGAGCGCCACACATAATCAAAACAAAAAACATCTGTTCGTAATGCTAAAATAGCACTGTAAAGCACAAAACCGAATCTTCGTGATACGAGTCACTGTAAAGCCACTATTATCAATGATTCAGAATCTGGTTTACACAAAAATTTTTGCAGTAGAAATGAGGCTTTAAAAATGTATGCATTTGAATATCGGTATCTATCGATTGGAACGAGAAATGTGTTAACCCTGAAAGAGTCACTTGCAGTCATTGTCATTCCTTCATCGGGTGTTTCATCATACATTTTTTTCCTTTTCGGTTGTCTTTCTCCCCTGTCTTTTGTACCCTTCCTTGACAACGCTTTATTCCATCGCCTTTTCTTTGAAATACTAAAAATTTTAAAGTATGTTTCAGAAATCACAGTAAGTGTTATGTTCTCCTCGATTGCCAAAGTGAATTAAGCAGTTGACACATCTCAATATTTATATATATTGTAGAAATTTGTTTTTCATTATCAAGAACGTTGTTGTTCAACAACTCACTGTCACTCTCTCAGATGGTTTCGGGTGTACAGGAATTTTATTTATAATCGCTAATTTTGTTTGCACAAATTTTTATTTCCGCCATTTTTGTTTGCATTCTTTCTTTTTGCGGAAGTGTTTACCTGCGGAATTTTTTTACTTCTTCTTTAGATGTAATTCACATTTTTCCTTTCTCGTAAACAAATTTGAGATTTGTCAAGGCAAACAGAAGAAATGAAAGTAGAGAAAAGTGAAGCTGAAGTAAAGAATGGGAAACATTTGTGGTTTGGGCCTTAATTGTTCAATATATTGTAGCAATATATTTCTTTTTCCCCAGCTCCCAAAATACTTTACATACAAAAACACAGGCACATGCAAAGAAAAACATATTTATATACACACATATAAACATATGTTAGCATACCATTTCGATTATTTTCTTGCTCCTTCGGTTAGATTGTGTGTGTGTTTTTGTGATTTGTAGCAATGAAAATTACTGAAAATAAAATTTCCTGAGAAATCTAAAATACAATAGAACAAGAAAATAAAATAGAGTGAGTGAGAGAGGGAGTGAGAGGGAAAGAACGACAACTATTGTTATTAGAGAGAAATGGAGAATCACACAAAAGTTGGCACAAATCTGCGTTGCCATCGCATACTTGGGTTTTGCCTGTTTTCGTTCCTTATCCTTATGTTGGTTGTTTGTCTAAAGCTGACACGTGAAATGGATTTGTTATTGTTTTGAAACTTTTATTGTTGTTTCCTTTCATTTTAGGTAAAAACTTCTTCCAATTTGCATAGAAAATTGATTGGAGTTTGAGGTTTTTCCTTTAGTTCCCTATATTAATGGGTGTAGTTGTGTGTATGTAAGTGTGTCATTTCCGCGGGCTTTGGCCCAAATGTTAAATTAAAAGCTTTTTAAGTGAAAGCCAAAATGTAATATTAGCAGGTATTAGGTGAAAGTGCTTTTGCCTCCAAATCGCATAGTTGTTCATATTACATAGCCAAATGAGATGTTCAAGTTCTGAACCTTTTAGCTGAGTCCCTTGAATTGTCTAGAGTTGTATTAAAAGCATCGAAGCATAGACACTAATGAGCGCTGAGGCCAAACGCTAAAGGCCCAGTTATCAATAAATGGCAAAATAATTGAGACTTGAACTAAACAGTAAGCGAAGTCTTAAGTTGGTGGCAACTGCTGCTACAACTGACATTAATGATGATGATAGTGATGATAATAATGATGATGATGATGGAGTATTTCCTAAAGACAAAAAGTAAAAGTTTTTCTTTTACCAAAGTATAGTTGGTGAGCTGAAAACTAAAAGAAAAAACTTTTCACGTCGCGCCATTGTTAATGAATGCAGAAAAGTAGGCTACAATTTTTTTGTTCTTGCTGCTGAGAAAATGTCCAACTTAATTGCATTTGGAACAGGATACAAGAAAAAATATTAAATTAAAATTGCTTTAAGAAATATGCAAAAGAGACAAGCGAAAAATGGGAGAAAAATTGTATATAATGACAGCCCGAAGCATTCCCGGACTGTACAGTTGAGTAACATTAAAGAAAAAGGTTAAGCAGAAAAAACGATGGCGAATAAGAAGAGATATTAAAGAAAAAAGGAGCAACATATTGACGAAAAGCATGTACCATTATTATTATTATAATTTCATTTATTTCCAAAAACAAAACTTAAAGAGTTTAAAGCAATTGCCAAAGGGATAGTTTTTCTTTTTATACCATAAAAATAACAAGGATGGAGGCAAAAAAATACATTCCAAAATTAATTACAACAATAGCAATTCATCAAGAACCACATTAGGATAAAAGAAGTATAGCTAAAGGGAAACTTTTTTTAAAAAAGGGTCATTTTTTAATATTAAGTTAAAGCAGACAAAAAAGTTTTCAAAAAACACATTTATATTGTTAGAATGAGAATTGTAAGGAAAGGATGAGATGAAGTGTTATATATGAAAACCATAAAGAGGGAAAAATAAAAGGCTTAGTTTGGTATAAGAGAAACATGTACACACTTTATTCATGGAAGAGAGTTTTGAGAACACTTGCCAATTTGAGGTATGCGAGATTGTGAAAATTTAAACATTTATTGAAATTAAATTATAAATTTTCTGTAAATCATTTAAAAAATTTCTTTAATGCTATACCTCCTTAAGCAATAATTATATTGAACAACGTTACAATCTTCTAGCCAGCGAATTCACTATCTTCTAGTGATCTCACCCTGTGTAACCATATTGATTAGTAACTAGTAGTTTGTTAACAATCTACCGAAAACTTTGATTGCTACTCGTTGGCGTATCGGCTTGTTAGCTAGTACATCGTCGATGACATTGAGCGTGTTTACAATCTACTAGATATCAAATTCATTTTGTGCTGGTCAATGACATTGATCGAGTGGAGCCGATTCGCCCGCATGTGAACTTGCTGGGAAGATGATTGTAAACTCGGTCAATGTAATCACCGCTGATAACGCCTTCTTATAAGCTCTTTCAGGGGGCAGTAGAAGGCTAAAAGAAAATTAGAGGGGCAAATATACGACAATGAATCGCCCTGTCAGTAGAGTTCCCAGTATTATAGAATATTTCACACGTAAACAATGCCAGCTTATTACTCGCACAAATAGGAGATGCTCACTAAATGACAGATTATTAAGACAGCTTTGCGTTTCCAATGATGAGGATTCAAACCGCTTACTACTTCACAGAAGTGCATTGGTTATCAAAACGAATATGTCTGACTCAATTTTTCAATCTGATTGATTCTTTGGTATCAGTTCCTGGAAAACAAAATACAGAATTGCTCGACAACCTCATCACATTAAGAAATGATAGTGCATACTTGTTAGACCTGTATACATTGTTTAATGATGTGAATCTCCAGCTTTAATGCGACAACTTAATTGAAACCAAAAATATCGTTGCTGCTTTCGTAGCTAAACTGCTAATCTACAATAGGTATATCAGCAACATTAATTTTCCAACTATATAATGAGTTATGGAAGGTTGTTGAACGTTTTCCGATATCATTTCTATCGTCGTATTCGTAGTAGAGGGCAACATTGAGTGCAAAAAATGGCTTGTGAGTGTACTCATGCCAAAAATGAATGAATGAGTTTTGTAACCAGATGAGAGAGAAACGAACATAGCAATAACCAAAACCAAACGGTCTGGTTATAGTTGTGCGACGCAATTTATAGCGCAAAATTCTATTTAGTCGTGAAAAAACTCATGCTCTCAGAGTGCGAAAAAAGAAGACATGAAGAAATGATCAATGCGCTTGTACACACAGTCCCATAAATGTTTGCAATGTCAAGAGTAGTAGTAAAACTTCATTTGAATGATAAATTTTAACTGTAAGAAACAATTTATTAAAAGAAAATAAATACAGTTATCTTTTTGTAATCATTTATAATATTTATTGATAAAAAACAAAAGTTATCATATTGGAAAGATGCCAAAAAATAGTTAAAAGTTTTAGTGTTCTTTTTGACATTGCAAATAATTATGGGACTATGTGTACAAGCGCATCGAAACAAAGACGCAGAAGCAATAGTCAAACCAAGAACGAAAAATAAATGAATCAATGCATGCATGAGTTTTATCAGTGGCACACGAGTTACTCAACAAACTATTCGAATAAACTCAATTTGGATGATCGCACATCTGGTTAAATTTTTACTTAAGTATTACTCAGTGCGTCTGTTAGTTTGAATGCGCTGATGCAGCAGTCTAATTCGTAGCAACGTTGACTGCAAGTTACTGACCAAGGCAATTTACAGCTGCTTTTAACTCAATTAAATTTGATATGAACAAGCTCGTCAAAAAGAATTATATTTATCCTTCACATTAGATAGGTTTGAGATTTAAAAATATGTACTTCTAAACATAATTAAGAATAATTTGTCTCATGGAAGCAATTTTTGATATAGAAAGCAAGCGAGCAAGAAGGTAAAAATTCTTCCAAAGATACTTATGACCCGTGCCACAAGTTATATCGGATTGATTAGCCAGCCTACCGAATAAAAAGCTCCCAATCGCCTCAAATTAACGTAACTGTAATAAAGTATTGGTTATGACTATCTAATACAAAAAAAAAGGAAAGTAAAATTTTTGGGGTCACTCGAAATAAGTTTGGGAACCTATGCCTTAAACGTACAGCCACACCCATCGTGGTTTTGCTTGGGACAATGATCATGTAAGCGATACACAAATGTTCGGTTGTAAACGCCTTACAAACATCCCACCAAAGTGATACAATATTTTATACACTATGTTGGTGATATGTATAATAAAGTGATGAGTTTTTGTAGGGTTTCCTTTAAAATGTGATAAGTATGAGTGAATTTGGTGCTGCCTAGTTAGTAAGTGGGTAAGTGAGTGGGAATTTGCTTCAATATTTTATATAAATTTTTAATGGTAAGCTCATTTTTGAACATATTTTCTTAATGGAAAACTTTAGTTATCATTTCAATAATGTTTGCCGCCACTCAAATTATTTAGTTGATTGTAATCAAATTCATTTATTTATTTATTGTACTACATTTTCCTTTACCAACATTCGAAAAACAAGAAATAACTGTACTAAAAATAAACAGAAGAAGAAATGGAAATCATTTAATTTTCTAAAGAAGCAAAATCATTGGAAAATTAAGTGAAGTACAATTGTAAAAATAATATTAGAACATTTTTATTTTCCGAGAAAAACGAGTTCTCATACACACAGTAAATACAAGTAAATTCACTTAACATAAGAGACGACACAAAGATTTGTATGTGTGTATGCATGTGACATGCTTTAGCAATACTTCCGCCTAAATGAAAATGATGGTAAAATAGGGTAAAAAGAAAAGTAAAAAGTTCAATAAAACGCCACTTGACTTCAAGAAACTTCTTCCAAAGTCAAATATGTACAATATATGCCGAAATTTGTCTAAATTGTATACTAAAAAGAAATGTATTCATGTGTGGAAGATGTTTAGATGGTGGAGAAGGATTGGTAGTTGTATGGAAACATAATTGAAATAAGAGGGTGGAGTGGGTAGATTTAGTTGAAAAGAAAAAAAGTTCGCTTAACAACAAATATTGTGAAACTCAAATCGAAAGCAATGAGTTGATTTCCGTTTTTGGATGGAAAAGTAGAATTGGAAGAAGATTTGGAAGCAGCCAGCAATTGCGTTAGCAACAATAAATACACAAGCTTACGAGGTGTGTCCTAAAAGTAGCGAAAAAAGCTTAAATTATTCTTCTTTATTGGACTCATGGTATCCTTCTCAGAAATCGCCAATTGTTTGAGTAACTCGCTTCCATAAAGAAGTTCTGGAGATTAGTTTGTGAAGTGCCTCTCATTGTATCTGTGTACAGTCGAACTGATGTCATTTGAGCGGAATATTTAATTTTGGGATCAGTCATGCGACGCAGGGCTTTTAAGGTTATTTTCACAGGGTTTGAAAAACTGGCAGCATATTAGCAACTTCTGCTTTGCTATGTACAAAACAACAGCACAGCAATGGCACAGCTCAAAATTTATCTTGGTTTTGGTTTACTGTTCTTTTGGCTGCGCATATTTCAACAGCCACAGCGGCAGCATAGCATTGGTTTTTTCATTGCTGTTGCTGTGCTGCAGTGCTGCCTACATACGACAGCGCAGCGATAGCACATCCAATTGATTTTGCCAGCACAACAACACAGCCACAGTACAGCATTGAGTTATTTTATTGTAGCTATCGCTGGGCTGCCATGTTTTTTAACTGTTCGCAGTCACAGCATAGACGCAGCAAATGAAATGAAGAAACTACAGCATTTTTAAACACTGCTTTTTCATTATTTATAATCATTCTGAGTGACTTAAACCCTTGCTTTTGTTGGCTGCTCTCTTTCGTTATCATTACAAGACCGACTATTATTATTTCATTTCTTTTCACTTATCCTAAAGCATTCTCATTACTTACATACTGTTATCTCTTATGTACTAATTATATAACATTAAGCTTTACACACTACTGTTATACATTACACTTAAACATAAACACATATATTACTACACTTTATCTATTATTTGACCTTATATTTTTCCCCAAAGCAACATAACCCAAGACGGATACTCTATGGTATACACCTCGTATAAGCAAAAGCCGTGAAGTAGGCAACCATTTTTAGTGAAAGCTTCAATTTTTATGTTCAAGAAATCGTGTTTCTAAGTGAATGTATGAGGCTGTGTGTGTGTGTGCGTGTATTTCTTTTTGTATGTCACTTCACGCTTTTCAACACTAACTGACTAAGCCGCTTAGGTTTTGATGTCTCTTGCACCTATTCTCATTTACCTTTATTTAGTTTTCTTCTTATTCATTGTTGGCAGCTTTCTTCACGCTTTTTGGTTAATATTTTTTATTCATACAATGACAGTGAAAATGGCTATGACAGCCAACGAGCTTCTTTTGACACATAAAAGGCTCTTTTTCTTCTGCTTCTATGTCTTCTTAAAGTGAAAATGTGCTGCCAACTGAGACAGGACATGTCTGTCTAAATCATGTTACGCTTTTTTGATTCTTTCAAACAAATAAAAAAAAATAAAAAGGGAAAGAAAAAGAAATTAGCATATTTGAAATATTTAGAATGGGACTATCATATAACGATAGATGAATGAACATAGTCAATGCAAATAGAACGCAAAATAGTGAGTATTAGGCAAATGAACATATTAATTGCATCCATTGAAATATGAGAAACAAAATACTAAGTTCAACAAGCATGTATTCAAGTAACACAAACGAGTGCCTAGTCAAGTTGAGAGAAAATCAAAAGGCAATGAATGACGAGAATATGCGGAAGCGGAAACGTTAGTTGCAAGGATATACTACTGCATGCAAAGATAGAGAGAGCTTGTGTGTCTACGGAAGCCTACGTGCCTGTCGACAACATTTCCTTGCAACATACAAAGACATTAAGGCAGGCCATACGAAGCGAATGGTTTCATTTGTGTTGCAATTAAGTGCTCTATTGAATGTTAGTCTCGACACATTGAATTGTTGTCCGTCCACAATCACACCATTCATTTTGTATCTCTCTCTCGCTCTCTCTCTGTCGACGACCATTGTCTTTGATAACATAGTTGGATAGTTGGCCACCAGCATTAACCAATTGCTATATTCACATCCATCCAAGAGTTGTCTTCTTTCATGCTTTGTCTGCATGTCCTTCCGACTGACATAATTGACGTGTAATTGGAACAAAGTGTAAAGAATGAAAGAAAGTAAGAAAATCTCAAATTTTTGTACCATAAAGAGATATTTTAAGTATGATACTGTGTTAAATGTTTATAGGCAATTCTGTTTTTAGACCTTTTACAAAAGTTTTAAAATAAAAGTAAGGGAAAAAACAAAAGACACAAGATTGATAGATACAAGGAAAGGGGGATAACATTTTCAAATCATGTCATCATCATACGTCAGCAGTTTTTGCCAATAACTCTTATGTCTCTGTGACTTAAAGCAGACGACCGACCATAATCGCCTTTTTTATTTTCATTGGCCTATATAAAACGACGACTTCATACTACCATACGTACCATATAGTCAGTCATATCTCTGTCATTTCACTCCAAATAACAACAACAACAAAAACAGCAAGGATTTTCCAAAAAAAAAAAAAGGACATTCAAACAATTCTTCTCAGCTTAGCTCAGCTCAGCTCATCTTGGTTTTCTCTATGTTCCTTGTCTGTGTGATGGCTTAAGGATTTTGCGAGAAATTGTCAAATCATTTTTTTTTTTTTTTTTGTATCATTCTTCCTCATCTCTATTGTATATTCTTTTTTATGTTTTGGTTTTAGCCATTCTCATCATCATCATCATCATCATCATCAGGAGCAGCAGCATCATCATGGTTTGCTGTGAAATGGCCAAAAATGCCGTCACAATTTTTATGGCAAATTACGCAGCCGCATGAAGCTGCTTTTGCAGTTTATGGCATGCGTAGGGATTAAATTCATTCATATGAATGTAAGTGCATGGGTGTGCGTATATCTGTGTGTAAGTGTCTCAATATTTTCCCCTTTCCATAGACTATGGTATATCATAAAATCAGAATGTGAGAATGGAAGCATTTGCTTTTCTTTATGGCTATTTCGTATTTTTTTTTTGTTGGGCTGAAAATGTTTCGTTTGATTGCTTTGAATTTGCGGCAAGAAAAAAAAAAATAATTTAATGGAAAAAAATCTATAAAAATTGCTACCATTATCAGACATACGACATATAATTAAACATTTGATTGCTGCCAAAAAGACGCATAAAATATATTTATTTTTCCTTTTTTTTTTTCTTAAAGAAGAACGAGAATTTTTGTGTTTCAAGTTATTTTAAATTGTTCTCAGATGCTTAAAAAAATATGTTTATACCAAAGAATTGAGTGAAACTCCATAAACTTTCTCAATTACATCTTATAAGTTGAGTTTCTTAGCTTTAAAACTTCATTTCACTATTGGAAAAACTTTAAATGATTGCTACAAATTTTCAAACTTTCAATGAGTAATAAAGTATCATTGGGCATAAGACTTATTCTGCACAAATAAATTTAAATAATATTTTCTATTATCCTTTGATGTTGCAATATTATGTTCAATAAAAATAAATTTGAAATATATATATTCATTATTTTCTAACTTTATTGTCAGCTTATCAATATGGTATAATAAAAGGACATACTCTTACCATTTTTATGTGTACTATAAGGGATTTTAATAAAATATTGTTTCTTTAATATTTCTTAAATTAAAACAAACAAAAAGGAGAATATTTAAGTGTTATGCTTCCTTTGCTAAATATTTTTCATTACACACCTGTTCACTTAAACTCTTGTGAGAGTAGAGAGATATAAACAAAGTTGATGGCCGCGTGGGTGTACACAGAATTTCTATGAAAAATTTAAAATTATGGTTTCAATAAAATAATGAAAAATGCAACATCACAACAGCCATGGAAACAACAATATTTTCCAGCTTATAGCTCTCTTCGTCTTTAGTCTTATTTTTTTGTTTTTTTTTAAATATTAGTATTATATTTTTTATATTGCTTTTATGTTGTGAGCAACACTTGAAGCGATTATAAACGAAGGCGGCAGCTGCCGGCAACAAAATTAACTAATTTTCATCTTGTACTCGAGACAAAATAAATGTATTCAGTTGAGTAGAATTGAATGGAGTGGAGTGTAGTGTAGTGGAGTAAAGTGGAGAGACTCAAATTATAAGTCGAGAACACATCTCTTTTGTATTGTACTTAATTTTTAATACATTTTATATTATGCGTTAAAAATCGCTAAAGCAACAAAAAGCAATGAACCAACAAAGAGCAAAGAATTTTTAATAGCCTCCTCACACATTATAAACGCAAATAAACGCTTGCAAAAGCTGCCTTGAAATTCTGACTATGAAAACATTGAACAACACAACGAGAGTTTCCTTTTAAATGTGAAATTTCCTTGCTCTTAAAGAAAAGGAAAACAAAAACTTAAGGTAAAGAAAGATTCAATGAGAGAAAAGTGAAGTATCCTAGTAGCAACAGTTTTAGTAGGAGCAGCTGCTATTTTCTATTGCTGTTTGTTGTAGTATATGTATATGTGTTTATTGCATGCCAACGATGACTGTACTTAGTTGCAATGACTCCAAAGTGCTTTACAAAAGAAAGAAACTCTAGTTGGTTATACAAAAAGACCAAAGAATAAGAAGCTCAATTCAGTGCCAGGCTCAATATGATATTCTATAATCATTTTTAACTTGTTCAGGGGATCCCTCTTCCACTCTCTACATCACTTTCCTTTGAATTGCACTCATAATATACCTTTAAAAATTTTTGTGAGTGTGTATAAGTGTGAGTGTGAGTGTGTCTTGCCTTAAAGCTTAAGTCCAATAGTACTAGCTAAGTTGTTGAGATGGTCTCCTGCTTCTTAACAAAAAAGTTTTTCTATCTTCTCCTCTTCGTCTGGCCACTCTTTGTCATTCAACCTTTCTTTAGTTTTGTTTTTCTTGCCTTTTAAAAGTGAAGTAGTAGATGCGACATTCAAGTCTTCGTGTGAACGGCGAACCTTAAGTTAAGAAAGTCTTTTTTTGTTGTTGTTTATCTTCTATTTATCTTTTGTTTATTTTTACTTATATAACACTAAATGTGTGTTTGTTACTATATTTTTGCCTACTCTCTTTTATGTAACTTTAAGGCACTAAAGTTTCAGAAAATTAAGCATACTTTTAGGCTTCACTTTGGGCGCCATAATGTCTGCAATATTTAAGATTTAGTCTCAAGCATGATAATATGTAATTATTACTATTATTGTAATGATGTTTGTGGATAATTGTCATTATCATTACGAGTATTTCTTCAACATATGAATTTTATCTTAAATGAATTTAATTTGAAAAATTTGGCATAAATCTACATCTATATATATATAAAATCGTACGCCTTTTCGTGCCTGTGCACGCTAATCTCAAAAACGGCTGAACATATATGAATTTTGGTGTATTGTAGCAAGCTTCGTGTAACATTTAGCGTTTATTTTATCGAAAACGACCAACTACATCAAAAGATGTTCTTTTTTAATTCTGTTGCCTACTTTTTGGCTGATTTTCAAATGTTTTTCTCTTTAGCTGCGGGGCAACATTAAATATAATAATGATGAAAAAAGATAACAAAATATACGCTATTACAAACATATTTCGAATACCACGCTTACGAAGTCGGGGGCACAGCTAGTTTACAAATAATTTAATAGGATTTTTCTCAATAATAAAATTCAAATATTGGGTCGTGTAGTATGATTTGTTTTGTTATTGACATTACTGGCATCTGTAATAGATGATTACTACTCAATAGCTGAATATTTTAAAGTCCCATTTTTGTGTTGGAATGCTGCACATTTAGTGTCTTTAAAAAGTCGCGCTAAGCTGTTAAAAAAGTTCAGAACTTTTTACTTAAAATAATTTTGCAAGAAAGGTATTTTTCGAAAAACTCGCAATTATAATATGAGTTCTTATGTGAAACCACGGCCACGTCAAGCATCAACAGTGTATTTGGCTCTAGTGTTACTACGCATAAAATTTTGATATCACAAATATGCCACGCAGTCGACCCCAATCAAAGGTCGATGATCAAGAATTAAAGGTCAATGTTCAGGCCTACTCATCTCTAAGTATACAGAGTTTGTTGCTTAAGTTATGTTTTAAAACAGAAATAAAAGCGTTTATGAGTTTGCTTATCATTGCTCTCTCATCATAAATTCGATCCTTTTTTGAATCGAATTATTACTGGTGATGAAAAATGGATTCAATATGGCAATCGTAAGCATTCATCACAGTAGTAGTATAAGGATGAGTTAACAAAGCACACTAGACATCTGTATGAATTCATTCAAAAGGGCATTTTTAATACTCATGCTCAAATGAATGAATTTGACAATCGAATTCATTTAAATGAATTCCAATGTCTGAACGTAGCTGAGACAATGTTCCATGTTCTCATTCAAACGATGCGGTGCCGAATTAAATTGCATGTTATTTTGTACTGCGTTGTTTGTTGGTATGCAAACATATTTACATCCCCGACTACATTTCACAACAACACAAATTCCTCTCACAAAATAAAATGCTCTCCCCGACACACAACAACAATTTCGAAGAATTTGTGTGTAATTGTTGTTGTTGTTGTGAGTCTGAATACAATGAATGTTTTTTTTTGTTCCTTTCGTTTCTTTAGCGTCTTTTACACACTTTTCTTGCTCCAATCGTTTTGAATAAGATCGTGTACTATTGCATCGTTCTCTCAAATGAATTAGAATTCATTCATATTGTGTGTGGCAGTGATGCAATTTAAGCCTTTTTTCCGGACAGATATTTCCTTCGATCCAAAAGTCAATAATAAGGCTACTCCAAATCTTGTAAGTACCGCAGATGAAGAGAATTATGACCTGATACAATAGATGAAACAATAAAACTCATCTAATTTATAAAAATAAATTTATGAGATAAAAAGTACAAAATAATCTATCCTGTTTTTGTGATAGGTAGCTGGCATCACTGGTGTGTGGTTCCAAAAAATTGAGTAAAAAATTCAATGGTAATCAGTTATGCTAAGCAACTGTATGCGCTCGTACAGATGTCTAAAACACACCCGAAATTCTAATATGTATTCATCAAAAGAAGCTTATGGTCTTGTGCAGGGGTGATCGATAATGACTTATTGAAACATGGCTCAATGATCACATCTGAAGTATACTGCAACCAACTGGACTAGATGATGCAAAAACTTAGCAAAAACAGCCTAGATTGGTCAACAGATTGACTCATATCTTACTGCTCGATAATGCCAGACCTCACACTAGACATAGCCCCACGGATAACGTATTGTTCTGCAATTTGGACAAATTTTTGGCAGGAAAACAATTTAATTCCGACAACGCTGTAAAACCTGCCTGCCTGCCAGTAATTCATTGACTTCCGTCCACCAGGGTTTTATACAATCGCCCTGAATATTTTTCCGCTTATATGGCAAAAGTGTATAGATAATATGGGTGCATACTTTGATTAATATAATAACTCCTTGTCAATCAACTTTGCTTTCATTACTACAAATTTCATAAAACACGACTCAATAAATATAAAAAAAAAATAATGGAAAAATCTTCTTAGTTTCATTCAATGAAAAATATTTATTAAAAAATTCTGTAAAAATTCAATTATGAATGAACTATTCCCAATTGTATATTTGTGCCTTGGGGATCATACTATGTACATATATTAAAATTAGATGTCGTATTATTTGAAAATATATATATTTTGATAAAAATAAACTTGACAAGAATTTTACAAAAATTTTAATTATAAAATGTAGTATTTGCAATCAAACTAGCAATTTGATTGGATGCACTTGCTAAAAGAAGTGTTATTTGATTATTTACATACTTTGAATTCTTCTTCTTCCATTATTTGCAATTTACTCCAGAGAATTTCAACTGTCAATAAATTGATGCTTAACATATTCATTTGTACTCGTACTTTGAAAGTCAAATAAATAAAGGGAGTATAAAATGGGTTGAACCGAAATGAGGAAAGTAAAACGAAGTATACTCAAAAGAATACAATCTCAAATGATATTGTACATACACACACACATGTAGTATATAAGTTTATCTAATTTAATAGATACAAATAGATGTATCTCCAAATGTGCGATTCTGTGTCATTTTTTTTCTTTTTTTTGGTGATTTTCTAGAATGACAAACATCAAACATAGAATCTTGAATCCAAATTGATATCAAGAGTCATCATTTGTCTGTGTACTTATTGTTTCCATTAAGGTTGATAAGGGTTGATTGGTTATTCTCAGTTTAGTCGGCACAAAACGCTCTAGAACACGTTTTCCTGAGCGTATATCATTTGAAATCATTTCAATTATCATATTGGCAAAAAATGGAGAAAATTGAAAATCGGGAGCGCAAGAAATCAATAAACTCATTTCACATCAAATTGACATTTACATGAGTGTATTTCAAACATGAGAATAACAATAAATTCTTTTTTGTTTATGTCTCGTCAGCTTAAATAACTGACATCAATCAATGCCTGGATTGCCTATATACAATAAATTTTTTATATATTTTTTATGCTTTAAGTTATACGCTGCGTATATGTAATATTAATAATACAAACAAGATAGCGAAAGTAACAAAAAATAAAGTAAAAGCTGACATTGCACATGTCATTGACAGCATCATGCTGCCTGTTGGACATGGGAAAAACCAGGAATTTCAGGCGGCAAAAAATGTGATTAAAAATAAAGCCAACTTTTTTCATCTTAAGACAAAAAATATGTTATTTTATGTTGGAATTTTTATAAAATTAAGGATCACATGGAAAGTGAGTGAGTGAGTGTGAGTTAATCCACCTGATATCAATACATTTTTTTTCCTTTCTATTGCTTAGTTATTATTTAGTTTCTGTACATTAATAATACTCATACATACTTTATTTCCGTGAGACAAACTTAACTTTCTCTTCACTAATTAACCGATTTTACCACAAAACAAACACTTCAAATTGTCTCATTATCTTCACCTTTCAGTTTAATTAAATGCTTTTTACAAGGAAAGTGTTAAACAACTTATCATTTTGCCGCTCTCGTTCATTTGCCTTAGCCCAACTACAATCAAAAGATGTGATGGTAGTGGTAGAGTGAAAGGTGCTTCAATATAATATAATTGAAATGCAAAGACAAAAACCACAACCACAACTACAACCAAAGTCAAAGCCAAAGCTAAATAGAGATAGAGCCAAGGACAACAATTCATCACCAGCATTAAGAACAAAAACAGCAAGTGTGAGTCTAACAATGATAACTTAAAATTAACTTGAATTACATTCAATAACAAAAAGCATCTAAAGAAAGCTTATCTGATACTTTTGTGCTTCATCAAAACAACAGAAACTGTCAGTAAAAACAGAATTAGAAAACTACCATCAACAACATCAAGTTTTCGAAGAAATTCAGTGATAAAATCTCTTCTAAAGGAAATAAGTCGAACAAAAATATAGTGTTGTCATGTATTCATTAAATGAGTACAAGCTGGAATAAGAGAATGAGAGCTTAAAGTAAGCTGTACTTTTGAAAACCATCATCTAAGCTCCTTTGAAAACTAACCTATTTCTACTCTTCTTTTTAATGCCTTACATTCATTCTCCACTCTTTTTAACTTTGCCACTCTACAATACATCAAAGCATATAGTACTTATCAGTTTGGCACAATCGATAGTTTCTTGATGTAGTTAATTCTATTCTACTAAATGTACTCAGCTGTGTTCTCTTCAACAACACTTTACCGATTACCATTTGGGTCTTCATTTGCTGTACTTTATCTGTCATTTAATCTATGAACTTAACTATATGTGTATAGTATGTTTATCATATGTGTTGATTTGTTGTTTTGTACCTTTTATGTTACTCGGTATAATAACTATGTTGTACGATGAGCTGGCTATTTTATTGTACAAAAGACTAAAATTGAAAAGAAAATGTGGAAACTTGGGTTCACTTTAACTTTGATACAACACATATAATTTTCCTTTTTACTTAATAGTTAATTAAACATATTTAATAGAGATTAAACAGATGTCCGGTAACTATCCGGTATCCAGCCTATCCGGCCTAAATTTAAAATCCAGCCGGATACCGGAAAATAAACAAGTTTCTGCCGGATGTTTTATTACACAATAAATACAAATGAATACTCATACTGTACTTGAAAAAATTATAATGAATGAATATCAATTTCTCTGCATTATGAGGCAACAAACGGGTTCCGTTGACTTCGCATGCAAGACGTGGTTCTGCGTAAAAGTCTGTCGCTCTTTACGCTGCTGCAGGTCGCTGAATGATAAATTCTACTAAATATAAGGATCACGTTCTTGACCAATGCGCACTACCTTTAGATTAAAACCAATCTCCGTTGCAATCGTGTTATTTTCTTTATCGTGAGACTGAAAACAATCATCATTCGCTAGCTCAAGAAAGCAGCCCCAGAACGTCTCGTGAGCTTCGTAAGTTGCTGCAGACTTTGTCTCTTCTTTTTTACTTTTTTTGACCGGTAATGAACATGATTTGCTACTGGAGGATTCTAAGCAAGATATTTTTAAATATTCCAAAAGAATCTTCCGGCGAGCTCCCCCGCATCAACTACACCCAGGTATGTTTTTTTTTTAATCTTGGGTCTAGGTAAGTTGTAATCAAGTAGTTAAAGTCTTGACTTAAGGAGTTAAAACGCCTTTCTAATTCTGCTTATAACGTGGCCTAGTGAGTGTATCGTGATTTACAACAATAAGTCCCGCTTTTGTTCTAACATACGCTCTACCATATACAATGTGAAATTCCATCAAGTATTAATATCACGATGCTCAGGCAAATTTAGCTCTTTTTGAATATTCAGCAGTATTTCTTGAGCTAAGCTTGAGTGGTTTAAGAGCGTAACAAGTCGTCTACCAGCAGCAATCATTAATGTTACTTCAGGTTGGACTATGAGAGACTTTTTTGTAGCTCTCTGAAGCCAAAGATAACCTCCTTTTTGGTTTTACTTTAAATTGTTTATCTTTGTTAAGGAACTTCCTCTTTGACTTACCAATTTTTTGGCATAAGCTATTTAATTGTTATTTCATATCGATTTGTGAAGTTTAACTTGAAATTCAACAAATAATCAAACAATATACGTAAATGCCAGTTATAACAAATATTGTTCCTTCGGGAAAATTTTTGAATTTATTGTTACAATTGAAACAACAACATAATATTATATATTTATAATATTTAAAGAAACTTATTGTATATTATAATATATTTAAACTAAGCAACAATAAATGTCTAATTTTATAAAATTCTTTCTTTCATTACAGTTCAGGAGTAAAGGATATACATTAACAATTAACAACTCGAAAGATCAAAGACAAAAAGGTAAATTGAATTTATATATAATATTTTATAAACTTCAATTAGATATGCTATTTGACAGTTGCATTGAAATTTATTCAAAAGGGTAAATTAGGAAATAAAGTTTTATAATATGTACATAATTTCACTTGTTCATGAATTTTTGTGATTGTCATGCGTTTTGTAGATTGATTTACGTGTATCTCTTGCATATTTTCAATATTCAGTCAGTTTATATGTTGAAATTATCTGAAGCTATTGAAACGAATGAGTAAACTAACCTTATTTCAACTTTGAAGTATTAAAGTACACTTATTTAGGAACAAGTGCCCAGACAGATGTAAAGATATAACACTTGGTATTCATTTCAAATGAATTTTCTATCCATTTCTATTGTTTGAACAATAACAATTTAAATGTTTCCTTTATTTTTCAATATGAATATCTTTTTATTTTATTCAGTTACATGCATAGACTTCACCTTAAGTGGCTCGTTTATATTGCTAGACGTAACCAATGGCAACTTTTAAGAGGAATTTCTTCTCAATTGAAAAAAAAATTTAAGTCAATTTGAAGAAAAAGAAGAAAATTCTTATATTTATAAAAGGAAGGAGAAATACAAGTCTTAAGGTTAAAAACAACATCAAAAGATATGGGGCAAAGTAGTAAAGCTTGTCTGTTACCATTGCTTCACGGGAGTAAATAGTATAATAAGTTTGTCATGAAGTTTGTAAGTTTGTCGTCAGCTCGATGAGACGCGTTGATTTAGCCTCAGTTTTTGAGCTAGACAGCTGATATTTTGCATATAAGTTTCTTCTTAATATACTCTACACATTTGTCGGAATCAGCTGAATCGGACCACTAGGGAGGATACCTCCCATACAAACCCCCTTTAAATTAATGTTCTTATTAGAAAAAGTTTTTTGTTTTTTAACATATCGAACTGAAATTTAAAAACTATAAGTTTCTAGTCCATATCCATTAACTATGTAAATTTCATGATCCTAGATTTACCAGATGGGGTACCTCCCATACAAATCCCCATTTAAATTAATTTTCCTATTAGAAAAAGTTTTTTGTTTTTTAACGTATCGAACTGAAATTTGGACACTATAAGTTTCCAGTTCATATCCAACAACCATGTAAATTTCATAATGCTAGAGTTACCAGGAGGGGTACCTTCCATACAAACCCAAATTAAATAACAAACTTTTAAAGAATAAAAGTACAATAAAAGTGCCACTCTTTGTTGATAATCAAACTGTAACAGAGAGAATATAGTGTTGCTAAGAAAGGAAGGTTGGATGCAACCCGTAGGAGCGTGAAGAGTATTACATCTTTGGCATAGCATTTTTTAACAGTCAATTGGAATTTCGTGCTTTGCTATAGAAATATGCCCACATACCTAGCCGAAGAAAATCTCTTGACGATTTAGCTTAAGCACTACAATATTTTCATCAGAATTCTTGACTTCGGCTTCACCAGGTAAGCCACAAAAGATAGACGTATGTTTACCAATATCCAAATACTAGATGTACGGATACACAGGTGTTCCACAATGCTAGTGCAGTTTATTTTAAGAATTTTCTATCAAGTTGCAAAGATTAATGCGTCTTTGTTTATTTAGCACAATTTGGAAAATCTCTTCAAACATATCTTCTTCGATTACTGCAAATTCATACTGTGTACTATCTCTAGACATAGATAGGTTGGTTGATTTGTGGAATAACTAAAAATGGTATTGGCATGTGAAAATTAAGCTTACTTCTTTTCATACAATAGTATTGTATGTTTTATATTTGCTTTTCTTATCAGTCTATCAGTTTGTCATGTAGTCAGTCATTCAGTCACTTTGCCAGTCATGTACGCATGCTTTCATGTAGTAGTCATCATTATCATGCTGATGTCATTCAAAGTAATGAAGTGTTTTGTTCAGTACGCTCAAACACCCAAATTCTTACTCATATACGAGTATGTATATATACAATATATGTCTACTACTATATCTATGTGTGTATCTGTATATGTCCTTCATTTTGTTTCTTCTTCTTGTTCTATATGGTACATATATATGTGTATGTATATCTGCATGTCTCAGCATACTGTGTTTTGTATTATTATATTTCCTTTAGCACATCTTGGTGTCTAAATTGTACTTGTTCTAGTATACTTGTTTGTTGCTTTGTCATTGTTATTATGCTCATTGTTGTTGTTCTTGTTCTTATTATTGCTGTTATTTGCTTTTCTTTATGTTGTTGCCTTAAATTACATTCCATGTACTTTATCACCTTGTTCACTCTCTCTGTCTCTCTCTCCTTCATCACCATAGTCATCCTCATCTTCATTTATAGCTGGTGCCGTTGGTTCCTCTTATTGTACTTCATTTAAGAGTAACTTTCTTTCTTTCTTTACATTTGCCACGTATTTCCTTGTACTAATTTTATTATTCATCCGCGTAGTCTTCATCTCTCTCTCTCCATTATTCACTTCATAAACTTGCATGTGACTTTATTTAACTGTTATTTCTACCACATTTTATTTACCAAAACACAAAGCCCCGTGAATCTACATGCAATATGTTGCATGATTTATTATAAAACACCATCTTTTTATTCAATTGCTCGCTTCCGCTCCTGTCATACTTTTGTGCTATTAAATTATCTCTGTAATTATTATATTACAACATTCTGTGTGAAGTCTCTTTTCATTTTCATTACCATTTTGGGTTTTTTTTTTACTAATATTGTATAAACAATATAACATTCCATCTGTTATATGATTAAATGTGACAAATATATTATTAATGGGGAATTGTACAATAATTTAAAACTGAAATATTTCTTTATTTTGATTTATTTGCTTTTAAAAAGACATATAATAAAATAAAAAATAATAATAAATTTAATCAAAATAGATTTGAAATAGAATCTATCAAGTAATTGGAAATATATTGTAGCTTAGTGGTAAAACATTCAAGGGGTGTCGCCTAAGAGGTCCTATTTTATTCATTCCTACTCATTTATTTTTTTAATAAATATCTATGATTGTTGACAGGGTTTTTGATTAGCATTTCAGTCATATTTTGCCCAAACTGAAGAAATTGAGTTAATGATGGTTTAGAAAAACCAAATTCCGCACATGATCAATTTTAGTGTCTTTTTGTTGCACTATCACATCATTATTTACTTGGAATACCGACGATGTTTCTGACGCAATTCAACTTGTCTTTCATATGAGAAGCTATAATTGACTTCATCCAGACTTACGAAATAAACATTGAATTGATCGGAAGCTACTTTCTCACTATCCTACTTTATAAATTTCCTACATGAGAGTTAAATACTTATGACATTGATTGCCGATATCATGGACCGTGACTTTTCTTGTTACTGACAAACTCTAACTAGGACGTTGCTCTCATAGCAAAAGTTCTTGTCTAATTATGTAACTATATTAAAAACATTTAAAATCATAAAAAATAAAATAGTAGCGTTGCCCTAAGCGCGTTGCTACGCCAACGATGTTTTGTTAATTGCTGTTTCTCATACAATGAACACAGCGATTGAACGATCTTCGCACTTCCCTTCTCTTCTCAATAAACGCAAATTGAGAGAGAGAGTTTTGTTTTACAAAAAAACAAAGAGCACAATGCTATTGTGCGTACCATCATAACATCATAATGACGTTCATGAAGTCTTCAAGGAAAAATGAGCCTAAGCAAGTCAACAAGAATGCAGATCTATAGAGAATCAATGTTTGTCTCTCTCGAAGCAAGCACGACAATCGCCAATACATATGAGACTGAAGCATGCGAACCAGTGCAACGTTTCGTTGCTCGCTTCGCTCAGGCACAAGCTGAACGAAACACAAGAACAACACTATATAAGAAACTGATGACAAAGAAGAATTTGCATACACAGAAGAAAAAATGAAAACAACAACATTATGCATGACATTTGTTGAAACAAAAAAAAAACCACATGTATTCACAGTGCCTCAAGCATCTTGAAAATACTGAAACAATCAGCGTTGAATCATGAGACTGCTTCTGCTTCACACACACAAGCAATCATAGTGAGAGCGAGAGTATCTTTTTTTTGTGAGCGCAAACACGTTTCGTTACGCAAATGTTCAATACATTTGAGAGACCTTTCGCAGCCGAATGCTTCACTGCACATCTCTGGTGCGTATTCAATAAATGAGAGGAAAAATACAACAATAACAGCAACCACAGCATTAACAACGAAAAAACGTACAAAACGTTTTGTGCTTGGTCTTGTAGGGATTTTGCAAATACTTAATACTTAAAAATAGTACATATATGTTACTTTAAAAAATGAGAATAATAAGTATGCAACTCCATTCATTAGCATTCATTTGTTTAAAAAAAATTATTAATTAAAAATTAATGTTAATAAGTTGGTAAAAACTGCCCGTATCTCAATAACAGCGCCACCTACCGGGTGCAACCGTAGCGTACACCCATCTAGGTTACCCCATGAGTACAACAAAAAAAATGTATATGGTATATTGTTAGCTGATATAATTAATAATCATTATCAACATGAATGTTAGTGTCTCACTATATCTCGATGGGACTATGGAATATAGATTGTTCCTAGACTATTCGAGAGTTGTACAAAAATGCATAATATGCGTTCCCGAGGATTCTATTCATTTTCTATCAAAGACTGACAGAATATTAGAAGAGTCTCTATTCCTTATTTTATTGTATGATTAGCCATTCCGTTTTCATAGACTGTTTTTTGTGATATTTATGTATAAAAGTTAAGTAACTTCATAATTTCACTGTAAAATTTCAACTGTCTATGAAATGAATAAAATTTTATTTATTATCTTTTTCATTCGAAATCAAAATCAAATATATAAAAAATTGAATATGAATATGTATATATGTAAGTCTCGTATAGATTCTGAAACTGCTGAACCCATTTTGATGAAATTGTAAGGTCATCTCTAGCATAGTCTTGAGAGTGATTCAATAAAGTTTGGTACGAATCTGCTATTGACTTGTTGTTGTCGAGATATTGGTGGTAAATAGTTTGCATACAAATCTTAGAGGTTTATTTTAAAATCAATCAAGTCATCTTTGTCAAATATAGCAGGAAATTATGCCAATATTGATATCAAAAGTATTTCAATTAATGCGCAATGAACTACATTTAAAAAAATAGCATGATTCACGTCGGAAGCACGCCGGGAAAGCTAGTATAATATAGTTTTTTATTTTTATTTGTTATAACAATATCATTTGCATAATTCAATTAATTTGTTGTTTCTTTATTAAAATAAAATATGTATATGTACTAACTATATACTTATTAATAAAATGCCATGGATTTCATCAAAAATGAATATGAAATTTAACGGATTTCTGTGCTTAAAAATTTTCATAATTATGCAGTATAAAATTGTCACTAATGGGTAATGTTCATTATAGCGTTAATAAGTTAATTGAAAACAAAGTCATATCATGTTATTTTCAATTTTAAAATTGTGTAAAAAATTAACATATCTGAGAGTCACGCTGTGCATACAAATTGTATGATATTTTGCAAAATGAAACTATAAAAATCACTTGTAGCACTTCTGTCATATTATTATCTTAGTAAAAAGCAATATAAGATAAATGTAACTTTGATAGAGAGAAGAAGTTCACACCTTCTCAACTGCCATTTTAAACAGACTTATGTCTTTTTAACGTATGTCTTAATACATTTGCTTAAAATTGTAATTATTAAAAAAACTTTTCAATTTTAAACATTCTAAGAGTTTGAGAAATAATATTAAAATTTATTTAATTGGAAAATTATATCATATCAAAGCATCAAAAAACTATCGAATAAATACTTTTGTAGCAAAAAAATTGAAGATTAATGTCCATATTTACATTTATTTAATCTGTTTTTACCTGGAAGAACAGCAAAACGTATTGACTTAAGAAAAGAACTAACAATTATAATACTGATTTTATTTTTTAACTTTGAACTTTAAATTAACTAAAAAAATAACTACATAAGACTGTAATGTATTTAAACGAATTGTTTTTTTTTTTCTCTTTTTTTGCAGCAAGCAATTGTCCTTAGAGAGGAAACAACCGGAAACGGAAGTAGCACAAGACCCATCAGCGACAATTGCACAATAAAAACATAAACAAAACAAAAAATAGCCGACACGAGTACTGAAGGAAGGACACAAGACGCGTGTCGCATACAAAATAATAAGAAATATAACAAAACAATAACAACAACAACAAAAACAACGAGTACCAGTGACTACAAGGACAACATTATAAACACCCAAAGTCAAATAAAACCACAAAAGGAAGATGTAAGCAACGAAGGTTTAGAACAAAATGCATTACGTTATAATTTCATTAAGGAAAGCCTTCTTCACGCAAGTTACAACGGCAAAGGCAGCAGACTTGAATAAAACAAAATAGAAATAAGAAAGCGGGGCTGAAAGAGGAAGGTAACGTACAGGAGGAGAGAAAAAGTAAAGTGCTTAAAGCCATAAGCAACGTGCAAAAAAGGACCTTATACAACAACAACAACAACACACAAAACAGCAGGCGACAGCGTTGGCTTGCCTCAGTTTTGAAAAGAAAATAAACCAAAGGAACGTCTACGAACTGTGATTGTTGATTTAAATTGTGTAGCATCAAGAGAAGGCAACTTTCTTTTTTCTTGTTTTGTATTTTGTTTTGTTATGTTCTGCATCATCGTTGCTTTCTTTATTTCACTTTATGAAATTAACACAAAGGAACGCGCGCGACTACACAAAAAGGGATAAGTCCTGTGAGTGGCGATAACGGATGCGAAGTACACCAACATTCTCATTCACAAAGATGATGATAATGATGACTATGATGACGACGTCATCTCTTATTATAATGAAAAGTAGACAACATAAGGAACAACACCAAGAACAACAACAACGAGAGCAACAAACGACAAAGCTGAAGTATTTTTATTGTTCCTCGACGCTTGAGTACGCAACGTGATTCACAAATGAAACAGTTGAGCGTTAGCGACAAGGACATAGAAGGACAACACTATTATAGACAAAGATTTTGATGATCAACTTAATAAGCAACGTACAGGAATGAACATGAATGTCGCCGCCACGCATAGATGGCGCTAATGATATTTATAAAGCGACAAAAAAAAGCAAGCAAAACATTGACAAAGAAACTACAGCACAGCACAACACAGCACAGCACAAAAAGTTATAAGTAACTGTGGAGTGGAGTAAGAAGAAAAAATTGAATATAAAAGATATAAAAGGCCTATGAAGAGACTTCATTGTTGTTGTCTACTATATAGTAAAGTAATTTGACACGAAAACGTGACTGAGCGAGCGCGTTACGAGTTGTCAATCTAAAGAAGAAGAAAAAGAGAAGAACGTAAAGATACTTAAATAAATTACAAAAGAAAAAGGAAGCTGTTGGGACGCCATTTTGATTTTTAACAGAAAAGAGTTCACATCCCAAACTATTAACATGTCTCTCACAAGCCAACACCAGAGATTTCAGCAACACTATACGTGGATCCTACGTAATTTTAATATTGCACTACTCATCCTTGGTTTAGTGCTAAGTGCAAATGCTTGTCCGCCGGAAGTATGCATTTGCAAGTGGAAGGGAGGCAAGCAAACAGTTGAATGTGGTGGCCAACAGTTGCCCACTATACCCGATGGCATGGATCCGGGTACTCAAGTGCTGAACTTCTCAGGTAATGCACTTCAAGTACTCCAGAGTGAGCGTTTCCTGCGCATGGATCTTCTTAATCTTCAAAAGATATACCTGTCTCGCAATCAATTGATACGCATTCATGAAAAGGCTTTCCGTGGCCTAAGTAATCTTGTAGAGTTGGATCTGTCTGAAAACTCTTTACAGCATGTACCGAGTGAAACATTTCAAGATTATAGCTCATTGATGCGTCTCACATTGAGCGGTAATCCAATACGAGAGCTAAAAACCTCTGCATTTCGACATTTGTCCTTTTTGACGACACTCGAGCTGAGTAATTGTCAAATTGAGAGAATCGAAGATGAGGCTTTTGTTGGCATGGACAATCTGGAGTGGCTGCGCCTGGATGGCAATCGAATAGGGTTTATGCAGGGAGCTCATATATTACCTAAATCATTGCATGGCATTAGCCTTCAATCAAATCGTTGGACATGTGACTGTCGATTGCTAGACATGCACGGTTGGCTAGTAAACTATAATACGCCACAAACCGAGGAGCCAAAGTGTGTGGAGCCATTACGTTTGAAAGGTCAAATCATTAAATCCCTGAAAAAGGATGAATTGGCTTGCCTGCCTGAGGTCAAACCGCAGTCGACATATACCGAAATTTCCGAGGGCCGCAATATGTCCATTACGTGTGTGGTGCGTGCTATTCCCGAACCGAAGGTTCTGTGGCTCTTTAACGGACAGGTCATGACCAATGATAGTTTCGTAGACAATCTGCATATGTATTACTATATCGATGAAAGTGGCGGCAATGGAGCTGAAGAGAAACGTAGTGAAATCTTTATTTACAATGTAGGCGCCGAAGATAATGGTACATTCTCGTGTGTCGGTCAAAACATTGCAGGCACCACCTTCAGTAATTACACGCTGCGGGTTATCATCAAAGAGCCACCTGTCGTCAACGAAGTCTCCTTTCCCCGTGACTACATGAATTACATAATAGCGAGCAGCACCGGAGGCGGCATCATCTTCATTGTACTACTCTGCACTATTTTAGTGAAGTGTAAAAAGACAGAGCCTGCGAAACGTAAGAAGTGTGCAGGTCCTGGCGGTGCTGTTACGAGTATTGCAGGCAATACAGACTCAACGGCTTGTAGCACGAATGAAGCAAGTATGATGAAGTGTGCAAGCATCTTGACGGATGGCGATAGTTTAAATGGGGGTGCTGGCTTACTGATGAATGATAATCTCACACCAACTAAGTTGTGCAAGGAAAATGGGGGAGGTGGCACAGTTGGAGGTGGGAGTGCAAGTGTTATTGGTGGTAGCGTCATGCTTGGTGGTCAAATGCAACAGAATCTTTTGCTATATGCTGGCCCTACACAACAGCAATTGAACGATGCCATCCAACTTAATATGTCGCTTAGCCAGGCTGGCAATGCAAACGGCACAAATGGTACACCACCACCTCAACAATTGCTGCTAAGCAATGGCCTAGCAACTGCCTTCTGTTCACCACCCTCATCAGTGCGAAACTATCAAGAGAAGAATCCAGATTTGGTTAATGATGCCGCAGAAAGTGTTAAGCACAAGCTAAAATCTGCTGTTTCACTCGATGCCACCACTGATTATGATGCAGCTAGCGACTGCTCAGGCCCCTGCAGCATACAAAGTGGTATCTCAAATACACCTGTGCAGTACGACAGTTGCTATCAGTTGTCGGCACCTCAATTCCAAAACCTGCGACCGAATATGAACGCTACTAGTGTGTCCCGTTTTTCGGGTATGACCACATTGCCACGCGGCATACAACTGAAAAATGTCATGAGCATGCAACCACAGCATCAGGTGGATGTGCACCTCAACCCAGTTTGTTTCCTCGGACAGGATGGTTTCGCTTATGACTACAGTAGTGCGCACTTAGCAGCAGCAACGGCATCTTCCACGTCAGCTCCACCGCAGCATCAGCAACTTCAGTTGCAACAATCATTACCTAATGGTGGACAGCAACAAGTGCAACAACAACAGCAGCAACAGCAACAGAATTTCTACCGCACTTTACCGCATAATCGTGCTCACAAGCAACGTGAACAATTTGCTTCTGCCGCATTACAAAATTCTGGTATGCGTTATAGCCTTGAGGCTGAGTTCGTTCAACGATCAAATATACCCGTTGGCTATGACAAGTATCTGCCGAATGTACGCTTCACGGCGGAGGGCTATCCACAGGCCATGCTGCAGCCACTACAACAGTTCCCATCGCCACCTGACGGCTATAAAAGCAGCAATAGCGAAAGCGGCGTTCAGCCACCAGCGACATTCCAGCAATGGCCAAGCTGCCTGCCTGGTTACCATGCGCAGCAGGTACATTATCCCTCTACCATATTAAGTGTACTGCCAATGCAACAACAACAACAGCATCAACAGCAGCAGCAACAGCAACATCAACAGCAACATCAACATCAACAGCAACATCAACAGCAAGCACCAGGAAACTCTGCATCAACATTATCAACAGCAGCAGGATCGTCGGTGAATGCCTCAAATCAGACACAATCACAATCACAATCAAGTCAGTCATCGTCATCTTCAACTATGAGTAAACGATGTCTTGGTACGCAAGCAGACAATTCAACGATACCGGAATGCGATGAAACGGATATCTCACCAACAGCTTCAAATGCTGGTATGGCATCGGTTGCATCGGCGACTGATGATAGTGAAGGAGCAACTGCAGTCGCATCTGGCGGTAGTGAAGATTCGTCCAAACACCTAAAGCATTTGAATGGTCCTTTGGCGGACAGTCCCGACGAGGGATATGTTGGTGAGACACAAGAGACGAGCGACATATGACAACGCAATGCAACGAAAAATTGCAAATACACGAGCGTGGCTGCCTTAGACGATTCAGTGGCATTGTAAAGCGGAAACGGAAACAAAGCTGATGTCATCAAAGCGAAACCGGAAGTATAATACATCTTACTGCTAGTGCTGCTGTTGAGTATTTTTTAGTAGGTTTTTAATGATAGTCGATAAGCCAATTTGTACACAACAATGCAAGTATTTGATATTACTACTCACTCACTAATGTAGGAACCCACCTACCTCCATTTCACTCTTTTTGTTAGCCCCATTTAATTGTGAATTTAATTTCAACGACACCAAAAGTAAAGTAAGTAAGAGTTAAAAGAAACAAAAATCAGTATAAAACATAACTTCTAATGCTTTCTTCTCAACATCACTGTATAAGCAATTTCTTTCTCTTTTGTTGTGCTAACCTAATAATGTTGAAAAACAAAAATAAAACCACAAAACAAAAGCATATGCTCTTTGTTTTCCACTTAGCTTGTTGTTCTTTATTCTATTTTTCTTTCACCAATCTATACAAGACTTTCTTCTCTCTGCTACTCAGTTCCCGTTCCTTTGCATGGCAATCCTAAACACTGAAAGCGAAACTTGCAGAATTTTATTTCCGTTGATGTAATTGAAAAAGTTTTTCATTTAATATTAACTTTATTGCTTCTTTTCCTTCATCTTGATACGTATTCTTTCTGTTTCTTTGCAACTCAGCTCGTTTCTCAAAATAATGTAGAAAACAAAAATTCATTGAAAATTCTTAGTGATAAACCACGTGTGTCTGGCCCTTATTTTGTGGGGGCATGGCAGTCAGGTGTTTACGCAACAATTGAATAAGAGAAAAATACAAAAGCAGTGACTTCCTTTTTTTCTTTTTCATTTATTCTGCACACCACCACTCTTTTTGTCAAACATACAATAATTTAACAATAGCAAAAGCTCGCGCACTTTTCATTGCATACTTCGAGGCGTCTGCGCCTTTATTTTTTTTTCCTATGACAACAATTTTCATATAAACATAGGTACTAACATACATATATGTAGAGCTTATAGAATGCTGCACTCTTATTCTATTGAATTCAGAACAGAGTAGAGTGAGTTTCAGGTGATAAGAAGAAAGCAAAGAGTTCGAGACAAGCCAAGACAAGGATATTTTTAAAAGAAGTTTTTCAAGTGGTTATGGTTATGCAGCATGAAGTATGTGTTCAAGTGTCCTTGACACGTTGTTGTTAAGAAAAGAAGGAGGCACCAAAAAAAACAAAAGAGATTGCTTTTGTGTTGCTGTTGACTTTCAATGAGTTTCATAGCCAACAATAAATAACAACAATGAGAACGAATGTTCTCTATTAGATTTATGCATATGTGTGTCACTTCAGTCAGTCACTTTCCCCATTTCTCTATATATTTCTCCCTTCGTTTTTCCAAACGCACATGCATTCTCCTGACTATAATACACCTTATTTTCATGATATCAGCAATTATTTTATTCAGAGCATCACATTACAGTATCTTTTCTGCGAAAAGCTTCAAATCAATACAATTTACTTTTCGCATTTATACATATTCAAATACATAAGTACTTGCATAGTAGAGTTTAGTTAGAAAATAAGTACATACTACATAGTATATTTATGTATATAAAGTAATTGGAAAATAAGTAAAAGTAAAAATAATCCCAACCATTATTTAATAAAAAACAAAACATGTTTCTATGTGAGCTACAAAAGACTTTGTTGGAAATAAATATTTGAAAAAAAATGAAAAATAAAAGTTGTATCTTCAGATTACTTCTTAAAAATATTTCCATATAATTTTGGTAGAGTAAACTGCTACAATACTATTTATAAAAGATGCTGGACAAATGGTTAAAAAACTTCAAACATTTGCATTTATTGGAAATTAAAGAAAACACAAAAAATTAAATGATAAATTAATTTAATAAATTAATTTAATTGAAAAGACAGTTAATAAAAACAACAAACTAAAGGACATCAAAAACAAACTCTCTATAAAATAAATCAATATGTAATAGCGAAGGATTCAAGTTATATGAAAAAAAGATTAAAAAAACAAAACAGAAAAATATAATTGAAATTAAAAATGCATAAAATATTTAAAAACAAATGAATAAATTTAAAAGAAAATATTGTATAACTCAAGCAATCAGATAAACAAGAAATACAAAAAAAAGAAACCATAAAAATAATTGTATTAATAATTAAAAACAAATAAAAAATTATCTTTTGACAAAAAAAAAAATTAGTTAAAAAAAAATCACAAAGTGAGTTTTATTTGGTTGGAGAACAGAAAACGACATTAAAGCACATTAATTAAATATAAATATATATATATAAATAAAATAATAATAATAAAAATAATAAAAAACAAAGCAGAAAAAATCATTTAGAATAATAAAAATAAAATATGTTAAATGTAAAATAAGTATAATGAAAATAACCTATAACAAATATATGGTATAATACTAATTAAATATTAAAATATTAAGTTAATTAAGTCATTTAAAACTAAGGAAATGAAAGTAAAGAAATGCATAATTTAAAATTAATTAACCAGAAGAAATCGTTAATTTAAGCTAACATAGACAAATATGTATACAAAATTAAAACAAAAATTACATAAGCAAATTGAATAAATAAATTTGATAAAAAATCAAAAAAAAAATAAAAAGAATTAGTTTAAAGACATCACAAATACATGAAAAGAACAAGAACATTATAAATAAATCATGTTAAGTAAATACATAAATGTAAAAAGAAGATGGTGGAAATAAAAATTAATGTAAAAATGCAACAAAAAAAAAAATAAAAATAAATAAATAAAAAAGGAAATAAAGAATTTAATAAAATTATAATAAAATTGGATTTTATTTGGCTAACCGGTCGATTCTCGTTATTAGATTCGTTATAAGAAATGTAATGATAAAATCAAAGTTAACAGTGTGCACAAATATTTAATATTTGTTTATTAGAAACATCAGTTAATAAAAAACAAATAAACTATTATTAGAAATGCTGAGAGCCATGTTTGTCTTTAACAGCAAGTTGGCACAACAAATCTTATAACGAGAATCGACCGGTAAATTTGTTTATTAATTCTCTTTTCAGAAATATTCAGGCCATTCACAACTATAGTCGTGTTTGGTATGTGGTAAAAAAAATACACACAATGAAATACCGAATGTTACAAGAACTCTCAGCCTATGATTACATTTTTGCTCGGTAAATGGTATATTGTATTATTTTCCAGTGCTAAGAACAATAATGCATGAGAGCGATAGAGACAACAAAGGTACGGTCATTTCTTTTAATCGTCTATGAACGCCTTTTTATTTGTGGTACATTTACATATAAATAATGCACTGCAGTATTCACAGCCTTTTTTATGTTATTTTTTTATCACATAGCGAATACGACGATACCGAGTAGGTGTGAATGGCCTTACTGTATTATTTGAAAACACACAAGAGAATAAAATATTCTTCTAGTTGAAAACAATAATAATTACTGATTCTGAATTAAGGCATTAAAAACAGCGGAGTATTAATTTTTATCTTTTAAAGATTGCTTTTTTGTAGAAACCAAATCTATACATATAAAATGGGACGAGAAAAAATGTTTAACGGCTTTTCAATTCAACAACGTTTGATCAACAGCATGAAAGTTGGCATGTACATGAAGAATGTTTCTATGATATCCACTTTGTTGCAACTCGAAAGTTTTTAAATAAGAAGTAAATTTTTTTTTGGCTCTACTGTATTTTCAATATGCTAACATACAAAAATCTCATTGCTACAGAACTCCGTTTCTGTTTGATCATGTTTTAAAGTTTAACAGTACGGATGGCGCGAATCTTTATGGCACTTTATCGAAACGAGAACATGGGTTTTTGGACATTTTCATAGTCAAATATAATGGTGAAAGGTTATGCATTTTAATTTATTTTGATTATCATAGATTAAAAAAATACAAAAAGGTTAAAGAAAATTTGTTTAGCGTAAATATAGAACAAAGGCCATTCTAAGTTTTGGGATCCCTTAATAAGTTCCTTATAGGGAAAATTAGGAAAGACATTTTTCTTTTCTTTCTTTTTACATACAAAGGTAGATAAGAATGTTATTGTCTTCGCCAAATATATTTCAAATTCATTAAAAAAAAATAAAACTGTTTGTTTATTTTGTTGAAATGCATATCCTTTCACAGTTATATCCCTTCGTATGACTCGTTGTCCGATTTAGATGCTGTTTTTTTCTTTAGAAAGAAAAATTAAAATAAAAATAGACGTGTTTCAGCGTTTTTAGCATTTTTTTTTATTTTATTATTGTTTTTCACAAAAATCGGTATGATGAATTCAGCATCAAAACTTGTCTTATTCAATTCAAATGATGATTTGAACATATTTACCATCAGAATGGTTCAAATAAAATATATAGTTTCTCTTTTTATATTTTTAAAAATTTTATTTGCACACAAATTACAATATTGGCGCCAAAATTTAACATATCATCAAAACACAAGCTTTTTTAGAGTGACCAGAGTAAATATAATAAAAATCACATGTGCAAAGCCTTTCTAAATTTAGCACATACATTGCATAATAATTGAGTTTCAACGGTATGTTGCAGATCTGCATCATAGCCATATACTTAAGGGATATTTGATTGTGAAAATGTCATTTTTGAACATATTCACTGTTAATATCGCACTAGTTTTTACAAAAGTAATCTTTGATTTAAATAATTGCGTTTCCCTTTATTAGTAAAGTAGAATAAACCAAAATTTAACATTCAGAAGTCAGAAACAAAAATGGTTTTGTAGAAGGTTACTTCGTTGGAATCTTTCCAGCATTCGTAGTGTTGCATTTTGGGTGAGTGTTGTTGGAAATGCATTAGGATGCATTTGAAGCCACTGATTGTAATGGCTGGTATGTAAATTTACTTCATCAAAGACTGCAGGTGACTGGATATCTCTATGCAGGGTAGAGTTGCACACAAACAATGCTTTCCTTGATGAAAATTCTGAAATTTCCTTATGTTACTCGCGGCAGAGAGAGATGCCTTAAATTTGTATGGCATAAAACCAAGTTGGTGCCAGTATTTGCCTGTAAATCAATATTTTGTTTACTAACGAAAGTTTACAAGTTGGACGTAGCAGTCAATTTCAATTCCGCGACTATGTACCAGCATGCCGTGTGTAATTTTATGTGTGCACGCCAGATGAGGCAAGATATCTGGACAAAAGCCTTGTCTCATCGAGAAATAACAATTTGATGATTTGCCTGATTGATTGGCTCAATCATGGAATCGCTGATCATCACTGCTGCTTCTGTGGGCGAGCCAGAAATGTACAGAACGCAAGTGTCATCTGCACCATATGTGCGCAGTAAATTGTCTACACAATATTGCCATCTGGTACACCAACCCTGACCTGTCGCTTTGACATCTCAGTATAAATTGATACTGAAAATGTTAGAAGCTTTATATACTTACATAATTTCCTTTAAATCCAGTTCAAGCATATGCGGAAAATTACAGTACCTAGATATTGAAATCGTAAGTAATTTTTTTAATTAACCATCCCTAAAGAGAGTTTCTACTTTGTTTCCCTAAAAGTTTTTTAACCTCTTGACCCTGAGGGTTCCACCAAAAGAGCTGATCATCATATTACATTGAGATCTTTCCGAGAGATATGCCTGCATTTGATAATCTGACCGATTGAAAGCTGAAGATATTTTATTGAAACAAATCATCGTAAAAATGTATATTGAAAGGAATATACATACTTCATTTATGATATGAAAGCCAAAATGTGCCTTAGAGCATGTTTAGAATGAATCATGAAAATGCAAAAGATAGTTAACATGAATAATAATGAAAATTCGATGGATATGAAAATTTAAAAATTGGAAAACAATGCTTCAATTTGATGAGTAACACGCAATCTTGACATGACCGCAACATGTCACTGTGCAAATTTGTTGCAGTAGAAAATCCCAACAATCAAGGGCTTGTTTCATTTTAACACTGCTTCCCTGTTGGTGGGAAGAATGAACAGGATGGGAATTGAGAATTCAAAATGAAAATGTAGATAAATAGTTGCATAAAACATACACGCACACACACACACACACACACACATACACATTTAGGTGCACACACATACACAAAAAAAAAAAAAATAACAAAACACATCAACAATAAATACGCAGCAAACGGCAGATGACAAATATTACACGTACGCACTATGGTTCAGCATTGTTTGTATGAGTGCTAGGATGGATCAAAAAATAGCATATCATCTTCAATGACAGGCAGGCAGTGATGCATGCTAACAGTAACAACAACAGTAGCAGTAACAAAAACGTGAAGGATAACGAGCTAAAACCAGGAAAACAAGGATATATTTACAACGCTCATAGGAGATACCAACAACCAAACGAATGAACCAACGAAGGAAAGAACGAACGAAAGAATGGCAAATGGAATGAGCTAAACGGATATGCTGGAGAATGTGCATGATATCGGAAGGATACATGGTTGCATCATAGCACATTATTCGTTTCACTTCACAATAATTCCATTAAAAATTGCAACTGGGTCAGAGTTCCAAGTACTCATACTCGGAGTATGTGTAAAAGCTTTAAGCATGTGTTGTTCCACACCATGTGTAAGCATTTGTATGTTTGTGCGTATTCATATGCGTGAAGAAAGCAATCTGTAACCACTCGGTGAAAGTAAAAAGTGTTATAACCTGCAGCATAAAGCAATTTTCCCAAAATTTTTGCTGAGTTGCCAATAAAATGCTATCGAACATATGTACGAGTACATACAATATTAAAGTTGTTTCAGATTTAAAAAGTAAAAAAAAAACACACTCAATAGATAGTTACTTTTTTGAGCAAAGTAATATAGTACCTTAAAAAAATGAAGATTGGACTCATTTTCATGAAAAAATTAACTTTCCACACAAAGCCCATAAAGGTAATGATGGTTCAGGTAAACACAGTCTGAGCAAAGATGCACTCATATATTTGGTTTGTTTGCATTCAATATATAAGTATCTAAAACTAAGCCAACTATTGCTTAAAGATTTGATATAATGGAAACAGAGAAAAATAAGAGGTCATATTCGACAGATACCCTTTTTAAAATGAAATTTAATGATTTAATAATTTTCAATGTTTCAAAACAAAGTTTATTGTGGCTTTTGGCTACGGCCTCGCATTGAGCGATTGAGTGCGCTTCTCTAGCCTTAGGCTTATAGTGTGAGAGGTATAACTTCCAATAATCGCAGTTTAATAACAGGAACCACATAATCTGAGAAGAATATTTATTTATTTATTTTAACGAGTAACTAACTGCTATGTCCTTCGACTCGCAATTTAATGACATCGGATGAGACAGGATTGGCAGGAGTCCAGAAGATGGTCTTCAGTGACATCAGCCTCGCAAAGATTGCATGGTGGACATACTGATTCTTTGAGAAGGTGTTAATGCGTGGTTTGAGTAAATCCGATACGCAGGTGGTTCCGTATGATCAACTGGTTAAGTTAGATGGTATACAGATTGATAGAATAAAAAAAAAACATTTATATAAATTGAAAGTTGAAAGTTCAGTTGAAATATATGAGAACGTAGTCTAAAGCTCCAACTCCCCATATGTTTTTAATTAACTACATTTTTTAGGGTTCCTTTCGCAAAGCCTATGCTGTCCGTCCGTCTGTCAGTGAGCTCTATCTCATGAGCCGTAATAGGTAAACTGTAAAAATTTTCACAGGGTGTGTAAATCAATTGCTTCTATAATTAAAAGTAATAAAAATATAATTAAAACATAAGGGGGTCCCCATACAAGAAACGTATGATCCAACAAGCACTGCACGCAGTTTGTATCATTTTTTTCGCATCTTGGTCAATTTTGTTGTTGTATACTTTAAAGTGCTGTTTAAATATTTCACATTTGCGACAAAAACAACTTCAGAAAGAGGTACAAGCAACACGTCGAACAAATTTTCATACATAGTGTTAAACCTTGAGTGGTGGTCTATCGATTTCATCATCAAAATTCTTGATCAGAATACACCTAACACAAATTTTCCAACAAAATCTGAAGGGCATTTATGTGTTGGAACCCTCAATGGTTAAAAATATTTGGCACAACAAAATCATTTTACCGATTTAAGGGACTTAACGATTTGATTACTGATATCATATTTTCTCCCTATAAAAGGAAATTGTAAATCAAAAAGAATTTTTGTGTTCAGTTTTACTGAAATTTAGTCTGGCATGTATGGTTTTGTCCGATATATCTATTAATGTGTTACAAATATCACGGCTAAGTGATAATGCCATTCATATTTATGAGGCATATAAGAAATGTCGGAAAATCAAAGCAACTGAAATCAAGTTAAGTCGTTGACGTTGTCATCCTTTCATGGAAAATCATAGCAAACCATGACATTGCCTACCACCATCCACCATTGGATCCGTAGTGTACTATACTATACTGTGCTGTGTCATGTCGTGTCGAGTCGAGTCGACAAAAGCGCGAATAATTAATGTACGCATAAAAACAAGTGACTTGTAAATATTGCCGCCGGAACGAAAGGCAAGAAATGTCAAGTAAAGCGTAAGAAGCAAAACACAAAATACACATCGTAAGGATATCCTAAGCGTTGCTTCACTTGACACTAGCTTCGATAGCAATATAACTACACACAAGTCTATCTAGTTACATGTATGTATGTATGAATCTATGAGTATGAGTATTTGTGTTTAGGAATAGCAAACGCAGCTACTTACTATGTTACTAGATTCTTAAAAGAGGAAGGATGCCCAACACCATCATGGCAATGTTTGTATGTGTATTTCACATTATTAGCGCCCTCTACTAAGGCAAGAAGCTTTCAGCACATCTTTTTTAGGAAAGAGGCAAATGTTTCCCTTTCCTCTTTATGTTTACTTTCTTGGCCCATTTGTTTTCCATATACTTATATACAATATATGTGTATAAATATGTGTATATGTGTGTATTGTCTTCTTGAATGCTTTTGGTTTTCCTTATCGTTTGGTTTTGTTGTTCCTTTGTTGTCCCTTCGCTTTGCCTATTGCCTCTCTTTCTTTGTTTATGTTGGCAAGTGATTGTGATTGTGACATTGTAACTGTACAATTACATAAGGAAATGCGCGCAAACATGCACAGATTCGTTAAGAAGATACTACTATTCTATCTATATATACATATAGTAACTTGTATACAATACAAATGTATCTCTCTAGTATGTGGAGAACAAATTGCGCTCTTATCGTATGTTTATTTTAATTCTATTTTATTTGTCACAAGCACATGCACACACATATGCCTAATACTTAAGAGAGTGAGAGAGAGAGAGATAGTATGTGAGGGTCCTTAAGCATCCTAGTAAGCATTTTAATACTAGGCCAGCTTAGTTATTTAGTTGCTGGATTTTCTATTGTAAATTATTCTGATGAATTTTGCCTTTTGCTAATTATGATATTCAGATTTTCTAAGAAGTCCTTTAGAGATCTAATTTAACTTAAAACATAAGTGCAATTGGATTTTTTTTATCCTTTGGTTAAAATTCAAATTAATCAAGCTTAAAGCTGTCACCGATGACCTTCAATGAAATTTTCATAATTATTATAAATTCCCCAATGTGCTATTATATAATATTCTAAAGATTGACACAGAATAGAAGAGAGAGAGAACGAGTGATATCCCTTATGGTTTTTATTCTTGTACAATATTTCCATAGAAAAAGGACATACTATCGCTCAACATTAATTTGCATATCTAATAAATAAGTGTGTGCTTTAAAGCGAAAACATTTCCGAGAACAAATCAACACAAAGAAGAATGACATCAAGAGTATACTAGCAAGGACAAACTTAAGCCCAAACTCCAGCAACAAATCAAAAACCAAACTAAAACTTGCAGGACTTTCACAATGAAAATGGGCAAGGCAAAGATGAAAGACAACAACAAAAACAACAAAAAGCGCAGATGTTAAAATGTTTTCAAATTAATTCAACTCATGAAATATTCACAACAACAGAACAGAACAAAATAGAACACTAAATTGAGGATTTTGAATCTGTGAAGAGGCTTTCAGAATATCAGAACATACCAAATATACTAAAATGGTTGGTCAAAACCAAACAATCAACAGCAAGAACAACCATATGTCTTCTATTTCTTACAATTGTCTCTGCCTCTGTGTCTCTATGTTAATCTATCTTTCAGAATATCTGCCAACCAACAACTAGTAGTCGTATGTCCATTCAATATTTGTGAGTAAAAGATATCTTACAATATAAAATACAATAGACCCCTGGACTATTTGTCAATGTTTGAATTCATTTTACAAATCAATTGTTGACATTTTTTCCAACAGAAACTCTTCAAAAGTTTAAAAGTTTCCATAAGACATCAAACAATACAAACAAACAGACAAACAAATAGGAAAAGTTACCATGGCAAATCTATAAAAGTTGAGATAATTTAATTTTCACACTACACAATAGAAAATTAATAGAATTTTAAATTTTAATTTTCTCTTAATTTGTATAATATGATGATAATGATGATGATGATGATAAACCAAAGTGTGATAGAAAGAAGCTTACATTTAAATGAAGAAAAGAAGAGAAATTTCTTAGTAAAAAGGCTTTAAACATGGCAATTAAGCAGTAAGCTCAATCGATCGATAATTCATGATTTGACTAAATGAAATCCTTTCTATACACACAATACTATGTGTAAGGGTGGGGGTGACTTTGATTACATTTAAATACAATATTTGTTGAAATGTTGTTACAATGAAATCAAATGAAATGAGAAAACACATTACGGTCTCACCTTCTACTGCTACTTAAGTTCGAGACAAGTAAATACTCACTCGGACACCATCAACACAATCTATGCTTTAGGCAGACAATCTTACAGACAAACAAATAGACAAACATTTGGTCAAGCAATCACATACTTGGATATCATCATCAACATCACTACTATCATCATTATTATTGTTAACTTCATCATTATCAACATCATGTGAATTTACTGCTGACTTTGCAAAAAGGTTTAAACGTAATTAACTAGCAAATTGTTACGGCAGACAGACTGACAAGCAGACAGATGAAAGCCTTTAAATACATTTACATAGAATATATTGTATGCTTAACAAAATTAACATGACCAGGAGAAATTTCAGACAACCAAAGGATAACCAAATACAATACAATACAATTGGTTTGCCAACAAAACATTTAAAGGCTTTTGAAGACCACAAGGACTTTGTTTACTTTATGCCATCCAATCATGTTTTGTTCAAAGAAAAAAATATATAAAAGTAAATTGTAAAAGAACTTCATCATACACATTTGTTTCTATCATAAGTTTTGAAGAAAACCGAACTACAATAACACAAACAATCTAAAAATTGAACCATAATGAAATAAGAAAAATGGCGCCTATTAAATCCTTTTTACACACAAACAAATAGTAATACTAATGGATTTTCTTTCTTGGTCATTAAAATGATAACGACAAATGAAAATTTATATTTATTAGAAGATGAAATAAAACAGCAACAACAATAATAAAATACAAACATTTAAGAACTTACAAAACAATAACAAAGCAGAAAACAATTTACAACAATTTCCACTTGACCTACTTTGAAAGGATATCGAAAGAAAACCAAACCAAACCAAAACAAGTCAAAGCTGCAAGACTGTTAAATACAATACATTTTAGCTGCTACTTCTAAGTAAGAGTTAAAAATTATCAATAAAAATTAAATAAAGGACATCACACATATTTCCTTAAATAATATTTATAGAAAATTATAAGTCCTCTCCTTCTAGGCATAGGGTCATATTACATACTTGAGGAGTGCAATAAATGAAAAACTTTTCTATTCCAATACATAATATAATACTGTATAATAACGTTTGTCCATGTAGGGTATAATACTTAAAACTTTTGGTCAAATATACAACTAGTATGTAATTCAAAAACTTGAGTACATTTATGTCTACACACGCACATAGATATACATAAATATATGCAGACATGTGTATGTACATATGCATGTACTGAAAGCAATTTATTTTGTAGAAAAATTGGCAAAATGACAAAAAGCATTAAACTTTCCAAAATTACATTTGTGGCCTCAAGTAAAAATTAATGTTGCATAGTTTAAGGCAGTTTAAAAAACACACACACTTCGCTTGCCAAGAAGAATACTATTTAAATTTCTTGTATTACACTATATTGTAGTTGTTGTTCTTTTATTATTATGATGATTCTTTGCCACACAAAAGTAATTTAAAGTGTACAAAAGTTAACAAAGAAAATGCACCTTAAAGCAATTGTGACAAACAAAACAAAGCAAAAAAAAATATATAACAAGGACAAGACAACAAAAATAAAGTCCACCTTCGATCTGATGATTAAATGATGTCAGAAATGTAAGAGAGAGAGGAAGGTTGTGTGGTCTGAGTGAGGAGAGTTTTCAACACTTTATACGAAAATCAATTTATATGTTAATTTAAAAATAAAATATACAGCAAAAACGAAACTATCTTTGATATATGTTGTCGTACCATCATAGCATCATAGCACCTGGAGCAAAATGTAAGAGTGAAAATGGCTCAAAGTGTGATCGCGTGTGATGCTTGAGGTGATTGTGACAGCTACACCACATCTGCCTCAATAGTTAAAGATTCCATAGTGTCATGATGAAAAGTTATACTTGTTGTTGTCGCATAGTCAAATAATAAAAAAACACCAACACCAAAGGATAATATGACAATAGTCAAAGCCATAAAACAACAAAAATAAAGAAAAATGCAAAAAACAAAAAGAGCAAGGAACCTAAAGCGTTACTTTAACGCTTCTCTACTATTTTTGCTTCTGTTTTCCAGTGTCAGTAGTGTTGTGACAGCTGTGAGCTTAATAATTGAAAGAGTCTTTTGATGAGGGTTGAGGAGAGAGAGTTGAAGAATGAGAACCTGTGAAAACTTTTATTTTTTAGTACCTATTTTCAATTTCATTTATTCCATTGTTGTTGGCAGCTGTAAGTCTGACCAAACGATATATAACATGACAGCTTAAACTAAGAACAACAACAGCAACAAAACAGAGGCACCGCCAATGGCTGGTAAAGGATATCAAACACAATATGAAAAGGTAAACATAACAAAAAACAACAAAAGCAATATGCATGCTAAATAACTAAAAATTGCAATTGGTTAAATAAAAAATAAATTTAAAAATATAATTCTATTTTATAAAAACAATAAGAAAATTTAACTTATGGAAAATTGTATCATACTTGCAGGCGTGCTTTATGTTCAACTTTCATTCATTTCTTTGTAAAGTGTAAACAGTTTTTCATATCCATTCCGCTTATAGTACATATGTATAACAGAAAAGCTTGCCTGGACTTGGATTTTCTTACAGATTAATGAGGTTCTGCAAACTACTTATAAATAAGAAAATTCAATAGAAAGAAAGTTCCAACTGTCTTCGTGATGAACGGCTACGCCCTAAGCAATCAAATACGCAGCTTGTATTTAAATGAATAGATTTGATCTCAGTTGGCAGACATTGGATGAAGAGTATAATTTCTCTGCTCACATTCAGAGCAATCGAGATGAAGGTTAATATTTATTCAATGAACTTGATGACTTGAATAACCTGAATGTCTGTTGCTTATACAGATTATGTTGAGTTTCTAGTAAATAGAACACAATCTGCTTGTAGTATCACGATGCGCCTCTTGGAGCCTTATTGAACTGGTTTGAATACGGGGCACTTTCCCTACCAATCTTCCTAGGTGTCCTATAAACTTTTGAAAAAGATGACTTGCAGTATCCAAATACGCATTGGGATGAAGAGAACTATGTTCCATTATCTACAGTCTTCATTTAGGGCAGTACCAAACATTGATGCATCATTTGAAGACTACGTCAATGTTGATATTGATGTGCAGACCAGGGACAACCCGTCCTATGAATATATATTCTCAGCAGTGTTCTGGAATGTCATGGAGTTCAGGCTATCCCTGATATTTCAGATTCAAATAACGATGAAGAAGAATTGACGGATGCTTATAAGGTGTCACCTACATTTGGAAGAATTTCTTCATCAATTGACATCTTTCGAAAATTTGTGGTGATGAATTGTGACGTAGCGACTAATGTGCTTGAATCTCTAAATGTATTAGGTTTTGCCTGGGGAAGAAAAAATGAAAGAATGTAATCCAAACTTAAATTATCAGTATTATTTTAAATAAAAGTGAGAAATAATATTGTATCATAATTTCTGTATTTAACTAATTTTCAGGTCCCGTGCGAATTCAATTTAGGGAAGTTCCACAGATGTAGTATATGGAACTAATCTTCAACTTTTAAAACTATAAAACAACATAAAATATAGGATCAAAAGAACATCCTATTTAATCTAAATATCTATTCACTATTATCTTACAGATTTAGAGTCATAGTATTGCTATGAATATCTAATCTTTCCGTGAAATAAATAATTTCATCTTTGAATATACATTTTGTTCAGGTGGGTGTGGATATCAAATCATGCTCATTATTATATGCTCATTAGTTGCAGTTCCCCACACCTGAACGCAGCTTCATTATATAAAATAAAGATTACTTTTTAAACAAACTTTTGATTCCGGTTTGATCAACTAGTAAATTCTGTTAGTTGGTATCTTAAACTTAAGAACTTTGGCTTCTACGAGTAAATGCGATTCCTTTTAATGGTATTTTATATTTGTTCATTTAAGAAGCACAAAAAGAACATACACATTTCTAGGTACACATCATATGATATACAATAAGAATAAAAAATGGCTATAAATCGTGTTTAAAAATTCACAGAAATCTTTGTTGTTATTCTTTAGTCGATTTTCCATTTTCCATTTCTCTTGTTTATTGTTAATTTTTAACTTTTTCTGTAGCATCAACAAACGCCGCTGCCGCCGCCGCCACCCATAAAGGATCAGTTAAAGGCGGTAAAGCCATGGCGACTAAACTGAAACTGAACAATCACACCATAATAACACTAACAATAACAACAACAAGAAAGATATATACTCAAACCTAAACACAAATCCACAACAAAAATTTTCCAAGTTAAAGATTTAGATGCGTTAAGCGTTATTTATTGCCACAAATAAATAAAGCTTAAACCATACGCAATTCCTCATTGTGGCGTTGAAAGTTTGGACATTTATTGTGTTTGGGTTGAGCTTCGTTTGAAGAGAGCACAACAAGGACGATGATGATGATGATGATGATGATTACAATGAGAATGATGACGAGGACAATAAGGATTCTAAGAAGAGTGAACAGAAATGCTTACATGCATTATGTGGGTGTGAGTAAGGGTGTATCTCTGTTTGTATGATGATTTAATGTTGTATGTGTGCTTATGAGTGTTAATAGCCTCTGTCTTAGTCCCTACCACTCTACCTTCACATTCCCATTCCAATTCTCATTATACTACCATATAATCGTATCGTATTGTAACCTCACTTATTCATTCCCTCGTTTACAATTCGCTTTTCATTTTGTTCACATCTGTTTATTTTTGTATTCCCTTGGCTAAAGATTGTTTTTTAGCTTTTGGGGTCAGGTCACAACAAACTGTTTTCTGTTCTTTGAAAATTTGTGCAAAATTTCTATTGCATAAAACTATTAATTAAATATGTATTTTATTGGGGAAAAAAAATTACAAAATATAATATGCAAGATGAAAATGAAAAACAGTAAAAAATTGCTGGAAGCAAATTATGTATTATTTTCCAATCATCATCATGAAATGCAATATTGTTTATGTTAGTGGAAACTTATTTTGTTGAAAATTTTATTTAATTTAAAATCTATTTCTCATCTCTGTTAATTATCATTTTGCAATATTTGATGCACAATTTGATGTAATTTCAAATTCAATTCCCTGTTATTATAAATATTATTCTTTTTATAATTACTACTACTACTACTACTACTACTATGTTTTCATGATAATCATGATGGTGATGATGATGCTGAACATTTATTTGTTGGTTCATTTGTTCATACACGTAATTGACAGGCGACAACAAATAAATTGACAACTTGATCAGACAAGTGTATTATAGTGATAACAAAATTGTAAATACCAACAAAAAAACAAAAATTACATACTTACAATAATAAAATGGTTTAAGTTTTATATTTTTTACTTTTAAATTGTGCTGCTTATGTGTTATTAAGAGATAAAAATGAAGTTATACATTATTTATATTTAACAAAACTTCATCAATTGTGAATATAATGAAATGATGGAATTTAAAAAAATAACTACTTTGCAATCAATACTAGTATCTGAATAGAAGAATTAGAACAATTAAACTTTTAAAGCCAATTTACAATATATGTATAGCAGAAGAGAAATTGCAATAATTGAACTACAATATTTATTTGGTTGCATTGCTCATTGGTGCTATATGATGTTTGTACACATTAACTCGGTTTACCAGAGTATTTAATGAATTATACAAGGCATTATTTTGATTGAACTGATTGAGTTTTTACGTTTTTATAGAATAGGCACAATTAGCACTAGAGTGTCTTTTTGAAACCACTTTCAGCCTAACGCAATCAGTATTACTAAATCCAACCCGTCGACTGAACAGTTCGAGAGGTTGCTGATAATGTATTTGCCCAGAAACTTATTTCTAGTCTTTGCCAGTGCTGGGCTTTGACATAGAAAGTGGGTAAGTGACTCCTCTTCCTCTACGTTTCCACAGCTGCTATAATAGCTTCTAAACGGAATACCCAGTCTCTCGACTTAAGTCCCTACACACAAGTGACCAGTAAAAACTGCTGTGAGCCTCTTGGTATCTGGTCGTCTTCTATTGATAACTCTAAGTAACATAATTTCGTTGAAACTATGCCAGGTGGCACGTGCCACTCTGCAAAATTCAAGATCTTTCCACCGTCTGTTTGCCTGCTGACGGAAATGCAGGAAGTTGTTCCTCTTAACGACCGTTCCGCTAACGATATATCAACCGATGCAACAAAACGAGCTCTTTCGTCAGCTTTCTCATTTCCCTCAATGTTCCTATGGCCGGGAACCCATAAGAGAGTGATATCAGCTCGACGACTTAGCTCGCCAACCTGCATTCCTTTACAAGCTTCAACTTTACAGTGGCGATATGTTGTTACAATTATGTGGTTTTTGATTTATTTATTGTTACAAATGTTTCATATTAACACAAGTTGATGTTTGGCTGTCGTTTCAAGCTGAAAAACGCTTTGTTCAATTCCTGATATCCCAAGATGTATTAGCTCCAACTCACTTATTTTTAAAATTCTGCAAACCTTAGATTATAAAATAGCACCATACGTCTCCCATAATAATAAATTTCAAATGAGTTCTGTATTTGCGAAACTTCACTTATATAATCAATGTGTCCTTAGATTTTGTATGAGAAATAATATGGAAGTCTTCAACATATTCTTTTTGAATGCCCGATTTACTCTAAATATAGAGATTATTACATTGATCCGTATATGCTTAGCTTTACTCAATAGGCCAGTTTCAATAGTTCAGGGTGTAAATGATCAATATGTGATAAGTATGATTTTCTTTGTTACTGCAAATTGTTTGAGACTGGGAGCCAATATTTTAAATGAATAATTAAATTTATTTTTACACAAATAAAAAAACTGAAGACCTCAAAGTCATTAGATTACCTAGGTGTAAGAATTGACAGTAAGCTGACATACTGGGCATAAATTCTACATACAGCAGAAAAATCAGCAAGAGTGACAAGTTCTCTATCGGGACTGATAGTAAGCTGCGGTGGACCACTTGCTAGTTGGTAAAAGCTTCCTCTTGACAGAACGCTTTCGATAATGGTTTATGGAAGCAAAGTGTAGGCTGATGCATTGAAAGTGAAAACAAGAAGGAAAGGACTAGGTAGAATACAAGGAATGGCAGCTTTTTGGGTAACCTCATTCTATCGCACGGTGTTGGAAGCAGCAGTATTGGTAATCAGTGGCACGATACCGATAGACTAGTCTGCAAAGGACAGGCAGAAACTATGGATTCTGAAGAAAGATAATCTGACAAATGAGACAAGACAAGCGGTCAGAGCGCAAACCATACAGGTGTGCCAACAGCGATGTGCTACAGAAATGAAAGGCAGATGCACAGCTAAACTTATTCCATATGTGAATCCATGGCTAAGTAGACAGTAGGGTGATGTCAATTTTTATATCAAATAACTGCTATCGGGACACAGTTCCAGGGTGGACACTTATCATATAGGGGAGATGGTTTTAGTGGCACATCGCATACCTTGAAGATCCAAATTCTTTTTTGACGCCCAAACCAGCAAAAAAAAAAATACAAAATTAAATATTTAAATTATAAGATAATCTGTATCGTAGATTAATTAGCAGTCTGCAATAAACTGTAAGCTTATAAGCAGGTAAATTAAATATTAACATAAAACAAAAATATGAGACGATCACCAACTCTGCTAATCCAGAACATCCACCAGCTTTTGCAATCTTTCAATGGAGATTCTTTCTTTCAACAACAGTTTCATTACTATCTCCCTCTTATTTCTCAATCAAATATCTAGTTATGAGTGTTTGGCTGTATTTTGGTAACACTTGTCATTGGCAACAAACTATCATAACAATATACATTATTAAAATGTTCCATTGTTACCAAGAAAAAAAATTGTATTTCTTCATTAACAAACGTTAATATCCAATAAATTTTTTCTTATATAAACAATATTCTTCTTATAGCAATGGTACATTTCCATTTCATTTATAACAATCTTTCTGATTTCAAATATTGTATTATCTCTGTCTTAAACCCTTAAAGTATAATATAAGCTGAAACTATTCTTTCTTCGTATTTTGTTTATAACATTTAGTTTAAGTATTTTATTTGTTTTGAATGAATTTCTTTTTTCCTATCAAAAATGCAACTGTGAAGAAAAGAACTTTGGGTAAGTAAGGCTACTTAAAGTAAATCCAGATACAAAATGCAGTTTTCTATCTGATCTGTACTAAGTTGTTCTTGTTGTTCCATTCAGTTTATTTTATTTCTGTTGACTTGTTTTTTTTTAAGTGCTTTGTGGGAATACACAAAATCCTTGGAGTTTTGCTGTCATTTTGCTGCTTCAACTAAACTTAAATCTGTCACTCACACAAAAGTGTACGACTATAGAGAATAGGAGGAAACCTCAAGTTGATGCTTTCAAGTTTGTCAACCAGTACCAAAAGTAATTCTATACTGGGAATAATTGAATGCGATGAGAATGAGTACTAAACAAAGTGAATGGGAAGACAAGAACACAAATTAAACAACAACAAATTGAAAGTTTTGCATAGAATTAAAGTTACTTTTCCCACAAGTTAGTGGTAGTAAAACGTTAATTTAGTTTCATGAAGAAAGAGTAAGTGTACTAAGTTCAATTTAGTAAATATATATGACAATGAGGGATTTACAAAATTATTCGTCTTATAAAAGAAGTTTTAATTACCAAAATAAATATTAAATTTAATTGCAAATAAATTTATGACATTTAAAAGAAACATGACAAAACATAAATTATAATATATATAAATGTGAGCTCCAAATTTTGCATTGTTTATAGTATTTTGAAGAGAAGATTTATTTGAATGTTATAAAGAAATTAGGCTTATTATTTCTTTCTTTTTTTTTCTAAATGAGGTTGTTTGGAATCCCTTTTGACCTATGTTCACCTACGTCTTGGTACCGTAACCCCTGCCCCTTCAGGTTACATCATGTTTCTGATATTGCCGTCATACCCTATAGAGCGACCTCAGAAGCATCTATTTCAATCTTCTTCGGCTTGAGGACCACTAGAGTCTTATTAAAGCTGATATGTATTTCAGTTATCTGGTTTATTTGTCATCAATAGACTCGCAATGCCATCTGTTGTAAAAATAAAATCGCGGAAACACCTGTCTGAAGAAAAATTGGTTACAAAAAGTGTCACAAAATGTAAAGGCGTATAAGGAGAGGAAGAGTGATGAATGGAAGAATGAAATAGTTAAAGCAGATAGAAACTAAGGTGTATGTGTGGGTTTGTGTATAGGCAAGCATCGTGTGCCTGTGAAGATGTGCAAGCGGGGGCAGAAAGAAGAATGAAATAGCCAAAGCTATTAAGTAGTATGTGTGGCTATGTGTATGGGCATTTTCAATGGTCGCTTACGAATTTGGTAGACTGTTAATTCTTATGTTCGCAATTAACATTACGTCAGGAGCGAAGAAAAGTGCACTGGGCAACGCTTATATTATAGTAAAAACATGTATTGAGCCGAAGTCCAGAGTAGAAAGTGCTCTACATAACTTTACTAAATAAATAAAATTCAAAAAAAAACATACATAATCTTTTTTTTTTTTTTATTTTATTCTTTTCGATCTCTGACAGAGGAAACGTAGTATCTTGTGAAGATTTTTTGGATTGGTTTTTTATTTTTTTTTTTACTATTAATTTTCTTTTCGGAATTGATAATTTCATTTTATTTTCATTTTAAAACATGTGTATATAAAAATTTTATTTTGTGAGAAAGTTTATTTTCTTGAAAATGTCTTTGAAATCAAGACCTCTAATAAATCTCGAGTATTGTTCTTTATTGTTTTAAAATTTCTTTTTTTTATAATTGTGAATTTTTTTTTTTTTCGTCTTCTGAACTGTTTTGAATTTATTTATTTTTTTTTTTTAACTATGCATTTACTTTTTGGAATTGATTGATTAGGTTATAATTTTGTGGAGTATTTCTTTTTACATTTTTTTTTTTTTTGGAAAAAATCCTTGGAAATCAACTCCTCCAATAAATCTCGAGTTTAGTTCTTCATTATTTTACATTTTCTTTTTTTTATAATTGTGAATTTTTTTTTTTTTGTCTTCTGAACTGTTTTGGATTTGTTTTTTTTTTTTTTTTTTTTTTTTACTATGTATTTTCTTTTCGGAATTGATTGATTGATTTGTTATAATTTTGTGGAGTTTTTCTTTTTCTTTTTTTTTTTGGAAAATTGCTTGGAAATCAACTCCTCAAATTCTTCATTTTTGAAAGAATTTTTCAAAATAATTTTAGCCAATATTTTTTTTTTAATTGAACTTATTCGTTTTTATGGTTGCTTGTATGTGCATTACTTGATATTTTTTTACAATACTTGGGATTCTTATTCTTTTATTTGGTGGTTGGCATAATAATTTAAATATTATGTCAAGTTTCACATTGCCACATATAATCAAAAATTGAGACACCTCGTTTTTAAATTTTTTTTTAATTATTAGATTCATTATTTAGTTTTTGTATTTTTGTTTTCCATTTTTCAGTTTTATTTATGAATTATACTCAGTAGTTGTAGGCACAGTCTTTAAGCATTTATTCTAAGATTTTCCGCATTGCTCGAATTTTTTTTTGGCACAGCTCCACACAGATGTCTGAAGGAAGATAAAGCGGAAGAAAAACTTTTGGTATGAGACAGGTACATGGAAGATTTCGTGAATGTTACGATTTCTTCTGCAGCAACTTTAAGAACATACACAAGCTCTATAAGACACTGAGTATCATTTTAACGTGATAACGTTTCTAAATAGAATTCCATAGCATTATATAGAATTTGACCAATTTTTTTGGAAAAAAGTTATTTTTCAAGAGTGTTCAAAATAGCATAGACCAATGCTGTCTTTACCATAAAGACACACCGTGAGGCCATCTTCACGGGTGCCCAGAAAAGACTATATATCTGCTTACATTAGACATTTTTAATTAACGCCTTGATATTCCTATAAAAGATTGTCGCGGGCAGAGTTACGATAATGCATTAACTATGCCTGGAAAGTATTCTGATGTTCAGTCAATAATATAAGAAAAATATGAATTTGCAATTTTCGTCACATGTGCACATTCGATAAATTTAGTGGTTGTGTTTTAGTTTATCCAAAACTTGTTAAAAATTTTTCTCAGCTTAGACCAAGCAATGGGATACTCGTATTATGACAGAACTTTTGGTTGAAAATAGAGTGCTGAAGTCTCTCTCTTTTGGTATGCACATGCTATTACTATTAATGCTATATTTATGCATACAATGTTTGTAACATCGGTTGTGAATCACAAATTAATAGATCAATAGTCACACAATCAATAGTCAGAACTATATATATATAAATAGTAACAACCTCTAAAAACGAGTTAAATTAAACTAATTTTACAAACATTTAGCCTATAAAATTACAAGCTTTCAATGATTTTCTGACAAATTTCGATTGCTTTTTCATATCATTAGATTTCAGTGAGTGAAATACACGAGTTTCATATTTCACTAGTAGTTTTGATGAAATTACAACGCGGGTAAAAACGATGACAGCGATAAAAAAAATTTGTCAATATGAAATTGTAGATTTTTCCATGGCAATAAACGGAATAAATTATTGGTGTTTTTAGTGCACAATTTGTGAAGAAGGATACGATCAAAGGAATGATAAAATTTTTGCCAATAATTTGCAATTTTCGATATTCGAAAGAACGACGACGAAAAAGTCAATTTACAGTAAATGCAATTAGGTAAAAAATCTATGAAAAAAAAATGGTGAAAGGCGAAAAGTTACAACTCACATTTCTTCTCGATATTCGAAAAATAAATAATGTAAGCGGAAAAAAAAATCTGTAAATGGACATAAATGAATAAAGCTGAAATGGTCATTGTAAAGGAAGATACACGAACAAGGACGCTGGAGCATAATAATGAAACCCAGTGAGGACGGAGCCCTTGTCAGCATGATTAATGATGACGTTTAAAAAGGCAAATGAAGCTGACGCACAACTCAGACAAACTGCGCACCATACAAAAGCCAGTTTAGTGAGGTGGCATTGGCATTGAGATTGTGTGTAAAATGAGCACAGCTAATCCACATCATCCACATCATCATGATGGCAAATAATACGATACAAGGCTTAATCTATTTTCAATATGGCATCCTAACACACAAATTAAGAACTCATCAATTTTTAATGCTTACGCGATGATAGCCATGGAAAGCATAAACATACCATATATTATTATCACAAGTAAAGGCAGCCAAATATTCTACATAGTACAAAATATCGAGAGAATGCCATTAAAATGAATCTCTTTTCTTTTTACCCAAAATATGCCCAAGGGAATTTAACGCAGAATTACCACAACTCTTGATACTCATTGTATCGGTTCGCTACATTAATGGTTCATTCTGTAATATAATATTAGAAGTGACTTGAGGCAAAGAAAGATTGGCATTTTTGTCTAAAGAAAAAGGTTTTTCTTATTCTAGTTATTTAATTTTTTTCGTATTTTTCTTCCTCCTCTTTTTTCAATTCAATTAAGTTATGCAAGCTTCATGATATAGTAAAATTATCTTAATTTAAAAGAAAAAAATTAATGCAACAAGAAAAGATTGGGAATTTAAAATGAAATATCATAGATTTTGAAAACTCTTATGTTCGATTAAATGGAATTAAATCAATACTTCTGCTCTTTCACACAAGAAAGTTTTTGTAGGCAAATACACTAAACAGAAGTGGAACGATTTGAGATATGCATATTTTGAAAAGAGGATTTTCAAAGAATTCTTTCTTTATAATTTATGCCTTAAAAGTATTGCGATTAATTTTGATTTTCATTTTTGAATTTATTTCTCTGCACTGTACCGCATTTAATACAACAAATTTGTGCAGCAGACAACTTTTATGCAGTTTTTATTTGTATAATGCAAAAATTTGAAATAGTGAACAATAAATAATAATAATCCTTTGCCTGATTGCTGCTTTAACTTAATATTCCCTGATGATACTGCTATATTACAGTGAGATTAACTATAATTAAGGAAAAGTCTAACACAAATGGAAAATTAAGTTTAAGCCAAAAAAAGCAAATGCATTATACTTCACTCGAAAGAGAAAGCCCTGCCACCTATGAAACATCAACTTGCAGCATAGCTCTAAATCTATTCAATGGAAAAGCAGTATAAAATATTTCGGATAAACTATGGACCAAAAACTAATGTTCAAGCAGGACAATAGATAAAGTAAATAAAACAATAAGAATAACATATCCGTTTATAAACAGGAAGTTAAAAACAATTTGGGCATATTTCGGTCGATCAGCGTTCGCATTCTGCTATACGACTCGGTAATCCGGTGCGATAGTGCAGATAGTCATTGTGCAAAGCTTCAAAGAGCCCAAAACAAATTATTATTATTTCACATTTTCATTTCATAGTTGGTAAAATTGATGCAAAAATCTCACGGACAAAAAAAAATTTAATGCGAAAAATCAAGTATCTCACAATTTTATAACGATCCATACTTTTTAAGCTAACTCCTAACCCCTTAACGGACACTATGATCTGGCCAGACTTTGATCTGATTTTACAAGTAGAACAAATTAAACTACAGCCATGAGATTCCAGGATACCACCAATCAACTAGTTTTGAGTGCGTTAGTGAACACTATGTCGCCAGACACCTATGCAATTCCGTACATATTGTATGGATTGTTTTCGTTTTTTTTAGTTTTCTATCATTTGTTCGATCGAACCTTTTCGAACTCACAACTAGTTACATTTCTACATACATATATTTGATTTATACACTATCAACTAGCATTTCCAATCTCCCAAACCCCACCCAACATGAAAATGTTTGAGGAAGCAACGATTTTTCAGGATGCGTGTGCACTCTATGCATTTTATTGTGTTAGTGACAAGTAGTAATGGCAAAAAATAATTTATAAATCGATTAATTGATCATATGATTAATCGAAGGAACCGATTATTGATTGCAGTGCATCACAACAAATTAATATATTAATCGATTATCATGAAATATAAATGAAATACAAAAATTAATTGTTTAAATTTTTATCCGACTTCAAAAAAAATATGTATGTTACCTCAGAACTGTTTTCCAGGTGATGATTCTTTATTTATTTGAAAGCTGGTGCTTGTCATGTGTTCCCATATAAATTTGATCAAGATCTGACCAGTTATTTTTAGTTATCCTTAATAATGCGCGTTTAGAAATGTATTAGACCCTTTCATTAGAACTTATAATATCTTAGGTAGAAGTAAATCGAATCAAACTTTATGTTGTACGATAATTAGTTGTTTTGGAAAACTTCATACAAAATGTAGAGATTTAATAAAAAGAAAGTTAACTAAGGAATGTGTAAAAACATTAAGTAAAGCTATGCATACTTATATCTATTATATTATACAAAAAAGGTATTATTTGTTTAAAATCGAGTTTAAAAACAAGAAAGATAGGTGTTTCGTCGTTAACCGATTTCGTTTTTCCGTAGCAGTTGCACATGCTTTAGAAAAAAGCGGTTCCAATGGAACAGAAGTTCGAATTAAGAAACAGTTTTGTGAGAGAGTGTATAGCTTAGGGTATACGGGTTTCAATTGTTCCCAAGCATCAACTACATTTCTTTTTAATTCGTGGACCGGAGAACTGAGGAAATAGCTTAGTTCGTCTTGATGATGTTGTAAGTCATTGTATTTTCTTCTTAGCTTGTCTCCCATGGTCTTATGAGGAGCCCATTCGTCAAACTCATTATCACCAGCAAAAGACGTTTCACTTCCACTCCCAATGCTTATATGTCTCCTTGATGTGGATGGATTTTTTTTTGACTCTTGGATCTAGTAAAGTTGATTTTGCCAGTAGTAATGAATTTTCTATTTCTCCAAAGCGACGGTCAAACAGCTTTATATATTTTTTTTTTAATCTGTTTGCTACCAGAGTTGTACATTTCCCACCTTATTTGTCAGTCCATTTAGATTTCTGAAGCGATAACATGAACTGAGACTGAACTGACCGTCTCAAAGGCCATTAACGCCTTTCTTTCGATTATTTTAGAATTCATTGGTCGGTCAATCGAAATTGAATTTTCGATACAATTAAATCGTTATCTGAAATAAATGAATCGATCAAACGCTTCTTTTCGATTAATCGTGCCATCACTAGTGTCAAGTAAGGTGAAAGGACGTGTTTCTTGTATTGTGATTATTTTGAGTTTCTGATTTTTGGTTATTTGAAATATGGATGGTAAATCGAATTTTCTTGATGAATTGGATAGGGTGTCCAACTTCAGAGGACGAAGCAGAGCTTAGTCTTTGGACTTCCACCAGTGGTTGGCAGAAGCTATTGCTAATGATTTGGCAGGAGAAGAAGCAGAGGATGAAGGCATGAGCGATGCATATGGCGATGAAGGCGACGATGATGCCGATGTAGACTACATACCAGATGAAGGTGAAGCATCCGACAAAGAAGAAGAACTGCTTGTGGAAGCCAACGGTGAATATGGTGACAATAAAGAGCGGTTCCAATTAATCATTCTTCAAAACACAAGAAATGCACCAGTTGTTGTTGTAGAACAGGATGAAAATCATGAAATCAGTTGGTACAAGTGCATATTTCATCGGAAAATATGGTACTGAATGGAACATAAATGTGCCATCTCTTCAACGTACTCGTGGTCACAATATAATTCGCTCTAGTGGTGGTCCAACTATTTCTTCTTCTGTGCCAAATGAAGTCTTAAGAAAACTAATCACACAACAAATGGTTACTATTGTTGTGAAGGAGACCATTAGAAAAGGCACAGAAGTTGTAAATATGCTTGTTGATGAGGGGAGAAGAAGGACAACCATCACCAGTGTTGCCTCAATCATTATCATTTTTAATGTTCCTTTTGCTAAACTTCCTATATTTAATTTTTGTATCACAAAATGTGAATATGCCAGGAGCTTAAGCATCGTTGAAAGAAAGAAATAAAAGATTCTTTTCTGCAGTGAGCGAATCTTGGACATCGGACAAAACTCGATTAGAACTGAAAACACTGAAGGCGATAATGATAATAAAATGAAACTCAAAATATCAATGCATTGATTTCTATGAATACCTCAAAACTCTAAAGGGAATGCTTTGTAAAATTGCAATCAAAGAAGAAGATAAATAAGCTGTCGTTTGTTAATTTTCATTGAATATAATTAAGACTGCCAAAAAAACTATATTCTTCAAAAATTAACTACTTACTCATTGAAGCTTTAAACATAATGTAACTTTGACATTGGTCCTCACTCGTGTCTATTGCCTGGCATTACTTCTTAGTCCAGGACCAAGTAGTATGTGAGTATATGTATCTATTTGCATGTATGGATGGTATTTGTGACAATGTATTTATTCCTCGATATTCTATGCAAACAACCAATAGTCTGGTACTGAATATGAAATGCTGATGTTTGTCGATGCTTCGTTGCTATTTTGGTTTCACTGTGTTATTTGAACTGTTTGTTAGCCTTTAGGTGTTGTTATTCTTGTTGCAGCTGTCGAAGTTGTTGCTACAAAGACGTGACATGGCTAAATCTACATACAGGAGCGATATTCGCACTTTCACACTTTATTACTTATGAAAATAGTATCAACATATTGTATTATTTAAACGGTGAAAATAAGAGAGAAATATTTCCAAGACATAGAATGTATTGTACATATGTGCATTTGTTTGTGGCATATCGCTTAACTATTGAGAACTTGTTCAACTTATTTTTCTATTCAGTATGCATAAGTTAGAAGGTACATAAAGTGAAAATCAATGTGAATTTTCTTAGATTTTTCCCTTCATCAATTTGAGAGTTTCATTTACCAGAAGTTCCTTTAACTTACCAATTAAATAAATGGATAAAAATGTTTTCATATAAATAAATATGATAAGAATATTATTTGTTAGTGCAAGTACCTTATTAAATCATATAATATCTTTAACTAGAGCGTATTTATTTTCAGGATTATGCTTGTAAATCAATTGAATTTATGAGATATTTTTCACTTATCTATACATACATATTTATGTCTAGTCAAGTTAAGACACTTTATCTTGCAATTTAATTAAAAAATAGATAGAAAAACAGGAAGAAATACAAACTTTATGCGATAACAAGCAACATAAATAAAACACATATGTTTTCAGATACTCGAACACTTATCTATAAGTGCTTAACAGCCTTAATGGTTATTTTATGAGTGTGAAATCTATTGAACTGCAATTTGGGCATAGCAAAAATTACATCTTCTTCTGAGATGATATCTCTGCTGAGTATCTCAAGTCGGATATCTGATGAAATAGGAACACACTAAGTAGTATTTCATCTAAGAGTATATACCATAAGTATATATGTTTGTATTCATCTTCTAGGTTGATTTGGTATACTATGTAAGTATTTTTTTGTCATGAATTACGATGTAATAAAATACGTGATATGAAACAGAAATAAGCCAAGAGTGACTTTGAGCCAAGTTGTTTTCTTTGGTAATAAAGTGTATCCCTTTTGATATGAGATCCTTCCTTACTTATACTACTTACATACTATGTTGTGGCATAGTTTTCAATCATTTTATTTGAGTTGTTTTTTTCTTCTGGTTTTATGTGGTCGCAATGAACATAATAATAAGAACTAAAGCCATGCAGTAGCAACATTAAAATCAACTAATTATTATTGCAGTGTTAACCTATATTCGCAATGCAAAAAACTATGGGAAAGATAGAAAAGTACTGGATAAAAAAATGATACTAAAAAAAGATAGAAAAAGGAGAAAAAGGGAAATGAACCCAAATAGTGGCCAATAAATGGCAACGAGGTAAAGCATCTTAAACACGAACAGGATGAAAATGTAACACTACAACTATGGTACTATCTATGAAAGTATCTATGTACAATATTTGTGTGTGTAAAAAAAATTACATTTTGCTTGTTTTTTGCTAATTAGCGAATAACCGAGTTTAGATTGCAAACACTTGTGAAAAGTGTTGGCATTCGCGAATGCCAAAAGAAGAACTTAGCGATACGAAGCGATATGACACGACAAGTTGTTGCTGATGTGGATGTGGATGAGCCGGAACTGGAGAGCTTAGAGCTATAGAGATACAAATTAATTGCCAAACAAATGCACGCCGACACGAATAACACGAACGACAACGACAACATCGGCAGTAACAACATAAGCATAGTAACAAACAAACACACAGACACAGGAGTCATCACACTCTGTTTGGATACACATAGATACATACTTTAGTCATTCGTTCTAAATGAGCATTAGACACGCAGTGAATGGAGGAGCAAGCATAGAGTTAGTGATGTAGATGACGAGCCCAAAAAAAATAAATGAAAAAAAAAAAACAAAAACATGCTGCAGTGCGCACTTTTCGCTTGTACTAGATAGATAGATCCACAATTCTAATTCTTGCCAACACCCTCGCATGGTGTTGCTTCGTGACGACATGAGGTTTGTTAAAATCCGGCAGCAGCCGCCACCGCCACCACCGATGTTCCTGTTGCCAATAGGGATTTCTAGCTTGTTTTCTTTTGGAGCAGTTAATTAGTTTAGTAGCAACGCATCCAAAAAGGGAAACAAGGAGACTTAGTGAGTGTGAATGAATGAGTGAATGTGGGTGACCCAAGAACCGACTGTCATGTTTGTTAGTGTTAGGGATTCGTTTGTTTTGCAAGTGGTTCTGATCCAGGCAAAGCTAAACCAAACTGAACTAAAGTGAACTTAAATGAGGTGGGATGAGATGAAGTGAGGTGAGAGAATACATTTTGTTTGCTGTCAGCACTCAATGAACGATAGCATTTTTAGGCGGCTTCAATTACTGGAGCAGCATCAGCAGCAGCAGCAAAATAGAATACAAAACAAGAGCATACTTTTAGGCGAAAAAACATTGTTTCGTGTTAATTTTAACGCCCATCACCGCACGAACAACTTTTCATTAGGCCGCATATGCTAAATTAAAACTGCTTAGCTGACTTTAATCAATGTTGACTACCATCTGACCATGATATATGATTCTTGATGAATTCCATACGCGTGAAATTCATTAAAACAAAATATGTTTAATATATGTACGTGTATGTACAAGTTTTCCAACAAACAAAACCAAAAGATTCTTTTTATAAAAATATCTGTTAAGGTATTTCCACTCAACAAGAAAGAAAATGGAAGTAGATTTTGTTAAAATAACTGAAATACTGTTTAAATAAGTTCGTAATAAGAGTTGCAAACATTGCCAACATGCCATCATCATAAGGTTACCGTAGTTATGAACTATGCATCTTTTGTACAATAGATGTATCTACTAGTGTATCCCCATACAAGCACAATAGTGGTTATGTTTACTTTAGAACAGCTAAGAGAAAACTTCTTACAAAAATTCCAATGAAAATATTTTATGCTTCAAAACAAACGTTGGCATTTCACGAACATTGACAAATGAACGAACAAACAAAACAGGGACTTTTTCACTCACTCACTGAATAGTATAGTTTAATATCTAGATAAATGGACGTTATGAAACATTACAATACAGAGTATTTAGAATATTTTGTTAGATAACTGAACAACAATAATAGAAGACTGAAGGCTGAAGTCTTGTTAAAATTCTTTTGATAATGAAATAAACAAATTAGAAAATATTATTTAATAATGTTAAAGTAAAAGTTTCATAAAATATAATTGTTCTTTACAATAAAAGAAATTCTCTTGGTTGCAAGTGCAACATGGCGTATGCTTAATTGTATTAAGTATGTATTACATTTAAGAGGCATAATAAATCGCAAAATCAACGCATATCCGGCAAGGAGTCTTTTGTTGAAACAACATTTCATTGCATACTTTTAAGCGTAACTCAACCCCTTCTCTCCTCTACCCCACACACACATTTCACTCACAGGCGCACACGAAGCGCATAATTTATATAATTTCCTTCATTTTTATTCTTTTCTTTCTTGCCACAAGCGATAAAAAATATAGCAAATTAAAAAACAATAAAATGAAGGACGACGATGAAGACAAAGCACAAAGTAAGTATGGAAAAAAAAGGGTGTGGTTGGCATGTCGCTCTGGTTTGGTTTGGTTTGGTTTGGTTTATTTGAGGCAGTCTGACGCCAACGACGAATATTCGAAATGCTCATAAATGAAATACTTAAACAGAAAGATACTGACAGTTGCTGAGAGTGAGATGAGGTGGTAGGGAATGATTCAAACAAAGAACGAATGATTCAAATGAACAAAATGTGATGTTATAAATTAAATTTCATAAAAATGGGAACTTTTCTGACAGCTCAAGACAATTTAAATAATTTATGCTGCTGCGTATATACACACACACACACATACATTTACATTCATAACGCGAATAATACCTCAACTGAAGCCAACTATGGCAGCACACGATAATATGGATATATATACTAGGTACATAAATATACATAATATAGTAGGGGAGACTGGACAAAGAAGAAAAAATAACCCAAATCAATGTCGTCGCCACCATCTTGAAAAAAGCAAGGAGATATGTTATGTACCAATATATATACAATATATTCCACTGTCTAAGTACAAGTTCTTTGTTTTAATTTGTATGATGAGCTCACACAATATTTAGACCATCATTTCTATTGTAGTTTTCTTAAAACCGCTCGGTCTGTTAGAATGTTTACCTCTTTAAATTGGTGAAGATTGTTGTCACAGCTACTAAATATTATTGTGTTCCTACACAAGACTTAACAATTATATTACAATAATTGAGTGTTTGTTTAAACCCTGTTTTGTTACTGAGTCAGTTAGTTATTGAGTCCTTTTATGATTAATTGTTATGGAATTAAAGTTTGAAGTAATATTTATTATTAATTTTTACTAATCTTATGCTTTATTTTTTAAGAAATCTAACACCATTCGGGACATAGAAGTTATAAAAGCTATGAGAGAATCGTCTCTAATCCTCCAAAAATAATTTCATTTTATACAATTAATGTTTCCCATTGGCGCTGAATAGTTTTTATTTCTTTATTTTCATTTTTATGTAATTAAAATGAAATCTTTTTTCACTTCTATTTCATTAGGTAAGCTTATGGTTTTATTGATAGAAGAAAAGTTATATCTTGAATTGCAATACACAGGTAAGCTAGCATTAAGAAAGTGGTAATAAAATAAGTTTCGAATTGCATAGCCCGTTTTAATGTGGGAGCACTAATTCTTGGTCATTTCTTAATGGGTTGGCCGTTCAATTTTTTGCCGGAAATCTACCATGAGGATATATTAAAACTATCTAAAGCCAATCGTTATTAGCGGATTCTGGCTGTGCAGCAAGAGGAGTGGCTACGATGATCGAAATCATATTTGACGCTATATTACATTATACACAATGAAGATATCAATGCACTGCTAAATCAATAGTGCATGGGATGTGTGATCAAAGTTAAACCGGGTCATAATAGACTCGTCATTGAGGACAAGTTCGTGTATATTAAAGCACAGCATACACAAATTTTGCCCATTATCTTTGGTAACCAAATGAAGTCTTAGACGGCGAGCATCTTGGCGACGAATAGATTATATATTTTTTATCTTTACTCTTCTTCATTTAATCTTTTCTTCACTTCCCTTTAATTAACATAGCTTATAATCTTTTACCAGTTCTCTGTTTTTTTTATAAATTTTCACTTAACACTGCGTGCCTCTACGTAAGTAAAAGGGCTGGTCTATCATTGCTATTGAGACGATATGAGTTGCTTGTATGGACAATATAGCTGTGGCTAGGGCATTAACGTGTGGAGCTAGTTTGTTCATTTAAGGATCTTGACGCTAAGAGCATTCTTCTTTTACTCGAGCTCTTTGTGAATGTCTTCACTTCTGATATTCCATGGAGCTCCAGTGATTTATCTAAATGTCTTAGATTGTGATCTTCGTATAACTTCAATGCTAATCGCACTTGCGGTACCCCACTCGACTCGGCCAAAACCGACACACGGTTGTAGCGCCACTTATTTTTATTATTAGACTTTGTTCTCTTGATAAGCCTAAAACTTTAATGACAGTAGAAAAGTTTGATCTTGAATGGCAATTCATAGGACAGGTAGCATTAAGGAAAGATAGATTGTGAAATAAGAAGGAAGTGCACCAACACGGAAACAGCCGCAGAGTGATTCTTCAGTGGCTTAATCTTACCAAAATTGATTGGCGCCTTTCTAAGTCAATCAAAAGCTCGCTGCTACTAAACTGCTCACTGTACGAATTAGGGATGTGCGGAAGGGATTTGCACCTGAAGCAGACCAGAAACATGGCTGCAAAGAAAAAAAGTGTGGCCAGGTTGCACTAAACATGAAACCAGATCTCAATCCAGACAACAACTACTTTTGACTTCTGTTCGGTGCCGTTTTTTCCTTTTCTTTTGATTGCTTAACATAAGAATACAGACCAAATCTTTTAAGTCTTTGTTAAAATAAATTGTGGCAGCAATATATATTTTCACGTTAAATTTGATTTATTATTAGCTTCTATCTAAATTCCAATTTGATTTTTAACTATGATCAAAACAATAAAAAGCAGTTCTTAGTTTTGTTTTATGTTGCACAGTCTCACAGAATCAGAAACATACCACAAACAAAACAGTCCCAGAACGTTGTATACTGGAGTCTGATACTGTTCATTGAATGAATTAAATTTCGAGCAATAAGGTTCGAACAGTTACTTGTATATCAAGTGCATTTATTCTTTTTACCCCGAATCTCTGCACTATTGTCTAGCAAATTTTGAGCTAGAGTGTTGTTGTGACTTTCTAATCAGTCTACTAACTGATTTCATGGATTTTGCAGATTATAAGGATTTTAGACTCTTTGAATTGCATGTTGGAGAATCTCATTCTTCTCTGTGATGATTAAACAATAATATTCTAACAATTCTAAACAAATGTTGGTTTTCCTATCAAAAGGTATTAGGTGATGTTTTACTTGTTTAAAATAGTACTCTATTTTTGGCATTAGTCTCTTTGAGAAATTTCAGTCCAATGACTTTATCTGCATGGTAGCGAATGAACAGATTTTACTATCTTAATTATAACGCAAGAATATTGGAAAATTTAAAATAGTAAAATGAATTAAAGTTATGATTCATCTAAAAATCTTATGTACTCATTAAGAATTATTATATTTTGACCATACTACAATTTGTACTGTATCTCATAGTCAGCTAGACATTCATTTTTAATTATTGCATTTTTCAAGCATTTTTTTCATTTCGTTTTTGTAATTTTTCACTCTCTACTAATTATGCTCATTTATCATATAATCTACTTTCATTTTTCTATTGTTGTATATCTCTACGATTTATAATCAAATGTAGGAAGGAGTTTGTATACTCGTATATTGTATATTGTATTGTATTTTCGTTCGACACATCCTTTTCCGTTTTCTAAATGAAGCAATAATAAACAACTTCCGTCATGTGTTTAACGCATCATTATATTTGTAAGCAGCGAATTTGTATCTATATAACTATGTGTGTGTGTGTGAGTGCGTGTGTATCTGTTTGGAGTATGGGATTTTAATGAGTAACCCTTTTATTGACCCTAAAATCGTATGTTTGTTGTTATTATTCGCCACTGGTTGACTGGACAAATATAAAACGTGTGCGGTTATTGCTTGATTAATTTCCGGTCAAATGACTAGAGACACTAATGACTATTTAATGTTACAATTTACACTTTATTGATTCACATCGTTTGGCCAAACCGACATGGCATGGCATGGCATGGTAATTTGCTTTACTACTTATAGTATATACTGGATACTATATAGTGTACATATATTTTTATATGCTTGCTATAATTAGCAACATCCCAATTCTAAACATCTACCCATAACAACGGCATGTCCTTTCTTGTTTGTCATATATTTTTTTAATTTGAATAATTATTTGTTTGTTTGAGTGTGCGTGTGTGTATGAATTTCAAAATCTAATCTAGTAAAATATATTTTCATATGCAAATTCAAAATCCACAACAAGAAACAAAAACATAAAGTTCAAAAAGTGTTTTTGGTCTCACAAAAACAAAAAATATTCCAGTTTTTGTCTTTATACAATAATTTTGTGTTTGTTGTTCAGTTAGAAGTATTGTACTTCGACACATTGCATAGCCTTGGCATAATCTTTATACCTCTTCTCATGGATGCCTGACCGACTAAACATATATGTATATACATATGCATGTAAGTATGCATGTATATGTATATCGTTAGCTTGTGCGTATAAAATTGGGTGCAATTTCTCTAATGCCACCGAGAAACAGCTGCAATTTTGCATACGAAATATGAAAATGCACAGTCATGCTACTCGACACGATTCACACAACACCATGGCCCCATCTTCACATGTAAACTCAATGCAACTCGACATGATTATGTATACAAGTCTGTTCATCCTAGCAACAAATATAGGAGACCATATTTGAAGATCCATTATACTATAGGTGGTTCTTCCCACATGCCCTGTTTGCCGTTTTTTTTTTGTTTTTGTTGTTACTCTTAGCTCGGCTCGACTCAACTTGACTTGAATATATCTTCAAATTGTACTCGACATTTGTGTGTTTCTGGGGCGTCAAAAAAAGAGTATTCACTCGATGTCGACTGTTGTTTTGTTCAAGTGGACTGAAACTATTATTTTGCAGCATTATCTCATCATAATTTTTGCATATGAATGTTGTTTATGCCTGCCTTGTGTCCTTGCTCAACTAGTAGTAGTCTTGGGGATTGTTTTTAAATGAATTCTATGGTATATGCATGTGTACGTACTATGGCTGCTGTACATGATTACGCCTACCAAACTACTATATGAGATAACATAAAAGCCTGCAGGGTATAAACGCATTCACAGTTCTCTATGACGACTGGCGTAGACAAAGGACTTAGATGTGAACAAGTATTATGTTGCTACCATCAAAAAGGAAATGAATTTGTGGTGATAATTTCAAATGCTGCCACAATTAAAATTGTTGCTTGCATTTGTTTTTTGCATTCTGCATTTCTGCCATACCAAGTTGCTATAAAAGGTTGAATTTTTAATGTTCTTTAAGGTCAATTTAAACTCAGATCACCCCATGTCGTATCATCAAAGAGCATAATATATTGAAAAGCTTAAAAGTGAAAAAAAATGGTTCTTAGTAGGATGGTCTTATCAATCAATCTCATCAAATTTTAATTGAGCCATATTGAGCTGGTTACAAAAAAGGTTTAATTTGGTCTCATCAAAGGTTCGGTACCCTTCATATGTTTGTAGTTATTTTTTGTTATATTAAACTACTTGTACAGCAAAGATAAAAATTTCAACTGTCTACCGATTACAGTTTATGAGATAGAGCTCTTTAATGGACGGACGGACGGACAGTGTAGACTAAGTAATAGGATTCCATTGGATTAAATGGTATCGACTAACAAAACATCGATACACCAATTAATTTTTGCTTAAAAAATCAATGGGAACATGCAAACAACGAACTCTAAGTAAATAACGTCCCTTATTTATTGGCGAGCAATAAAAAAGTCTTTCCCGCGTAACATTTATTGGCGAGTAAAAAATAAAAAAGGATAGCAGAAGAGCGGGCCACAGAAATTTCTGTCTCTTTGGTCGCCACTGGGTCAAAATACCAAGTTAGCGTAAAAACAATTATCCAACTAATCGAATCCAGGTGACATCGATTAAAAAATCATTGATTATTTTAACAAAACATCGATTAATCGATACCCATCCCTACTCAAAACAGGAAAATATATAATGGGTAAATCTGACTTAAAAGAAATTGCTTCAAACACAGCAAGTGATTTACTCGTCGTTGATTTTTCGATTCGACCTGCAATTCAACATAAAGCTTTAACATCAGCTGTTGTTTCAAACAGAGTTGACATATGGTATGATAAAAAGTGGTGCAAGTTAAATAAATTTATTTTGAAATGGTAAACATAATGTCACATGGCAGAATTTATCAATGTAAGGAAGTGTATTGTTATGTTGTATTATCAATCATATTAATACACTTCAGACTTCCGAAAGTAAGCAACACAAATATCAAACCAGAGGGTTTATACGTGTACATATCATTCTGAAATGAAGTGTATAAGAAAAACATTAAATCATCTACCATTTCCAGACTGTTGTTGAAATAACTTACTATCTTTCTTTGCAGTCATTGATGAGTATTGATTCGAATCCTTGCCATTCGCTACTATCTTCGTAGTACTTATTTCAACATGGACTTGTGTTGTCGACACTGTCAACTTGTACTATGGTTCAATTCAATTTTTGTTGTTTGTAAAAAGCAAATAGCTCAGTCAAGAATAAAAGTAAAATGCAAAATGAGGATATGGAAAAGGATAAGGGAAAATGTTAACCGAACACGCAATTAAATTTGCTGGAAATCGTCTGAGTTGAATTTAATTTTAATTAAAAATCATTTTATCGTCCAGAAAAAGCAAACATGATACATGGAAATAAAGAAAGGTAGAGTTGCGTTCAATACAATGCAAACTTTACCATAACATGAACAAAAAATTTAAATTCTTTGTACTATAAAATATAAAAAAAAAGAAATTTTAATTAGCTTTTAACTTACCAAAACTAAGCTTGATGCTTTAGTGTTATTTGTTGTTAAATAACTAATGCTTAAATTATAAATCGGTCCATTATGATTAAATAATGAATTACATATTTGTATGCATTTTTCAATTAGCGCCCGAACATGAAAGTTGTATAAGAATAATGGACACGAAAATATTCTACTAAAATTAATTTATTGTACAACAACCAAAAATTTTCCAAAAATTTATTTTAAATTGTGTAAATCTGGTAATTGGGCGCATATTTTTACCAAAATTAGATAGACTTATTTCATTTAATTAAATTGTAAAAAAAATTAAGAGATTCCTTTAAGTGCATACAGATCATGAAAAATCTATACATCTATACATATAATAAAATCATAAACTGAATGTGTTTGTGCACTCATCACGTCAAAGACCGCTCATTGGATTAAAAATTAAATTACTCAAAAATCGCCAGCTTTATTGTGAATAACATAGAATCAAAAGATATTAATTAAAAATTATATTTATTTATTTTATGCACTTTATATAGGAAAGAAAACAGATGAGAAGGTCCTTTGGATTGTCACAATCATGGAGAAGACTTTCAAAATTTATAACAATTTTTGGGCTAGGATTTAATTCTTTGGCAGATCATTATAAGATGAGCAACTTATTATGAGTTCTGGATTATTTATATAATATGTACTGCGAATGCTTTTTCAGGTCGTGAATTTTTTTCATTAATTTGAAATGCGGTCACATAAAATATAATACATTCTCATTAATACATATTTTCATACTTCAATAGCTTATACCACCTGTGGGTGAGATCAATCTTCTTCGGATGGACTATCCGATACTATGACAATGTTTTCCCATGAGACGTTTCGTCAATATTAAGTAAGTAACTGCACAATGATTAATCCAGTTAGACAGTTTTGAACCATTGGATGAGATATTTGTGTCTAAATTATGAAAAAAAATTATGTTTTCTTGTTAGAAAATCACTTACGGATCTTAAGGAAAGTTTAAAAAAGTTGCCCACAACAGATCACAATGGTCGATGTAACAGTCAAATATGCTCGTTAGTTACGAGGAATATTAACTGCTACGTTATGCTACATTCATTTCATTTTCGAATGTTTTGTACCAATAGGCAAACATTTTGTCATTATCAGCCATTTTCCTTTTTTTTTAACGTGAAGACGTTTTTAAATAGAGGTTACATATCGCAATCTGACGCTCTTTCAAAAATGTAACAAAAACATGTCGCCAATAATTTTCATATATCTCGTCACTCAAAAACCGTAGCGCCAAGAAATTTATACATTCTTTAAATAGAAGAAGCGTAATGTCTGTAAGAGGAATTTTGTCATTGAGCGCTTATGTCATCAAGGGGAGGGGTGTTCAATAAGGAAAACAAAATTTGGCTGATTTGTAAATTTGAGCTTTTTGTATTAAAATCTAAATAAACACAGCAGAGAGAGTGAGTTCAACGCCAGTCTGCAGTTGGAATTTTATGATAAAGGAGCATAATGACGACACACAGCACGACGAACAAACGTACGATTAAACACTAAGCTCTAACATTTGAACTGAACAAAATTCAAAGCGGGAATACCGTCTGTCTGCTCTGTTTTGGATTCTCTTAAATCAATGATGTTTATATAAAGACTATGAAACTATACAAACTGCTCAAGTCGCTCATAAAGGGCGATATCTTCTTCTAATTTTGAATTTTTTGTCATACCCAACAACAAATTGTGTTATCTCGTGTTACATAACGAAACCCGTATTCACGCAAAATGAATTACGGTAGTATGGCGATATTACCTCTCCATTTATTTATTTTTTTTTTTTGACAGACATATATAATAACAAACTAATTTAAGTTACAAAGCATTGCCTGAAACATAAGTTATTGTAATTATAATTACTCCTTTATTGAGGTTTTCAATCTTTAAATTTATTAGTTAGTTGATTTAACGGCAATAGAAATACACTTTCTGGGATTTTAACTCTCTCCTTCATCTTTTAACATATTATCTCTTTATTCCCCACAAAAATTTGTAAAATAAACACTTAATATTCGGCTTTACTTAACACTCATCCAATCCAACTTACCCTTTCGCATTTTAATAAATACAATATATACCATATACTAAAATGGAATTGCTGTGGAATTAAATTACCGTTGCGGTCGCATATGTGTGGTAGCTTACTCAATTACAGAATTTAATTACAAATATGAAGCTACGAAAATATCCATACAACAAGACTAGACATGTGAGACCGCATGTCAAGGAAGGAAAGCAGGCAGGCAGGCAGGCAGACATTCAGGAGGACTAAAGGGCTTTTAATAGAAAGCAACGCAACTATGCAACGTTAATGATAGTCATTGTTGCATTGTTGTCATGTAAGTCAGTGTAATCATCAACATCGTCACTGTTGAAATTCAGTCGGCCCTACTAGGCGAAGTAGTTGAATAGACTTGTCTAGTACTCTCAGATACTTGTATCTGCAATAAACGATGCTGATGATATCGATGCATGTTGATGATGTTATTTTGTTGGTGTTACTATACTTATGCTAATGCTGACAATGCTGATGTTGCTGATTTTGATAATGATGAAGTCGATAAAATAATGATGTTTTTGATGTTCATATAACTATGAGTATGTGTATCTTTTGTTATTGTTATCGCAAAACAATTTGCAACTAATTAATGAACATTGCCCATGACGACGAAAATCTTTTATCGTCCAACAAAATACTCATTAATGTTGTACTATTTTACAAATTGTACATATTTTGTGTTGCATCAATTGCATTTTGAGTTCATTTTGAGTTCATTTTAAGTTCATTTTGAGTTCTTTTGCCACTTTAAGTATTGAAGTTTCATTCAGAGTTCTTATTGGTTTTTCAAGTTGTCATTATTAAGTAGTACGAGAAAAAAACATTTATTCATGGAACCCTTTACTCCAATCCAATGGTGCATTCATTCATTCATTCAATGATATTGCGAATACGAAACTCAAATTGCAAATTGGTACTCGAATGTTGCTATATTTGAACAGAAAAAACTACCAGAACATGGAAGATGAAAAAAGCACAAATAATATCTTCAGTACTCTCACATCTATGGTTTGGACATTGATGATCTGCTTAGAAAAAAACCACATCGTAAGCCTGATTATCTGCAGTAGATTTTACTCACTATTTTTGGTATAATTAAAGCACCCTACTTATTCTTATCACAAACAAACACTTTAGTATTAATTGTAATTTCCCTTTGTCATACTATTATATAAGAGGAGACCACATATTTCCATGATAAATATCACTAGTCTAATCTATCCAATCCACCATCTGAATATCAGTTTTTATCTATAAAATTTAGTACCCTTAGTAACTGAAGAAGCAACATGCAATTTTGTTTATGGCCTTTTTCTACAAAAACTAAGTTTGGCAGCTCCTGTAATAAAAAATCCTTTATGAATCATAGCCCGATTAAGGCCTGTAGGGGCTACAAGGCAGCGCAAGTCACGGATATGCTTACTATATTGTAATTTACTAATTTTGATTGGCTTTGTATGTCACTTAAAGCCAGTCTCCTAAACTCAATGACAATTCTCTTATTTCCGCGTAAAAATATGTATTCATAGGATATTTATTAATTTATTATTCCATTCAAAACTGAGATCATCCATCTGCTACCCTGTGTCCCTAGCCAAGTGACATCCACCGATCTGAATATTTTCATAGTATTTCATAAATAAAATCATGTGTTTTCAAAGCAATCTTATATGAAGAGTATATAAACTTTGGTTAAACCGGACACCAATTTTTCTTATTTATTCTTTTTTGTTTAAGAGAAGCATGTTTAACACATACACATGCATTCAAATACACAAATACACTATGTATAACACATACATCTCCTACAAATGCTCTGCCTGCATTGTATGATTGCTTTTTGAGGTCATGAGGTCAATGATACCAACCATAACGGCAAATCTGAATATGCTGCAACATATCATGCACATACATATGTGTGCACAAAGCATGGATGAGCAAAGTAGTAGTGTTTAAACTTTTGTTTAATAATTCACCAAATGCAAACTTGGCTAATAAGTTCTCCTGTGACATTGTGGCCCTACAGAATTTTCAGTTAAAAAACAACTTTATTTAAGTTTTGAAAAGGGCTTTGCATTAAGTCAACACACAAAATTATACTGAAAAAAAAAAAGAATAATGAAAGTATCTAAGTGCATGTTATCAACAAGGAAAACAGTGAGAACGTGCGTGAGCTTTAAAATCCTTTTATTTTTCCATGTGACAAAAGTCAAAATCCTCGCTTGTCAACGACGACACTTGTGTTGCTATTCCTGTTCCTGTTCAATCTGCTCCTTTTCCTTCACCCTTTTGTTTTGTTAACACCTTTCAAATCGCATTCAACAACGAAAGACGCAACAAAGGAAGAGTGTGTGAAAATGAAAATTGTGAAAAAGAAAATACATACATATTTATATAAAAATCTGAAAAGTTCCCTGTTGGTATTATGCAAATAATGCTAACATTGGCACCCTTTTCATAGTAGTGTCAGTTTCGTAGTTCGGGTTGGGCTGGATCAAGTTGGCCGTAAGACAAAAAGAATTTGGAAAATTTGCAACATCACCCCTTTTTTTTATCAAGACCAAGACCAAAATCACATTGAGAATTCGCGAACACCTGCTGCTTGTGCGTTTATGATTTTTAAATCGCTTAAGCCAGCAAAAGTAAAGGAAAGTGCTAAAACAAAGGAAATAACAAAATCAACGGGGTGAAGAATTGAATTTGGTTAACCCCTACTACAAAAAAGGGTTACAAACTGTACCAAGTAATCATATGAAAGAATAACATTTCAACAAGACTCTATGGGGTAGAAATATTCAAATAAACTCATCTCATCACTTGAAAATGACTTTAGAAAAATACACAATAAAAGAAAAGCAATTGAAAATTTAATCTTTTTTTTCTTTTACCTCTTAAAAACTCAGTACTTTAGAAATTGTACCCAAAGGACAATCTTCAAAGATATGGACAATTACAATACGGAACAGTAGTAGGTCCTTGTTGACAAGTCAAATGGAATTTATTATAAGGAAAATTAATCTCTTTTTCTATTACAATAAAGTATAATCAACTATATGTATATGCTACTATGAATGTAGTCTCTATATTGATTGGATTGATTAATAATTGTTTGATTAAATTGTATCTTCATGGTTGCAATAAATGTGTTACAAAATCAAAATTATGGTAAATATAACTAAGATAAATTTCAATTCATATCTACCATTTTACTTACTTACCAAAGTACAATAGTACTCGTATATGAGTATTTATCTTTATAACATTCTCTTTATCCTGCATACCATATTTCCAAAAGGATAGTAGAAATTTTACTTACACATGCCAAAAATGTGGAAGAACATAATCTTGTGGAAACTATTTGCTAATCAAATTTCAAGTCACTGGCCATACACTCAAACAATGGATGAGAGAAGGATGAACCTTGTATGATCGTATATAGAAATACTGAAATACTTGAAATAGCTTAACTTAATTCCTAAATAACTTACCATAAGGAAACCACAGAGTAAGTATCCATGAGATAGACTAAGAGTAACTAACACAGGAAGAGAAAAGTTAAACGCACAGTCAGAGTCAGTGAGTGACTAAGTGAAGGAAAGGGAAGGGAAATGAAAGTAGAACAGAGTAAAGAAAGACATAGAAAATTATGCAAGAGCGTGAAAAAACCTCAGAAGCCACACATTTTTGGAAACTGCAAAAGCAGCAAAACCCATGAAGGACTTAAAAAGCTCATATGGAAGTGTTGGATAAAACAAATAATAAAATAAAATAAAATAAAACTATGCATAAGTAAATAAGTTCTTAACTCAAGGTAAGTTTTGAGCAAAACGACAAAATATAAAAAGAAAAAAAATATTCAAAAATATAAGAAAAAGAAAAAAATAAAGAAATATTGAAACAATTTACAAAACTTTATCTAAAAGCAGGTTGTGGTGTAAAACTATACTATACATACTAAGTATAAACATTGAGAACTAAAACCATAACCACATCCACAAAATGTAAAAAAGAAATTAAGACAATAAGAAAAAATCCTACGTAAAGATATTAATACTCGTACTTAGTTAGGAAAATACTGAAATCAGTGAAAATGTTCATTTTCATTTCTTTAATATATTTTTGCATTGTACCATGTATACAGAGTCGGATTCAGAAGCGTCGGGGCACGGGCAATGAAGAAAGTGGAGGCCCTGTCATCAATTTTTAACCAAAAAAAAAAAAATTAACTGTCTTTACGAAATTCGTAAACAACGCCATCTTTGAAAATGACCTTACACAAACTCACACTTTACTTATTTCTAAGTTAAGTTAATTTAAATAGTTTCTATTAACTTTTTCATTCTCTCTTCCTCAACTTGTGCGCCTTCACATTTCAATTAATAACATCTGCACACTCATACATACACCTTTACTTATTAAATTTATTTCATTGACCATGTACCTTAACTTATTTCTGCCTTACTACTTTATTCTCCTCTCTTATGTTTCTTCCTTTCGATGCTTTCCTATGCACATACTCACACATACACCTTAACTTATTTCTGCTTTACCAGCTCTTTAACATTTCATTCTCCTCTCTTGCTCTCTTGTATGCATTTCATTCGATGCTTGCCTACACACATGCATACAACTTTACTTATTTGTGCTTTATCAGTATTTCATTCTTCTCTCTCCTCGACTTCCTCGCCACCCATTCGTAACAGATTTTTCGTAACACAATTTTTCAAAACAGTAGCGCTTAATCATTTTCAATGATAAAAAAAATCGACGATACATGCTATTCTTTGTATTAAAAATACGTGTGCTACTTACTTTCCTGATAGTGATGAGCACTGAGGAACAGTTGATCGTTTACTGGCTTTATGCCCGTTTTTAGAGGTAAAACGAATGATTTCTACGAATACCATTTCTTGAAGCAAATCTCTCTCTATACTAAGATGACCCTCAATATGAGGGGGCCCCGCCGTTAATACGGCCCTGCACGCATAAATTTGAATAACCATACTGTTCAATATTCATAAGTACGTGTATAAAACAATGTTATTAGATTTTAGTGAAATAATGGCAGTTCTTAATAAAGAATTATCAATATGATAATATAATCGACTTATTTAAAAAAGTGATAATTATTTTTATAAATACAATTCAACTTTTCCCAATAATAATGACATTGTTTAAATAACTGCATAGTTCAATTCATGAATAATCGTAGACAATTTTTAGTCAATGGAAAGAAATTCGAATATGAAGCAAGAATAAAGTATTTTGTTTTTCTAAAATTAAATACATAAATGTTGATAACAAAAGGGAGGTACCTTTACTTCTGCTATCACCATTTTTAATAAAAATAACGTGATAAAATATTTGAGAGGGAAACCCCCAAATACTGAAGGTGAACAGCGGCAGAATATAAATAGTTTTAATAAATCGTTTGATTGCGAAAAGCTTTGCTGACGTCTGTTATCAACGTAGATCATAACTAAAACGCATGACGATTTCAAGGGAATATGTGGAGGTGATTCAATGTACAAAATTGCAGATAAATAAATATGAACGGCAAATGAATTCATATCTATACACCATAAAATAACAATAGATTTCATTGGCTGAACTAATTCAAAATAAGAAAAAACTACGTCATGGTCAAATATCACTTTTTAACGCGGTTATTTAAGTTAAAGAGTGAATGGTTTGATAAATTGAATATATTATTACTATTTTTATTCTTTATTATTCATTATTTGATGTTCTCAATTTTATTTAGGTTGCAAAGAGTACAATTCAAGTAACTGTGTCTATTCAGGAAATCAAGGTCGCTTCTAGCCTTAAAAATCCACATTATATCACTTATTTTACAATTGTCATTCCCAATATAATATTCCTGAACTTTCTCAAACCAGAATACCTGTTTTTCGAAACACTTTTCTAGTCAATTTATTCAAAAAAAAAAAAGTTTCATGAATGTGTGACAAGATCAAATCTATACGATAGAAGTTTCTAAGTAAATACAATATGACGGGTTGTTAAAAGGGAGATGTAGGTTTTTTTTTAAAATATAATTGCAATTTATTCACCTCGACAAACATACCAAACCCCATACTTGAGTAGCATAGCTTTCTATAGCTCTAGTGAATGCCAAAAACAACTTTCACTTTGTGGTAAGTGTTGTTTGGTTTCTAGCCAGGAATACTACCCACGTAGCATATTTTGCTAGACTGTTTCTGTTATCCACGTGGGCTTTGAAGCTAAGTTGCGGCGTCAGTAATACACTAAGTAAATTAATTGTGACTTAATTGCATTCTGCTCTATAAATGATTCTTTGACAGACCAATTTCAATTTACATATATTTCAAATGACCTTTCTAAGGAATTATTCTATGAACTTATTTACAAAATTTGATTATTAAAACGCAGTTAATTTTTTTACTATCAACTGTTGATGGTAAATTGTGACAGCTGTCATAATAATTTATTAATAATACAATAACAACAACAAACTTGTTGGAAAGATATTAAAATTCTTTTGTTCTTTAATTTTGTTTGTAAAAATTAAATTGCCTTGACTTTTATCAATATCAATTTCAGCTTAAAATAACACTTATTTAAAATAAAAGCAAAATATTTCGAATTGTTACGATTGAATAAAAATTTTTGGTTTGTTTGTTGCAAGTTTCTTTATTGAGTTTCAAAGATATTATCATCTATCCAGCGATGTCATCTGTAATTTGCGCGAAGGGTGTGATTTTTGAGAAAAGCCACCATTTTTTATTGCACTTGTGTGGGTCATAAAAGATTGTTTCTTTTTGTGTATGTAAACTTATCAATATGTGAGAACTTAAAGCAATAAAAGCAATAATATTCTCATTCCCTACTTTTTTGTTTTTTTTTTTTTAAAGCCGCTTAAAAATCATTTCTTTGATTGTTTAAAGTTGTTATTGTTAAAATACTTTGGTAATTGGTTGCCTTAAATTTACAATTGAAAAAACAGCAATGCTGAAAAATAAAAAAACAGCAATGCTACAACTTACAAATCATAGCAGTTCTCATATAAGATTCTCTTCCACTAATCAGTAAACTAGTGTAGGGCAATAAGAAACTTCTAAGTGCAAATTTATTTTAAGGTATCAAAACTTGAAGGACTATACGTCGTTTGCATAGAAACAGATGCAAATGCTGTAATTGAGTGCTCGTTTCATATACTTGTTTACATGCGTCCTGCAATGCGTTACATAACATATATTTCCTACAAATGGTGTTTTGTAGGCACAAAAACAGACATAGTTGTCGAACGAAAAAATATGTTGTTGACACTTAGATAGAGTTATATTTATATCTTAAATCTGGTAAAATGATGAAGCTTTCACATAAAGTTGGTTCCAATATGGTTCGGTATGCTTAAACACTACTAGTCTCCTCTGTTGGCAATCATATAAAACTTACTTGTATATAGATAGAACTAGAACTAGAACATAGAACTTCTTAGGATATGTCATAAATTTTCTTAACCCTAGAGTAGTCACTTAACTAAATAAAAAGATAAAAAACATACAAATTTATATACACGGATTGCTCCACGTCGAATAAAAGAGTACCATATAGTGTTACCTCAAAAGACGAAATCATAAGTCGCCGACTGCTGCCCGATTTCTCCCAAATTTTCACAGCCGAAATATCAGCCATACTCGCAGCTTGTCAGCATGCCCAACAGACACAAGGCAATAATTATTTGGGTTCCGGGACATTTTGGGATAGACGGCATTGAACTGGCGAAGCTCTGTGCTAAAGAATCACACTTATACCCGTTATTATATGCCAAAATTACAAATTATCCCTCTGGCACAACTCCTCAAATATCACGAATATTATTTTCGTGAGTGGTCGCGTAGTGAGCAGTGCCCCACACTGGCAACAACCGTGGTCACCCGTGCTCTGAAATTCTTCTGATTTCTAAAAGAAGGATGTTTGGTACGAAGTGGCAGATACTAAAACATTTTCTGTGACCAATGCATTGTGTACAAAACAACACGAATTTTTCGTCTAAGGTTAAGTATATAAAAGCAAAATATATATAATTTTTTACTTTTTACTTAACATTTCAGTTAACTTTTTATGCAAACTGTAATGAAATAATTGTATATATCATCCAAATTTTAAAGAAAAGATAGCAAATAAAATATTACAAGAGTTACTTTTTATTTTTTTTTTTAATAGACATACGATTTTTGTTTAGTTTAGTTCAATTTAAATTGAAGCGAAATTTAATGTGAAATAAAGTCACATAGATACGCGCATGGAACCACACACACAGAACACATACTTGAACACTTATCACAAAATGTTCGTTGCCACAACGCACAAAGTAGAACAAGAACAAAGGACCGCAGACTCGTGTATACATGGCTTATGATTTTTCGTGTTGTGTTTTTTGGCCAAGGCTAACATAAACTATGGCAGCAGCAACAAAAGTTCGTCAACAGCAGCATCAGCAGCAGCAACACGGCAACAGGCCACGATACCAACTACTTTTGCATCTCCTCTAACTTAACGAAACACTCGACACTCGGCAGGTGTTAGTATCTACAGCATCTATACTATAAGTGTGCAGTTGCAGATGTGTGTGGATAAGAGTGGAAGATTGAGGATGTGTGCATGTGTATGAAACGCTAAAATCCGCTTTTGGCAGGTTTGCGTCACTCACTCACTTTGCCGTTGACTCAGTCACTCGGTAAGTTGGTCTGATGTTTGCTTGTTTTTGGGTTTTGAAGTCGGCGACAGTTGCTGGGCTAATGAATATGATGGCGGCAAATACTCACACAACAGATACATACATATGTATATATGGTACACTCACTCATCCATTCAGATACAAACAGGCAAAGAACGTATGCTAATCGTGAAGCGCCATCAGCTTTTAAAACTTGCTAGGTTTACTTGTATGTATGTAGTATAAGAAGCACTTGAAACAACATCCACTTATAGTTAGCCTTGTTGGCCTTTGTTTTTGGCCCAGTAGTACACAGTAAGTACTTCTGGATAGAATCACAGTTTGTTTGTTGTTGTCATCTTGTCGCTATGTTTGTTTATACTATTTATGCTAATGATGGCAACAATGATTATGATGATAGTGATGATGAAGTAACGAAGACAAACCATTAACGGAGCACACTTTCTAAACAACCTAAAACTTGACTTACTTTCAGGTAATCGTGATATCTTACAACCTGATGATACTTTAAAGTATGTAACTTCTAAGTACCCAATAACATATGTAAGTCTCAAATAATTGACAATAAAAAACTTTTCATAAGGTTTGAGTTTATTATTTACATGATTTTTGAAGCGAATTATAAACTTTGTTAAATCTTAATCTAATTAGAACTAAATTGTATTGTGTATACGTACACTTGTGTGGGTGTGAAAGGTGGTTGGTAATTTATAATGAAAATTCTCAAGAGTGAAGGAGTTTAGGTAAATCTCATCAAGTTTGAGTACTTACTCAATAAGATTATTTTTCATAGGCACTGTACAGCAAGACAATGCAAACCAAGAATACGAGTGTAGTACAATATAATCAAATGCTTAACACATATGCACAAGTTCCATGTTTATTCATTCATTGATGTGCACAGTCATAGACAATTGCACAACACTTAAGTATTGTATATGTATATTGAATTACAGTTTTGAATTCCTGTTCGACATACACATGCATAGATAAACAAACACTTCGAACTAATTACTATTTAATGTTGTTGTCTTTGACGTTACTGGTAATGCATCATCACCTTCATCATCATCATCATCATCATCATCATCATCATCATCATTACCATCAACTGGACAAAATCTTCAATGAAGTAAACACTATAAGGACGGTCGAATTGAGTCAAGCATAGGCACATGTCATTAGCAAATGAATCAATAATCTGAAGTATGAGAGTGCATCAAATTTGTGAATTTCGCTCCATATCTATCTTTCTTCCCACCACTTTCATCATTCTATGGTAGTGACATTCCAATGAAAATCATGAAATCTACTGCATACAACAATCGAGCGCTCTGCTACTCAAAAGAGTGTCTCTTGCAATATAAAATTATATCAATCTTGAACATGAAAGACATAAGTTCAATCATTAAGAACTATTCAATTATTTCATTAGGTATATAATAATACATATATAACAAATTTATCACCAAAATGCTCAGAGTGAACAATGTTTGTAGGAAATTTAATAAGAAGACCGTATTGGGGAAGAAATAAAGATTAAATTCCAATGAAAGGGTACATTATAAAGTATAATAGGAATGTAAAAATGACACTGAATCGAACAAAATCATATGGTAAATATAACTAGATATAATCGTCTTGTCCCATTACTAGAATTTGCAGCCCTTGAGTTCTTGCCTTCAGTAATGAGCAAATTAAAAATAAAATCTTTAGGTTTTTGGAAAAATATATTTGCATTTATACAATTTTTTACACTTAAGGTCGTCAAATCATATTTGATCTGGAGTAATAATTTTGTACTTCTGCAATGCAATGGTTTGGTACTGGTAAATTTAAATATATTGTATATATTTTCATCTCATCATACTTGTCGAACATTATATTGGTATGAAAACAGCGGATTTCTGGGCTATTTACTTACAGGTGAATGGGAAAGCGTTATCGAACTGTGCTGTTATGCAATATTGTTATCTCTCGAAGATTGAACACGGAATGAATAAAACATGTTTAAGTTTGGAAGTGTTATGTCAGCTATTTCTTGTTGGAAAATGTTTGATAGTGAAATAGAAATAAGACGAGGAAGAAACTTGTTCAGAAAATGAAGATTATCTCGAAAATGCTAAGCCATCTGCCATTTCTAGTGAGAAAGAAAGTGAGTTCCAAAAATGCAGAAATAAGGTATTTCAACCAACCTTGTACAAATAGACATCGAAGAGTTCGAATGAAGAATATTATCAGCAAGGTGCCAGATTTGACTCTTTATTCTTATTTACGAGTACAATTACAAAGGAAGAGTTTTATAGTGTCTTTGGTAATGATTAGATTAACGTTGACGACGCCGAAATGTTCGCATTTATTGGTTCACTTTTGTTAGCTGGAGTGTATCGGTCATATAATGAAAGTATGGAAAGTTTGTGGGATTCAGAGAAAGGTAGATCGATTATTAGACCAATCATGCCATTAAAAATGTTCAAAAATCTTTCGAGAGCAATAAAATTGACAATAAGGACAGTCGCAGTGAACGACGATTTTTAAAACAAACTTGCAATGGTATGTGAATTGAGAAATCAGTGGGTTGACATATTGCCCAATCTTTATAATCTATCCCAAGATGTAACATTCGATGAGCATCTGGTGGCATTCAGAAGAAGATGTCCATTTCAGCAATACATAATGTCAAAACCACCTAAATATTTGGGTGTTTCATGATTCTGCTACTAGTTATTCCTGAAATAACCAACCGTTAACAGCCAACAGCATTTAGAATATAGCTAGAAATATAAAATCTTATTATGTACTTCAGTAAAGTAAATGATTGGCTATATATATAAAAATATATTTCTGAGGCAACAAATCTCTGACTAAATTATTTCGAAAATAAATATGATAAACGAGTTTGAACGCTATTATTATTCACCGCTTCAAATATTATGTATTACAAACATAGCTATATCATTTTACTTTATAACTTTCAAAAATGGTAATGCATATGTCCAAATATCTGTGGAGATAGTTTTTGGTAATATTTTCCATAAATATTTTAACTGAATCGATTTAAGTTAAAAATATTTCAATAAAATAAAATTGAACTGCATATAAACAAGAATTTATTATATTGTATGTGCAAATAAGCTTTTATGTCTAACAGCAATTCAATGATGTTCCTCAATTTCAATTTTAGCAGAAGAATTTATATTCACTTACAAATCTTTCGTTTCAACAAAAGCTCTTCAGTTTATTTAAAATGCTCTTATACACAAAATTAGTTTTAGAAGAACATCTTAAGAGAAAAACAGGTTTCCTAATGGTATATTTTTAAGATTTATCTTTATTTCCATTTAAAAATTGATTCAGTATATCTGAGATTAAAAAAATTGATATAAAACCAAACTGAAATAATTTATGAAAACATAGATTTTCGACATAAGCTACTCGAACTTGTTGCCTCAGATTTGTTGTTTATTTATTGTATTTTTGTTGAAACAACTATTAATATTTACCTTCCTTTTATTTAAAGAGTATTCAAGTTATGAAAATGTCATAAGCAATTGCTTCAAATGCATTTAAATACAGATATTTATATGTATAATAAAATTGACACTTGACCTGTAACTTCCGGCGAAATGCACAGAAAGGCAAAATGGTGAACCCAAAGCGAACAAGTGAAAGAAAATGTGAAGTTTTGTGAAAATATTGTGTAAAAAATGCATAAAAAGTTATGCAATATATTTCATTAAGCGATGTGCGCACGAATGCCCTCGAAAATTGCAATGAAATTATACGCAAGCTTATTATTTGGGTCACTCACCCACTCATCGACACAACCCACTCACTGCCCGAATACTAAGTAAAAAGAATATAACATACTCTTGGTCTTGCGGGATGCAGTAATTGAGTGCTTGCTGGACAGTGGAAATGCATTTTAACTTATGCAGGTCAAGAAAATTTACAATAGGCAAAGCCAAATTCTTACATCATAGTATATGCCAAAAAATATTGCATACTGCAAAATATACATATTTTCCAAATGATAAATCACATATTCCACTCAAGCCACATTCTCAATCAGACATGTGAACTGTCCCCCCTCAGTTTTTGTAAATAATAAGAATATTCCCCTTGAACTTATTTCGAAATATTTGAGGCTGATTGTGGATAGAAAACTAACATATCAAGCTCATATTGAGGTACAAAATTCATCAATTTCCCATCACTAGAAGGAGAATGTCTTGACTTTCTCTGCGTTATAATAAGTTTCAAGACCTAGGGCATATGTGATTCTAAGCTAAGTTAATGATACGTGATATGAAAAAAGTACTTCCATTCAAAGGTAATATCAGAAATTTGATGCTCTCCCAAATGTTCTTGCCATAGGCCTGCTAAACTCTAGTTCTCTAGTTGATTATATTGGCCAATAAATTCAAATATTCTGTATATTTAAAGCTTACGGAAAATTCATATATTATAGTTAGAAACCAACAAACATACACAATTGTACTTTGAATATATTCTTTTTGAAATCTGTTTAACTAATAAAGGCATTTGAGAAGTTACTACTACTATTTTTTACTCTCATTACCTTCTGCTCTCCGTTGGTCTTTGCATGAAAACAAACTGTTGTTTTAAGTCATAAACTAACATGGCTAATATTAGTTTAAGGCAAGTGTCAACGACTAAGTCAGCTGGCAACGAACTAATACCCAAACTCCAGATGCCATATGTGACCCTAACATTATACTCTGAGCCAACTTTAGCTAGTATACCATACCATATACACACACAGAAACACACACAGAGAGAGATTTAAACAAACAGCGTCTTTCAACTTGACTTCAGAGAATAACTTAATCCTTTTGTGTGGTTTATACTCATATACATACATATGTGTAGTGAGTATCTGTGGTGCACATGTTTGTATATACTTGTATGTACAAGTATATGGTGTAACTTAAGAATTATGGCGTTAATGCAGCAATGTACTTATGAACGTCATCTCCACTTTGTTCGTTCTCCTACACAAAACTTCTCACTAGTATACTTAGTAGCACTGAACAGTTCTGCATCAACACATGATGTTGGTTAGCAAAAGTTGACTCTGTGCATCATTACCAGAAGCTATAGTACAGTATATAAATACGTGTATGTGTTTGTCAGAGAATCTATGTGCATGTAGAACTGTTTGCCAACACTGTTTGACGTCGTTCTTGTTTTCGTTCTCTTATGCTGCTTATGACGCTTTTGTGGTTTGAGGTTTCGCTTAAGTCGCTTATAGAATAACAAAAGAAAGAAAATCTAAAGAAAAACATCAACTTGTGATTATGATTATTTTTATATATTCTTCATATTTTTTGTATTTTGGTTTTTTCTACGTGTTTATGAAACATTAATTACAAACTGAAGTCTTTGGCAAAAGACAATATCAAAAACCACTTTCTTTGCTACTACATACTGTATGTTTCTCTAAATACAACATGAATGTATATCCGTGTACTTGCTTATAAGGAAGGATATGTGTGGTTACAAATAAGGATCTAAGAAATATTAAAAAAATCATATAGGAGTACAAAAGGAATTCGCAAAATGTCACGTAATATGAAAAGTGCACTTGAGACTACAGACTGAGAGAGAGTGGGAGAAAGTGGTACAGGGAATAATTCGTATGCATTCGAGTTGAAGTTTGTATCCTTTTTTTTTTCCCTCTATTTTATCATTTATGCAACGGAAGCAAAAGTTTCATTTCATTTTGTTCTTTTTCTTTTCCTTCATCTTGTTACAAAACACTCAACAAATGAGTTGCAAATTATAAAAATGATGTTCATGATGATGATGATGACTTGCTGCTGTCTCCACCTGTCACCGACTTCCGCGCTTCAGTGAAATTTAGTAAAAGTGAAAGAAAATATAACATGAAATAAAAAAAAAAATATAATATTTATGCAAACAACTGTAAATGAGTACATGAAAAATGTATCTATTATAAGAGATAGTTACAATAGTGTATGCTATGTGTCATATACATGTGAATCAAGTCAAAACTATCCAGACATCAGCATCATCATCATAATATTACACCTGCCACAAACTTGATTGCAACCAAAATTTAACGGAAAAAGAGACACTGAAATGAAAAGAAATAACGAATCAAAAACCATGTTTCTTTCAGAATAAGAATTCCATTTGATTGCGTTAATTATTGTGCTTTTCCCTTTTTTTCACTTCCACTTCGTTTGAAGTTAAAAAATCATCATATTTTAGTAGAATTATATATGTATGTATGAATATAAAACAGCATACATAACATAATTTTATGCAAAATTCTGTCAAAAATATTCAGTTCTTATTCTGCTTATCTTATGATTTCGATTGACTATGACTAAAAACTTGATTATACAATTTGCATTTAAAACACCGGTGAGGATGAGGCCAATATCTTTTTAAAATTATTATAATTCATTCATATAAATCCTCAATATTTCTCAAGAACTTTGTCAAAAGGAAACTATTGCTTAGCATACTAGAAAATCTCTTTCGTTTTTGTTAGTAGATTAATTTGGTTAGTTTAGTTATATTGCACATACCACATGTATAAACCTACATCAGATAATCTAATTTTTCCAATTCAATGCTTTGCAATTTATATGCTTTATATTTTTAATGCAATTCTTATTTTCAAATCTGAAACTGTACGGAAATAGGAGTCATGGCAAACTATACTTTGTCCACTTCGGAACCTATCTAACTCAGTATAGCAAATTTCGACTTATATCTCCTCCTGCAGATTCCGAGATTAAGCCACATAAAGGAATACACAGAAAGAAGGATATAATGAGAATGATTCATGATTTTTTGAAATTATTTTTATTTTATTTAATTTACAAAACATTATAAAAAAACACCTCATTTCCTAGTTTTGTGATATTCAAAACATTAATAAACTGTTGCCTGGCTAATCCAAAGAAATTATGCTCAAATATTCCTAACACAACATTGGTTTCACGATCGGATCACATCTATCATTGCGAGCAACTTCTGGAAGGTGCGCGTTGTCAACTTACGAACAAAGATTAGAATTATTCGATTAACATTACACAAGCTAGCTGTTCTGCCAGTTAGTTGAAAGCGGATACTTTCAACGGAGCCGGGATGTTGATCCTGCCTCAGTGTTGGTCTCATAGGTAAGTGAACCCACCAGAGTACGAAAGCATCGCATGTTCGTAGATTCATTTTTGCTCTGATCGCTTCTTAATCTTTGGTTCTGTTTTTTCGCTTTGTTGTCTTCTTTATCTTACATTAGCTCTACTACTTTTATACATAGCGTTAATTAATGATATTAAAGTTTAATTAAATTTCGAGTATTCTGCATTGTTGTCTTTTTGGTTGATTTTCGATTGTTTTCCTCTTTTTTTTCCCAACGCTAACATTAAACAGCTTATGATTAGGCAAATATAGGGTAGGAAAATGAATTTGCTATTCTCATTTCGGCATTTTGTAATCTAACGTTAAAAATGAATTTATTAAACTCAAAATGTGAGCTCAGATAGCAAGAATTCATAGTGTTACTTATAGGGAAATCTTAATGGCAAGGTGTGGAACCATCCTAAAAAATGGGATTTCTTCTTTTCTGTAGCAGACTTAATACAACTCCGTTGAATATCATATTTTTGTATTTTTCCGCATTAACTGTACTATCTAGCATCAAAATGGACTCCGTCTTATATTTGGAAATGCATTCCCATACAATTCATCAGGTTTAATGAAGTTGAAATTAGACTCATTTGAAAATATAAGATATGACTAGATGAATTCTGTTCAATTCCTTCCTGTTCAATTCTTAGCCCTGTTTAAAAAAAAAAATTTCTTCATTCTCTTGGTCGGAAATCAATTTTTTGCATGCGTACTTGCTTGCCTTCATACTTATATCATTCAGTCGTTTTGGGAGAGTATTTTGTGATATATTCTTTTAAAATTCTTGCTGCACTTCTGGCCTTATAAAAAAAATCTCGTTTGCTTTTTCTAAAAATAATGCGGTCATCCCTCAAATTGATTTAATTTCTTTTCTGAACTATAGATGTCGTGCTATTTTGAGAATGAATACATTTTGATTCGGTACTATAATATTATACCTATCGAACCAAAGACACTTTATGTTTAAGCTTATATTTCAGGAAATCCCCGAATAATTTCAAATCATATTCAATGGATCCCTAGTTTAGAATATATTGAATTTGAGAAATTATGTGCGTGCAGTTTTTTGGTTGGTGTTGGCTTTTTGTTTGGTCTATTTGATATAAAACTCACTACTTATTGGGGTTTTTTGGTTTGGTAAAACTTATAAATGAAATAACGTTTTCTGTAATGTTGTAAACTTTAGCGTGTAGCTAAGTTGTATGATGTACTAAAATCGAAAGTGAAATGGTAGATAACAAGAAGTTCTATGACTTAATGATATGATATGTGGTGATTGTTGCGCTAAAAATAATGGTGCTATGATTGCTAATAGGGATGTAACGATCCAACATTTTGCCGAAACGATTCCGATTCCGATTATTGGAGTAAAAAATCGGCGATACCGATATATATAAATAGCTTATTAAAGGAACTGACCAGTTCAGTCTACAGTGAGTAAAAAGTTGTGAGTTCCGGTTTTGCGTCCCCAGTGAGCTCTGGACTGTTCTGAACAGCTGTGTTTTGTTTTGGTTATACACATATGTGCCACTTTGCGCGCACGTTGTCAAAATTAAAACTGAAAATTTGTGAAAAATACATGATTAAGAATATTTTGCAGAATATGCACATAGTTCTTGCAGCTTTTGGATCATCAGTACCGTACACAACTCTTTTTTCGAAACTGGGTTCTAACATTATTTGTTTTTTAGGAAGCAGACAACTGTCTGTCTTTAGTGCGTCATTGTGCAACTCTTTTTCATGATAACGCTTTAAGTGTGTACACATGTTAGATGTCGTATTGGCTTTTGTGTCATCATCCTGTTTTACTTCAAAATTTTTCCAGATGGAACTTGTACACTTTAAAGGCTTCGCCATTCCAACAATTGGTTGTGCCGACTTATTTATGTTGTCACTCTAGCGGCTTTTTTAACTTAGTGGTTTCCCGCGCTTATTCACTGTTTCCAGGCTTGCCAACTTGGGAGAAAAGGTCAGATTCAGAAGAAAAAATATAAACTACGACTAAATGGCCTTTTAGACGATCAGTTCAGTCTTAATCCATTATCAACACGAAATATGCACCGATTACTGAATCGATGACAGAAAAATGGACTGATGGCCAAGCTTATTTGTCAGTCCACATCGATTTTTAAAACGATAGCATAGACTGAGACTGAACTGACCGTCTAAAAGGCCTTATGTTGGCAAGCCTGACTGTTTCATATCGGCCAAAAGACTATCGGCGATTCCGATACATCGGACGATATATTGGATTGGAATCGTTACATCCCTAATTGCTAATAAAGAAGTTAAGTTTCGTAAATAAGTAAAAACATCAGAGGTCAATGTCATGCATCAAAAGTTCACTTTGAATCGGTAACAAAAAACACTGATGAGAAAAGTGTGAAAGCGCGAGGGTAAGATAAGAGTTGCGAAAGATAACTTAAGTATTATTAACAACAATATATGGCAAACACAAAAACAATAAATTTCACTTAATGATCTATATAGTAACAACAAGTAAGGTGTATTTTAGCATATCACTCTTTCTCTCTGTTAGCTTTAGATTATTTAGAATAAATAAACATGCAAGCAAAGGAAATAACAAAAATATCAGTAGATACGCAATATAAGATTATATTCCATGTATAAAATGTGTATACTCTATTTTATTATATTGTTTATATGCACAAATGTTGTATGGAATTTTCTATAAAATAAAAAAATTATTAAAATAATGTCCAAATAAAACAAAACAAAGAAACATCGATCAAAATACTACACATTGCACATATGTATATAAAATTGTCTACCTTATCAGCATTCATTCACGAAGTCACCTAAAATAATCATTCAACCTGTTTTATCTTTTTACCTGCGCAATCGAATATTAACACCATTACTGATAATATACAAAATATATTGTATGGTATTACTACAACGTAGATACTTACAATAAAAACAAAAAACAGTTATTTTTGAGCTTAATTTTTATTTTTATTTCTCACATATGAGTTCGTGAGAAATTTATCTTGTATCATATTTTTTTAAGAAAAACATGCCATCCCAACTCAGTGTTGTTATGCCATTTTAAACAATTTAAAAGTTTTACCATAAACCATTCACTTGACAGCAAAAAATTCAACTTCAGAGATAAGGTTTCGGAAATATCTAAGTATGATTTACTAAGTTTTAATAGTGGTGTTCCCAGTGTAATAAATTGTTTAATATTTTATTAGCGGGTATTGTTTGTTTCGCAATATTGTCTATCAAAGACTTTTTCAAAGCAATCAATATATACTAGAATAATACTGCTGATAACGAAATAAACATATTAATAAATAGAATGGATTACACATTTCTAAATAATTGTGAGTTTTTGCTAAAAAAAACAACAACCGCCATACGTGGACAAGTATTCGCTCTTGAATAAACTTTCAGTTGGGAAGTACCCTTTTGCTTTTCAAGTGACTCACAAGTTTAGTATACCTGCAGATAAGCTAAATAATAATCTAGAAATTATTAAAACAATAACTATCATTATATGAGCAAAACCACCTTCGATAACTTTGTGAGACATTAGAAAATTGGAAATACACTATATACAATAAATTGGCATGGATCAAATATTCTTTTTAATCAATGACAGAGAAAACAGAATTGAAATAATTCAATTGCTAACTGAAAAAAATTATATTTATAAATAAATTTAACTTAAACAAATTGAAAAATCTTTCCGCTAATATTAAATTATATTTACTAAAAGAATTTATAAGCAAAAAGTAGAGAATTCATTAATTTAGAAAACAAAAAGGATAATAAAACTTAATAGAGTATCTACAATAATTGTTATTGTATTATATTTCCGAAACGTTATCAAACTGCAGAATATACTTTACTTGTCAATCAACTGATAAGCTTCGTTCGAATGATAAACAACACAAGCAACGACATTAAAAAAACATTGTTCTATTGTTTCTCTGGCCAGTTACAATCGAAACCTTTAAGCGTATAGAGCTCTGAAGTGTGAACGGTACGCGTGCCTACATAAGACAATAATATATCGAATCTATATAATCTAGTCGCTTCTATTTTCTAAAGAAAATGCAAAACGATAAATTTGGACCACCACCACAGGCATACCCACCGCAACCGTACCCGGCACAAGTGTATCCACCACAGCCGTACCCACCACAAGCGTACCCACAGCAACCCCCACAACCAGGAAATCCACCGTATAATCCAGCATATCCACAATATCCGCCATCTTATCAGGCTGGCAATAATGCACCAGGACCAGGCTATAATCCTGGAATTACCCAACCACCACCCACAGATTTCATTCGTCCACCGGTGCAGCTTGCGCCGAAATCTTCAGGATGTTTTTCACGCAACCAACGTAATAAGCCCCAATCAAATGCAATTTCTTGTGGTATGTAATTGAGATTTCTTACGTTCTTATTACATGTTACGATTTACGGTTGACTGTATGACATACTTAGAATTATTTTTGACTAACGACATTTGCATGATAAGATATACAATAATTTATAGTGATACTTATAATAGACAATTTGTATATGGTATTGTTCTATTGAACAATAAAACAATAAACTAGAAACTTTATAACCTGTCAGAATATTAACATCGGTTCATCGAAGCTTGCCGTCTACCTAAATGGATTCTAAAGCAATTTTTACTTAATAAGCCGATTTAAGGTGTATTTTGTTTGGGGATTATCCCTTCCAGTTATCGAAGAACTCATATATGTATTTTGTTGTTAGTAAATTTCTGTGTCGCACACTTCAATGCGTCAGAAATACCAAAACAAAATCATAATATCTGTCCATACTAGTGTCAAATGATACAAGTGCAAAAGTTTTGGCCTTATCTACCATACTTATCTCTTAGTCTTTCCCAATGAATATACAATATTATCTTTTATTGTATATACTTATGCATCAATGTTTTAACATTTTTTTTTATTATATAGCGTGTATGATCTTCTTTTCGGGAGGCATGAATATTGCCGGATCTATTCAATTATGGAATTATTCAGCCTTGTTGTCAACGACAAACATGCGCATTGGTTGGTTCATTGGTGCTATCATAGGTTCCATTGTCGCTGCATTTATTGTAAAATTATTACCAAAGAAAATTATAATTGTAAGCATAAACAAATTAATCATCAATGATTATCCATAATTATTAACATTTGGAATATTACAGCAAGCGGCTTCTGTTCTGGTCTTGGTTGGTGGGATTATCTTGGCAGCTACCAGGTTTAATAATGAAGCCATTACTGCAGCACGCTACTTAGATGGTATTGGAAATGGTTTAGTTTTTGCACCAATACTTTCTTTGGCTGGGGAGATTGTGGTAAAAGATATGCGCGGCATGGTTGCCGCGTCTAGTGAACAGATGAGCTTCGCCTTAGGCATATTAATTCAAATGGTTTACAGTTCATCATGGTCAGTGTACTCATCGTTTACCGCAGATCAGTTGCAAGGGATTTTAAGCATCATATACGGACTTTTTGGATTGATTATGTCTACATTTCTGTTTATCGAATCACCCGTCGCCTTGTTGGTCAAAGGTCAAGAGCAAGAGGCCATTGAAATCTTACGCCGTTTACAACGTCCAAATATCATTACTACAGAAACATATCAAATTCTGGACGAGCACAAACAATACGTGGCCGAGAACAATACACTATCCTATGGCGAGAGTGCTTTCAATGGTCTTCCTGCTTTGTTACGTTTGTGCTTCTTCCGTGCATTGAACGCGATGAACTTTTCAATGGTTTTTTCCTTTGTCTTTCTAATTTCATCCGTTTCTACGTACTACATTACCTATTGGCCATTTATTTTATTTGGCTGCCTTCGCTGGTTTGGAACACTAACATCCACGATCATGTTAGATTCCATGGGCCGCAAGCATGTAACGATGGTGGGATTCTTGGTTTGTTCTGGATTGTCTATAGCCGTGGGTGTTATATATAATTACATTGATATATCAGGCACAAATACTTTAATGGTCATACTTTTCATCCATACATTTTTTGGGGGCTTCGTTGCCTCTTCGTCATCAGCCTACCTGACTGAAGCCTTCCCGTTGGCTGTAAAACCATATTTTATTACAGTGACTTTTATCGTTGAAATGCTTGTCCATATTATCATTTGCTCAATGGGCATTTATAGATTGGCAACTGGCATTTCTTCATATTTCTATGTGTTGGGTGCATTTTCATTTGTTTATTTCGCTATGTGTATATTTAATATGCCAGAGACAAAGAAAACAACGCTTAAAGAAGCTCAAGAAAAGTTTAGGAGTTTTGTAAGCAAACGTTAGAAGCTCCATCAATAAAATATAATACAAAAAAATAAATTTTAATTTATGATTTTTATACCATTTAGTGAATTATCACCATATACGCCAATCTTAAATTTATAAGTTATTTTCCATATTTATATTTACAACTTTTAAATTTAAATAAAAATTTGTAATCTAGTCGTAAGATCCTAAAAGAGAAAAAATAAAAAAATTAGTGCTGCAAAAAGGCTCTTTAAAATAAACGAACAAACAAAATATCTTTTACTAACAGTGGTTCTTAAATTGTGTCCAATAGAATTCCATTCTCGGGAGTCCGCAACTAAATGAATAAAATTTGCAGAGGCTCCGCGAACTTCACTAGTTTAAGAACCGCTATCTCCAAGTTAACTTATCTTGTTGTCTCTTTCTTTAATCAATAATCAATTTATTTATAAAAAAAGACATAACTGCAGTCATAAAATTCCTTATCAATTTTTATACTTCTGTTACCAAGGTTTTTTATCTAGACCATGGGTAGCAAATAACAATAACAATCTTTATTATTGAGTATTGTTAAAAATTAAAAAAAAAATTGTTTACTATTTTTCTTTGAATCAATAACTTAAGTAATTTTTTATATCAGTAAAATTTATTAGGAACTGATTTAAAGGAATTCCCAACAATTAAAGATAATTATATTTCATAAACACTTTATACTCGAAACAAGTGTGATAATAGATATTGTTTTTCATTCTTCATTTGCTTGAAATGTTTTTCATAAAATGAAATTTTGGCAATATTTTTAAATTTCTATTCATTAAAAGATTTGGGTATTCAAATTTAAACAAATGACAAGACATTAGTAATAAATCTATCAAATTATAACAATTGCAGGGTATTGGGTTATTAACTACTATAACTTCATGTGTTTCTTATTTAAAGATTTCTATATAATGTTTTTATTGATTATTAAAAACTTAATAAATCTTACAAAACTCAAATAACCTTGAGGGGAGCACTAGCTACTATAGCCTTCGGCTGAGGTGTGTGAATTATTATTTATTCCAATTGTCTTAAAATTATTGTTTTAATTGTCTTCTCTTGAGGAGCATGAGTTCGTATTATGTACTTTGCTATGAGTCACTTTTTCCAATTAAATACAATTGATTTATGCTTAGTTTTAATTGTAGATCCAGATTTTATTTGCTTTCTTGTACATATTAATTTATGTGTATATTTACAATGTAAGTATTGTATATTTATACAATAAGCTCTCTCTGGTCTCTGATATCTGGAATATTCGAAAGAATATTTCTTGGTAGATAACAGGCTGTACTGGGCCCTCAGAATGCCATTCCAAACCATCAATTTGGTTTAAGAGAACACCTTGTTACCTCGAAGTAAATCCACTGAGTCGTGGTTCACATATTATCGACACTTGAGGGCAAGAAACATTGTGTTGGTGCTTTTTTCGAATATATGTAGAAAAGCTTTCGACCGAGTCTGACTTCAAGAATTGCTGCTTAAGTTAAAAGATCTCCTACCATCTGTTTTTTCAATGTTGTAGACAAACAGATAATGTCAAATATAGAGATGCAAGATCTGTTCAGGTTGGCGTTCTCCAAGGGAGGGTATTAGGTCCTGTGCTGTTTTCTATCTACACAGTATTACATACCTCAACCGGTCTCTAAATTAACAATTTAAGCCACTTATGAGGATGATACTGCAGCTCTGTGCTCCGACAATTCACCGACAGAAGCAGCTAAAAACCTACAATCTTTTTAAGCTATTTGGAAGTCTGGTTTACAAGGTGGAAAATCAAGGTAAACACAGGTAAATCACAACTGTATTTATTCATCCTATGGTTACACTGGGGGTATAGCGGTATAACAGTCCACAGTTGTGAAATACCTGGGTTTTCATCTTGACAAACGCCCAATATGGAGAAACCACGGAATGAATGAAGGTTTTGTATTAAATTTCATACTACTTGATGCTATTCAAGGTGCACTACTGTACTTCTACTGATGGGTTACGTCAAATAACTGGTTGCAATGTCAAGTGCTCGTTGGTATATGAGGAAATTTTAAATTTTTGAAAATTCGTTGGCATTGGCATGGCTATCATTCCATATCTTCCTCTAAGACCCAAACTTTTAGTCAGCTATGATGACGAATGTGATTCAGTACAACTATCTATTTTTTTTAAAGTATCTATTCAAGTTATTAAAAGAAGGTTACCAGTAGACTAATGGGATAGAACAACATTGTCAACTGTTCTTTGATTTAATAATTATCTCAGCATATTTCCATAAAATATACTCATTGTATCTTCACATTTGATGTCTATGTAAGGGCATTTTGCTGGGCCCAAATTACCCCAAAGAAAACGTATCTTAGTTTTATGTTTTGAGATTTATAAACTACTAGTTTGAAAATTTTGAGAATTTCACTTCCTACCAGAGATTTGCAGTGAACATCATAATGATGTTTATGAAGGCCTGGGAAAAAATCAAGCCTAAGCAAGCCAAGCATGAATGCAGAGAACACCAAGCATGCTTGAGCTTCTGTATTATTTTGCTCAAGCAGACTTGTTTCCCCAAGTTGCTTGTTTGCTTGTAAACACTTCACAAGCACAAGCCTTCGCTGCACATCTCTGCTTCCTACGTAACTCTAATTAAGGCGAGATCATAATGATCACGTAGTCAGTGCAAATATTGAAAAGCTGCCTAGCAATAATTTGTATGTAAATTAAAGGTATACTCATATACTATATTAAAGTAATAATTGTATTTTTAAATACATATGTGCTTCGCTTGACATATTTAATTTACAATTGAATTTACTTCATAATTTGGTATTAAGTCCCTCCTTATCGGCTTTTTCTTTCAAGTCTTCCACTATGAGAACTGGTTCTCGCTTTTTCTCTGTTAAGTTTTCTTCCTCTAATAAGCAATAGATAGGTTCGACTTCTTGCTTTTCTAAATCATTATACCAGTTTGGCCAAAATGGACTCAGACAATTCTTCCATTGACGCAATTTGTAAAGAGCACAATATCGCTTATCAGTATTGTCGATTATATGTTTATATTTTGGCATAATTTCATCGGCCTTAAGTTTAGCCATTAAATATATGGATTTTCTTAAATTGATTTTATCATTGCTATTTATAAAGGTGAACTTAGCTTCTTCAAAGCGTTTTCTGGCAGAGCTATACTCTCTGTCATGTGCATATATTTTTCCCAAGCTCATTAGAGCTTCGGCTCTCAGAAGATGTTGTTCGTACATCGTGCTCAGTCTTAATGCTTCTTGTAGACTTGAAATTGCCTTACTGGTATGATTATAGCTAGCAATTAAAATAATATATGATATTAAATGCTAATAAAAGAGAGAAACAAAAATTTCATACTGTTTTTGAACTCTGCCTTGATAAAGGTAAAACTTAATATTAATTGGACTGAAATAGAACTCAATACGTTTAATTACTTCTGGCTTAATTTTGTCTAATACACGTTTGGCACAAGTATAATCTTCCACTGCAATTAAGATCATTGCTTGCGTCAAGAATGTGTTGCAGAAGAGACCCATGTGCTTTTCACGACCAACTTAAAAATGAGAATCAATATAAAATTACTTTAGATAAATAACACATTCATTATCTTACTTTCTGCAGCAACAAATGTCGCTCTTCTTGCCAATGAAATTGCTTGTTTTGGTCTTTTAAGATATATCTGATTACTATATTTAATCAGAAGATCAGCTAAATTTTCACCCACGAAATCATGAAGAGATTTTCCAAGTTTATCGTTTTTATCAACAAGCCACGATTGAGATCTGACTAAGGTCAGTGCTTTCTCTAGGTATTTAATGGCCCCAGGGGTATAACCAATTGATTGCAAATATTTACTATATTTGCAGAAAATTCGTGTTATGACCTCTGCCGCATCTTTTTCTTTACCTTCGAGAATTTTACAAATCCTGATTGTTGTTTCCATAAGCGATTTAAGAAAATATTCGAATTTCTCTTTATAAGGTTCAAGTAAATCAAATGCTTCAAGGTATTGCACAAAATAACACTTGTAATCAAATACTTTGGTTTTTTGTGCATCCAGTTCGGCTTTTTTCAATTTATCAATGATTTCGTAGAACAGTGAACGATATAATGGATCTGTAATACGCTGCCCTATGCTTTCGGCCTCAAAAAGGGTTTCTTCTTTTCGCGATATGCATTCGAGCAATTCGGGCAATATACGACAACCAGCGTGAAACATTTCTTTTTGCAATGCTACATACATGGGACCCTTGAGACGTGCTGCTTCATTATAAGTTAAAAATTGAATTGATTCTCTGATTTTCTTCCGATCAAAGGTAATATCGTGAAATTGACGCGTTGGTTGCTTTGGCAGTTTTATGTTTATGACAGAGGCGGTTTTTCTTTTGCTCATAATGGTTGATTTTAATTATGCAACAACAAAAAAAAAAAAAAAAAATATAAAAATGTAAAAAAAAACTAACAACAACAACAACTAACTATGAAAGCTGGTTAAAAACTGAATTGAATATAATTTTTTCTGACATTGTATCAATTTTATTACAGAAAAAAACACACACATTAAAATGTTTTGAAATCACAAACATTTATTGAAGAGATCCCGATCTACCAGAGCCATTTATAAGGATATGTTGAGCTGAATATGGTTGCCGAAGAAGTGCGAGTTTGCCTGGGTGGAATTGTTTGAGTTGTAGAATAATACGGTGAAGGAGGTGGTATCGGGCAACGCTGAGGCATTTGAAATGTCGGTTTTGATTCAGCAGCATAACAATTATTTATAGGATTTTTATTATGTAGACGACCTATATCCATGGCAGTGAGATTTTGTTTGGGTGCTCTAGACTGAGTTGAAGAATAATACCGAGAAGGTGTTGGTATCGGGCGATGCTGAGTCATTTGAAATGTCGGTTTTGATTCTGCAGCAAAATAATTATTTAAATGATTTTCATTCATTAGACAATCGTTATCCATGGGAGCGAGGTTTTGTTTGGGTAGTCTTGTCTGCGTTGACGAATAATATGGTGAAGGTGGTGGTGCCGGGCAACGCTGAGGCATTGGAAATGAAGGTCTTTTTTTTGCATCATAATAATTACTTAAATAGTTTTGATCATATCGATAATTGCCAAAAGGTTCGATTTCTCTATTTACAAGAGATTTGTTAGGGCAACACAGTCTGCTAGTATTCCCTTTATCGTCGGTACAAGTGAAACCTTTCCAAATTGGCGGTCTCGGATCCTTTGTTGAACCTTTACCAATGTCGAAACCTCTCATATCCTTAATACCAACATATTCCGGTTTCCTGTAGAAATTCCCAACGCATTCATTAATTTGAGTTTTTCTACAGGGAGATGACCAAGATTCCTCAACATGGGTCCCAAAACTTGTGTTAATATAAGGCCAAAAGTCACATTCATTGTCAGGTTCCAAAAAGACTGGGTGATCTTCTTCAAGTGATGTTAGATTTGCCATTTTGAATTTAGAATTTTGTCCTTAATTTTTTTTTTTTCAAAGCCAAAAAATAAACTTGTGAAGTCAAACGAAAAGAATCAATTGATTTTTCAAAATAAAGTTATAATATATTGTAATTTCACAATCCAATAAAGCCATCTCTGTATCGAATTCTAGGATTCATTTATATCTTCAATTGGATTCTTGGATTAACACACACAATGATATTATAATAAAGGCCTTAACCAAAGATGTCATATTAGCATAAATTTACTTTATACTCTTCTGCTTATTAAAACTGAAAATTATTATATCTCTCATTGTCGTATGTTGCGAAAATGTTATCCCATCTTAGTATTATCTTCTTTAATCTACTCATATTAAACTATCTGACTCGACTGACGTCGTTCTGTCAAAAGCTATTGGCCTGGGACAGTCCCACAAGCTGATCTTTTCTAATTAAGTTGTGATAATGGCGTCACTTATAAAGTGTCCCTGTCGTTATGACATCTTCAGTTTTCAGTAACTATCACCAGAATAAGTTTGTGGTACCATACGGTCACAAATGAGTAGTTTAAACAAAAAATGTAATAAAAACGATGTTATACATTCTTGTGATTAAGTACTTTACTTTTATTAACTATGAAATAATTGTGGCAACCCAGAACTGCAGCATCCAACATTTATACATTTACTAACACTAAACTTTAAGAACAACTAACACTAGTAGGAAGACGATACTTTTCCACTTTTTATTAGACTAGTGCGCCGCTATGTCGCTATGTTGGATCCAACATACAACGAAGTTGGATAATCGTTCACTAGTCGTCGGCACTTCACAAATATTTATTTTAAAAAAATGAACACATACTTATATTTTCTCATTTAAAGGTACTTACCTTATGAAGGCTTAAATGAGATAGCTTACACGACGCAGTAAATAGAGAGAGAGAGAGAGAGTCAAAGAAAGAATTGGACTAAATATCCAGACACTTTAAGAAAACACTCTTTCATCTTTTCTAATCAAAAGTACATGGTTTTCGACTTTATTGAAGCTTGAAAGCTGAAAATTTGTCAAAATTTGGTAAACCTTATCCTCAATAGTGTGTATGACGTAGGGGTAGAATACTAACTTAGCATGACCCAAGAGCAAAAAGGTGGGTATATCAGATTGTACGATCTTGGCGACCAAATGTCATTTCCGGACTGTGAAAATAAAAGGGAAAGGAACATTTTATACAGAAGACTGATAATTTCACCAATTGTGTGACACACTATACCATTATTCATTTTGCCGAATTTGGGCTACAGAAAGTCAGTGACCAAGTTTTGGTATTGCTTCCCGTTGACTCAAAGAGTTATGCCACACTCATCCCAGAACGGACAAACACACCACCAACTCAAAATCTATACCAAAAAACATATATTTAGGGATCTAATCTGAATTTACTTATTTACATCTCTATTCATTAAGAAAATAACCCATAAGATGACTTTTTGCTTAAAACCGTGGGCAGAATTAAGGCGTATAACCTGATTGCATTATGTAGCCTATTTCAATGTGCAAAATACTCGAGGTTGTAATTACTTCCTTGTGCCCATGTTTTGAGACAATACTTCCGGTCGACCGAGCTGTAAGTGTGCTAGAATATTCACCATCGAACACGGTGACTTGCATTTCTAAAACCACGAAATGGATATACTTCCTGGATGGAAGATTGTAGCGTCCCTTACTAAAAAAATACGTCGAATTGCACATAAAATGAAAAATAAAATACAGTCAGTCTCCTACCGAAGTCATTGGGACCAGTGAATCACTTTTCTGTAGAAACTTTCAACTCAACTAACACAAAGTGGTTAGGCTCCGTCAATCACTTTGCTACGGAGATGTCTTTGTTATGGAGAAGACCAACTGTAACTATAAAGTTCACACGAATATATGCAGACTTTTTCTAATTTCTTTATTAGTATTTATTAAAGAACTCCAAATTACATGAAAATAATTTTTCTTAGATTTTGTAATAGATTAATAGAAAAATTTGGAAAGCTACATAAAATTTATTATGGCTTTTCCAATGAAACGTCTTTAAGTGGAATATACAAATTCCCGGGTTTGCCTACTGGAGACCATTACGACTATATCGCTGAGAATTGCGACTATAACCACCACTGCCACGGCTGTAAGTTTGGCCGCCTCCTTGGCCCATGGAGTATCCAGATTCTTCACCACGGTAACCATATGGGGATTCCGATTCACCTCCGTAACCAGATCCAGAATTACCATAACTGCCTCCGTAATTCCCACCACTTAAAGAACTATTACCGTAACCGCTGTTTTCATAGCCGCCACCACCACCGTAAGCACCTCCACCGTAGGCACCACCGCCGTAAGAGCCAGCACCTTCATATTCACCTCCACCAGTGAGTCGGTCGGAACCACCATAGCTAGATCCATAAGTTGTGTATTCACGTTGCGTGGGGACTCCAGCGGCATAAGACCTATTACTACTGTAACCACCATTGCCACTGCCTTCATCGTAGGATTCAAAGCCGCTGGAACTTTGGTCCATACGTGATCGACCCGCACCAGGATTTCCAACATTGAAGGGATTAAAAGCATTGTAAGAATACATTCTTGTTTCTATTTGAAAAAAAAAACGTAAAATTGGATTAGATTTATTAAGACAACCTTGGATAGCATTTATGCACTTACTTTTTATTGTTTCAAGGGATAAAACCGTGACCAAAATGTGAAAGAATTTTTTTTTAAATTTAATTAATTTTTTTTGTAATTTAGAAGACCTTTTCGAACGAGAGTCGGAGAGTGAATGAAAACTTTTGGCAGCTCATCGCCAAACTAAAATCAAAAGTCAACGCCTACTAAGACTTTTTAAAAAAAAAAAAAAGAAATTCTATCATTGTTCTAGAAAATTCAGTAATCGAATTGTTTAAAAATTCACATATGCACAAATATACATCCCAAGTATTGCAGACTGGCTTTAGAACCAAACCGTGGACTTAGGGTTCGAATCAGCATAATTCGCAACCGTCCATGGATGCTTCGGGCAGTACTTGCACAGATTTGGGTACGCTGTGGATCCATACTGTAGTCTCTACCAAGATGTGTTGGAAGACCCGGATTACATTATCGATGTGTCCTCGATTCGAAAAAGCGTGAAGCAGAATGTATGCCCGCCTTGGATATCTCTGTAATCCACAAGAGATGATGATCATCTCAACAGAGAACTGGTAATTCTTTTCTACTGAAATTGGTGACATTATGCGTGGGGCTCGTTTGTACGAGCAAACAACGGCGCCTAATTTATTAAAGATATTATCCCTCCCTACAAAGGAATACTTTGGCGGTACCGTAGGCCAACAAGGAGATTTAAGGCGATAAGGGGCTTTTTTAGGTGGGAGAAATGCGGCATAACTAGTGACACAGGCTGTAAGTATATTTTGAAGATTTTAACCTTCTTGTTCGCATAGCAAATTGAAGGAGTATAAGAGGTTATATTATAGGATAAAAACAATCGAAATACCGAAATCTGTACCGGACCCACCAGTACAAAAAAAAATAGGTTGACGTCAAAATGTTGCATGGATGCATCTAATAATGATATGAACCGATACCGGCAATGCACTTAGTCAAAGGTTCTCTGCCACTTCACATTATAGTGGATTCTAGTTTAAGACAAAGAGCACAAACAATTGAAAAAAAATACATTTTCGCCATGTTTCGATGAAATTACTACTGATTATTTTCAGACCAACCATTGGTTTATTTATCCCATGATAAATACGAGACTCATGGCACTTACAGTACCAGCAGTCGAAAATGAGTTTGAGCAACTTCCTCAGGGATTTCACCTACATCATCTGAATCAATTTGAGAAGACATCGTCTGCGATTCCAGATACCCTATCTGAACCAATTGAGAAGTCACCATCAGCATCAGATGTAGCTTTGCAAGATGAAGTTGTCTTGCACCTCTCGAAGCGAAACATAAAGAGTGGTGGAGAGATGTGGCATCGGTCACGTTAATCGATAGCAGAAAATAAGAAACAATGTGTATAAAAGTAGTCAGTAGTGAAATTGATCTCAATAAAGAAGGATACAACAATGATAATAAACACTAAATAATTTTAATTTTTTATATTTTTATTTAGATATTTTTTTTTTGACCAAAATAGAACGGAATAATTTTACTAGTACAGAATAAAGAATTATGAGTATGGTATATAGTTATTTACATTGGTATATCCTTAAAGTTTAGCGCATATAGCAAATAGGTGAAGTAGAATTATCATATCCAAAGCTAAAGTGTGATCCCCATGTTTTTGTATGACGTCCTTGTTGCATTCCTGCAGCCAAACCACCTTCTAAACGGTTATCAAATCTATTTTCCAAACCACCTTCGAAACGGTTATCAAATCTGCCTTCCATATCACCTTCCAAACGGTTATCAAATCTGCCTTCCAAACCACCATTTGAACCGCCAGTGAAACTTGGAATTCCATAAGCCTTATCTGAAGCATAACCATGATTACCGTCATTGATTCCATAATTACCATTGTAATTCTCTCCATGGGTTGTATACTCCCTTGGAACAGCACTTCCACCACCAACATCATTTCTAATATAGCCATTAGCTCCGCTATCACCATAACAATTATTATCACCGGTATATTGTATGACTTGGGAACGCCCAAACGACGCACCCGGTTGACCAACCCAGAAAGGGTTAAAACCTTCACGAGAATACATTGTGATGCTTTTATTTACACTTCGAAGGATAAAACCGCAACCAAAAATTTAGACAAGAAATATTTGTGATTTTTTTTTTTTTTTTTTCTTTACAATTTAGACATTATCGAATCAAGGATGAGGTATTGAATAAAATTTTCAACAGCTTACAGTTGAATAAAATATTTTAAATCTAATCCAAAAGTCAAAGCCTACTTTGATACCAACTACAAAATTAATTCAAAGCAACATTATTATTATTTTCTTCTTGCCCTTGCTCCACAACATTGTACTTGGTTATGATTTATTAAAGATCCAGATCAACATATTGTCATCATATCTGGTAATCAGGATTTGCGTTTTTCATTGTTGAAATATAATAATTTAAGGATCACTTTGCGTACTTAAATTTGATATTATGAGTGTCCTTAAGCGATTACCATCAACAGACATTGTTAGGTTATGCAGGCCGCTCGCAATCCAGAAGCCTTAAGACCCATTGTGATGCCTGATAAAACATGAAAGATTATGGGGAATGTGAGGGGTAATCCACTTCTATCTAAGGTTGGTCCCAGACACTTTACACTTTCAATTAAACCAACTTGAGGAGTCCACGAACAGAGCCATGTCTCCCAAGGGACATTTTGCCAAACTACCTAACTCCTCGAAGAACAATTTCCCAAGAGACTTCGTTCGACTACCATGAAAAGCAGGGCAGGGATAACAGAGTGACCCAGCAACCAGATAAGCTTTGTAGAGTGTTGCCTAGCTTGATTAAGAGCTTCTACCGTACTTCGTATGATTTTGCTCTTGAAGCTTTGGGCAGACAGAGCTTTAATAGTGGAATGGTTGTCAACATAAATCGGTATGTGCCTTGGGATCTTCCCCAAAGCGTTAATTAACTTTGTTGCCTGCCACACCGCGTAGATTTCTACTTGGAATACGCTACACAACTCAGGTAGACGATAGTTGAGCTATTAACTCTTTCGAGAAGATGCCTGCAACTGTACCGCCTACCGTCTTGGATCCGTCACTTTACATCGAAAGCTCGTCCAATGACGTTACCCACTTCCAATCATCTTTTCCCGGGAATCTTGTCTTAAAATTGTCATTTCATTTTAGTGCTGGCACACAGTAGTCATATACTCAACCATCAGCTTGAATCCCCACTTCTTGTAGGATAGTGCTCAGGCCGGCGACACAGGGCTTAAGAAGATGCAGCTCCTGGAGTCTGACTGTAGTTCTAGCCGCTACGTACTTGAGATATGTGCCCACCGGTGACAGATTGAGAATGACATTCAGAGCCGCCTGGCGGATGGATCGTAGAGATCCAGTAATAACAGACTGTCACTCAACACCATACTAAATTTAAGATCAATATCTTGCACGAAATATGAATGAGGTTAAAACCATAGAATATATGGACCAATGAATGTTTCAGTTATACAGAAACAAGTATAAAGTATGGAAGAAGCTATCAACAAGTTTTTGTCAACAGGAAATCCAGTTGAATTTTAGCATCAACATGAAACATGGATTCTCCTCACAATGACAATAAATTTAGTTAATTGGTGAAGAAATTGTTAAATAGAATAACATTTATCACCAGAGAAAGAATCTTTTTGGGCCTTGACAAATCTTGTTGTTTGAAAAAGATCACATGAAGAATGATTGGGCACTGACTAAAAGAACTAGGGATATGAACCTCCAACCTCCGTACACTAAAAGTTACTGTAGAAAGTGATATACATACATAAGTATCTAAAGAGAGAGAGAGAGAACGTGAAAGAGTTGTACACCGAAACTTTTATTAAATATTTTCACACACATAAAATTTTGAACCTTTAAATGTTTAGTACATGTAACGCATTTGTGGATATGATTTGTTTTGATATGCAAAAGATTGTTGTTGTTGATGTTGCGGATGTTGTTGTTGCTGTTGTTGCTGCTGAAGTTGTTGAAGTTGCTGAAGTTGCTGAAGTTGCTGTTGTTGCTGAAGTTGCTGAATTTGCTGATGTTGTTGTTGTTGTTGCTGCTGAAGTTTCTGTTGTTGTTGTTGTTGTGCATCCATTGTCAATCCACCACCTGTCAGTCTTTTTCCATTAGTACCGCAATTCATTTCCATATATTCCCTTGCTGAACCATTGTATCTTTGCAAAGAGGTTGAAGGTGATTGTTTAAGAGGAACAGTACTCATGTTGTTGGATGAATACTCTGTAGGAGAAACAGGCTGATAGTTATCATAATTAACTGGCATGTTTTGAAAAGAGCTTTGAAAATTCATTGGAACATTTGAGCCGCTGAACGAGCCGGGACTGCTAGAGCCACGGTATGCAGATGAATCACCATATACAGTAGAACCGGGAGTTCGTCTGTTCGTATTTGAACCAGTGAAACTAGTTTGATTTTGTGTTTCTCCTAAGGAGTACTGCATATTGCGGTTGCTTATGTCACCAACACTACTACCACCATAACCGCCACTAAGCATTCTACTAGACATGCCATTGCCACCCATTTCACCACCATTTCCATAACAACTTTCATAATTCATAGTAGGGATAGTCGGGAAAAACATACCACCAGCGTTATTGCTTTGAAAGGGGTTGTTACCGACTGTGCAATTTTGGAATGGTATTCCTTGAAACGGATTTGTTGCACCTGGATATGATGATACTTGTGAGGGGCCCTCATATGGCATAAGACTATTACCATTCGAAGAACTCATCGGATAGCTTGCCATGTTAAAGGACATCGGACGTTGTTCTCCACCAAAACCCATGCGCGGACTGCTATACTCAAGCACCATTGAGTTATTACCACCACCTCGATAGTTCGTGTTGTAGTTGTCATTTTGTCTGGCCAAAGGCATCGATTGCACGCTATTTCTATTACTACCAGCACCATAATTCATGAGTTCTTGTGCGTTCCTATTCAATGCCAATTCATTTGGTCCATTACGATTATTTTGATAGGCTAAACGGTTGTCACCTTTGCCTGATACCTTAGGGGAATCGCCAATGCAGAAAGGGTTAAACTGTTCCGAATACATTTCTTTTTGGCTTTTAATTTTTTTATATAATTTTTTTAATAAAATAAAATTTTTAAGGAAATTTCGTTAGCGAATTTATAATTTAGTTTTTTTTTTTTAATAAACTTTTTCTAAATCATTTTTAATAATGACTTGAGAAAAAGTCATGGCAAACTAGAATTAAAAGAAAATATGGTAATAAGAAAAGCCAATGCGATTTTATCAAATAATGTTTCATATCTTTCGCAAATGATACTCACTCTTTTCTTTTTGTATCTTGGAAATAATGATACTCTTTATGATATATTAAGTTAGCCCATTGTTCAAAATATAGGAGCTAGAATTTCGAAATGTCATCAATGTTGCAGTAGATGTCTGTAAATGTCGCGTCTTGCTACACCCTCCGCCATGATGTTAGTCTAGTGATTTTTGTAGTTATGTTTTTTTTTATTAATAATTTACCTGTATGAACATTATTACATTCGCCTTATACCTTCATCACAATTTTGTGAGCAAAATTTTACAACTACTCAGGCCTGCAAAATTTTCACAGAAATTAAGCAAAGTCAGGTGCAGGTAGTAATAAGATGGGCGACCGCTTCGCTCAGTGACGAAAGTTCATTCTCTCTCCCTTCATCAAAACATCAATTCTTCTAAAGCTTACATTCAATATAGTGAGGAGGGATCAGTTTTGTCCAAGTTTTCATTATTACATATTATTTAGATATTTGTGATTATGTGTTGTTTTTTTTTTTGCCCATTTTTAAGTAAAAAACTGTAAAATATTTTAATTGAAATTAATTTTTTCATTTGCATTAAAGTTGCATTAATTTTATTCTGTGCAAGCATCGTTTTCGTTATACTCGGACTGTTACTTTTTATACTAGTTAGTTTTGTTATCTCTTATCGCTACTTATTTTGTATTTTTGCCCAAGTCACACCAAACAAAAGCGACAATTTTTGAAGCGCCGTTCACACAAACTTTCGCTTTTTATGAACAGCTGTTTTTTGTTATGTTATACACACACACAAGGAACTTTGCGCGGACGTTGACAAAATTAAAAATGAAAATTTGTGAGAAATACATGACATTTTGCAATATATGCACATAATTCTTGCAGTCCCCTTCATGATACTTATTTTATTAATATTAGAAAATAAAATTAACAATATGCATATCACTTTAAAAATAAGTGCCATCATCAGATGTTTACTGATGCCAAGACGGAAAAATGCAACAAAACTTGGAAACACTAACAAAAACTTTGCCACACTGGCAGAATTTTTCCAGCCCTGGTTAGTTTCAGCTTCACTTTTTCTTTAGAAGCTGAACTAAAGCTAAACCAAAGCAACTCTGAAATTCGAAAATTTGCCTGTTGTGTTTGCAGAATTCTGAAGCTGCTTATAGGAAAAGCAGCTTTTTTCTTGGTCTGACTAGGCTATTATTTTATTCTTCACTGATGATCAGATCAGAGATTGCATGAATACTATACTGAGAGTGTAAAACGAATGTCAGCATTAAAACATAAAAAGGTTAGTCCATGTTTGTTCTTTCTTCTTCCATTGATCCACTATTTGTTAAAAAACATAAGGTGGGGGTGTGGAGGTTTGATATTGATCTTTTTATAACATCTTTGTTTTGATGTTGCTTTCGACTTACTGCATGCATGTAGTCGTCTAACGTATTATTAGTTTTTATTTATATTTTTATTAATGAACATTCCTACCAAAATGAAATGCATACATTGAGCAAGTAGAAGTTGTGAATGAACCTATAAGTAGGAAGAGCTTTATTCTTTTGTTTTGTTTGTATTGATCCACTGGAGATTTTTTGGTGAACAATTTTAATGTTTCTTATAGTATTATGATTGTATTCTATTTCATAAAATCGGGAAAAAAATACATCCATGCCATCCTTTAAAATCTTCTATATTTGACAAAGACGACATGATTGATTTTAAAATATATCTGTATGCTAAATTTTATTCATCGATTTCTCAACGGGTCTGTAAAAAAAATAAGTATGCCGAAACCGTCTCCATGAATAAATACAAATGTATGTATATGTGCCAACTTTCATGGTGATCGGTCAATCAGTGCCGGAGTCCATCAAACTATTTATCTCGTTCCATTTTGGACATTCTAAGTTAGAAAATGTTTAAATATAACTTTCAGTATTAGAGTTACGATCTTGAGTAATGAATGTTTTTTTTCACAAAGCTCTATGGTATAGAAAGAAGTTCCGAAAATACTTTTATTGTGAGGAAGTTTAATTCTTTTCTATGAGAACAAAATGGCTTGGATAAATCGATTTCCAAAACTATGTTGATTATACCAATATAAATACAATAGTTACTCGTTAAAATATGGTTTCATGTACGACGATCATTCAATAAGTAAGAAGAGACAAATCGCTGTAGCTAAAAAATAGATTTATTCAAACAATATAAAACTTTGGCTACTTTTCAACAGAGTCAGCATCAGTATTAGTACACTTGTTCTTCTTATTTGTGTATGGCTCTGCCTAAAATTCTTTGGTTTGCAACTGATTTTAAATTTCTTCATTGGATCGAAAAGTCTCCCATGTAAAGCATCTTTAAGGGATGCAAACTTATGAAAATCTAATGGGGCGAGGTTGTAGCTTTAGATGGAATGTTTTTAAATGTTTCTTCAGTAAAATGTGTCATGAAGCAAAATCGTCCGTAAGTTGTGTTGGAACTGATCTTGCACAAGTATTCTTTTACTGCAGCTAATACTGAATAATGTTATGGACAGTTTCAACACTCGTGTGCACTTTTTCAGCTTTCATTTCAACAGTAATACGCATATTGGCCTGAATTAACTGATTATACTATTCTACCAATTTGTAAACGGTCGAACGGTACAAACAATTATTCCCGTACACTAAACATTCTTTTGTGGCTTTCTCTACCTTTGTAACCCTCTGCAACTAAAAATCTAATCACTACTGACTCGCCAATTACTATCGAATAGCATCGAAGGATGCCAACTTAAAGCACTGAAATAATGGTATTGATTAAATAATGCATTTCTGAGCTACATCATCTTGTCTCGTTTATTATTAAATGATTCTCATATTATACTAAATTACTGCATTATAATAATATGTAAATATTTCGTTTGGCAATTGTTAATAAGAATATTTTTATTGCAGACCTTAGATTAATTTAGACAGCCATTTCCTAAAGAGCAACCTCACTTTTAGACTACATTCTTCTCAGTTCTTCTACCTATCGAATCTTCATTGAAACTCTCACAATATAATATGCGAGCTTTGGTCACTGGATCACAATAGCATCTCAGTTTGTTCCCCGTCTCATCATAGCACACGCGTTCATTTCCTCTTTCTTCAAAGCAACTTATAGTCTCACTCGATTTTTGTATTGATACATCATTACATTTTGGAGAAACCATTTTGGTTTTGCCGCAACCATAGTTACTGCTATTACTTCCTCCGCTACCTTGATTCTGGAGATTTCTATTGCAGGGACAACATCCCTTTGGTCCTCGTCGACCGCTTGGACAAAGACCATCAACTGTAGCTCTGGTGGCATCAATGCCTGGATTACTTCCAAGCCAGATTTTTTTCAATTTATCACTCATCTTTAATTAAAACAGAAATATTAAACTAATATTCTATGAGTAGTCACACCTTAAGCTTCGACTTACATGGACTTTTTAGGAAATGGCTTGGATTACCAAAAATTTTGAATTTACACAGTTTATCTTATTTTTTTTTCTAGTCAATATTTGATGTTTCAAATATTGTTATTGTATTATTAGTGAGAAATTCAAAGGTATCTTATGTGGATATTGTTTAAAAAAAATAAAACAATCTCCTCATTTAGTACGTAGATACATATGTTATGATGATAACAGCTACCAAGGCCAGACCACTTGGTCCATTTAAGGCCCGTTGTAATGCACATACTAAACTAAAAAGTAACTTCTATGCACTAAATAATTATAAAACTAGTTCAGGATTAGTTAATTTTTATTGAATCCAAAACAAAAAATTTTGTCAGTCATTCCTTCAGAGCATAAACCCGTAATTGGTAATCATGCATTAAAAAAGGAACATTAGATTCTGACGATTAGGAGGTTGTGGAGTAAACCAGTCGCGTAAGCATTTGTATAAACGTGTCTTTTGAGGTGGACAGCAGGGCACTCTTACCATGCACTTTTGCGCACATCGCTGCGTATATTTACAGCCAGAAGCAGAGCAGCCCGCAAGAGGACAAACCGGACCTAACCCATTCCGGTGACCAGGAATATATCCGATATTTCTATGCTCCTTACAACTTAGTTCATAGGTGGCACATGGCATGACCCTAACCGGACACACGAGTGGAAGCGGCTCACAGCCATCGCATGGCATTAGACCACACCATTGTGGTGGTTTCGGTGGTTTGTCGTAAATAAATACTTTTTTCTTTACTTCCGGCTCTTTATTCTCCTCCTCATCTTCATCACCTCCACCCATTAGTTTTATTGTTGGAATACCTCCTTGTTGTTCCGCCTTGCCCTGTTCCGGTGGTTCCCTAACGAGTGCACGAACAGTTACCTCTGGTATACCTTTTGAGCCAGGTGTGCCCGCTAAAAATGGTCTTACCTTTTGTTGTTTCTGACGTGGAGTTGTTGTTAGTGCTGGTGCTCTTGCTGTTGAAAGTACTGTGATCTCTGGCACTTCACTGTTACGTGATCTACATTGCGCACTCCAATCTGGTGTTTGCTTTTGATTTGCAGTGCCGCTGCCACTAGCTTTGCTACAACTTGGTACACAACCACATCTAGGACAACGAGGCTCAGGCTCCAAAAGTTCAATTTTCGTACATCTTGGATCAACAGATTTCAATTTACTGCTCTTACGCTTCTTTTTCTTCTTCTTTTTCTCAGCTCCACCAGCAGTTGCGTTGGCCAATTTTCTGCATTCCTCAAAACCCGGCTTAGGGTCTTTGTTACCCTTTTTCTTCTTAGCCATTTTGATAAATGCAGAGGAGGTGAGAAATTAAATTTTCAAATTTTGAGCTCTGAACTAATGACTGTTCTGTTGGCCGAAACGATTTTGACTGAATTAAACCTTCATAGTTACTCTGATGTTAAGTTTTATGGCAACTAAGATCAAAATTTTTTAAAAAATTTAAAAATTTAAAAAAAAAAAAATTCAATAATAAAGTCAGTTGGACTGAGACCGAAATGACCGCGTGAATGGCTCAATATTTGTCAGACCATTTCGATTTCAAAAGCAATATCAGACACTTGGACTGTAACTGATCTGACCGTGTAAAAGGCCCATAATAGCTTTAAAGAAACAAATTTCTATCACATATTCGTGTCGAATGCCGTTGGGCATTAAATTGAGCGATTCGTTTGAAATAATAGACCCCAAGCATGTTCCTTTGGCAGTTGTTTTTGAATTTTGTGCGCTTATCTGCGCTTAGTCACGCGATAATTTTATCTGAAATATTTTTCGGACATTCGTAATAATTTACAAATTTAAAGAGAAAATTGTTCAGAGCAATGTAGTATTATTTTTATTTAAAAGTAGGACAAGAAAAGCTATACATGCACCTGGCCACAGGGTTACCTCCCGTGTCACTGAGAAGACTTGAAGATACCAAATTCTTAGGAATCTCTTATACATCTCACTTCTCATCTAACCATGGTAAATGTAAAGATTTTCAAGTGTTAACTCTAGCAAGTTTTTTAAATAAAGAAAAAAAAAAAGGAAAGGAAAGGAGAAAAGTAAGGGTGACGCTATCCAGTTTCAATGAGCAAGTCAGATAGTCAGTAAGGTAATCAAAAGAGAGTCAGTAACGTGCTAAGAAATGCTTGCTATCAGAACTATGAACTAGAACTACTTAGTAGTAGTAAAAAAGGCACAGCTGATCGTTTTATGTAAGATACTTGAATTGACTTGCATTCGATCTTGTCTAGATTCCTTTCGAAAATGGAGTCACATTAGTGACTCCAATATTTTTCTAAGCTATGAAGGACGACAAACTACTCCACATAAGCCCACAATGATACAGCATTATGCATGAGCGGAATGAGGTTTTCATTTCTCTATGGTTTATTTGTAAGGCTCCCTAACTTGAACCAATTTGACTTAATTTATCTTACCCAGGTGCAACAAAGTCTCCATGCCAAGTTTCAGCATTTTAACACCAATGATAGATGAACACCATATGTTGAGTCCAAGATCTTTTTCTCGAAGTATTAAAAGCGAAGAAACGCTAATTTCATTAATTGTGAAAAAAAAATACATTCAGCTTGAGCTATGTTCGAACCACCGTTGTGTGGGCCGTGAGACTGGCACTCTAACACATACTACACACCACCATTGAACGAGTCTTTTAAAACCAGACATATTTCCCCCCGTTGAGAGTCATGATCTTCCCAACAGGTTAAAGAACCAAATGTCCTTTACGCGTTAACGAATGCTCTCACGGAAGCGTGACTTAGCGAAAACGATCAATCACATCATGTCGTGCCCATAATTATCTAAACAAACTGAAAAGCGCAAATATTTTTTAATTTTTATTTTAATAAAAACTGCAGTTTGTTCTGTTTATTAATTTATTAGACAGCCACTTTACTGTTAGTATATTCTATTAACAAGGACCACAAGGTCCTGGAAAACAATAACAACCACAGGGTCTTGGAGGAGTTGGTCTCCTTATTGGACAGCATGGGCCCAAGCCATTTTTATGTCCAGGTATATAACCGATTAACATTTCATATTTCATGCCAATTTCTAAGGGCTCGCATTTAGCCCGACCAGATGGACCTAAGTAGGCAGGATCAAATGGTCGATAACATGGTGACGATATGTTTTGCATTTTCTTTAATTTCCTAGGTAATTTGTTAGCCAACCGCAATACCACGCAACTATTCTATAGAAAAACAGTTTTATGAATTTTAAAAAAGCATCTACATACGAGTATATGTGGGATTAAGTCCTTACCAAGTTATCCTTGTATTTAAGAGCCTGAAGTTGGTTTCTAAATAGTGGCTGTCTTGATTTCCGAATTAAGTTTATTTCAGTTCATTGAAAGAAGTGAAATATGATTTGTAATTTTAAAACTATATTTCCAAAAAGATATTTTTGTCAAAGCCTACTCTAGGAAGCAGGACTGTGATCAAGTTTAGTAATAAATTAATAAGCATACAAATTACTAATATCAACAAAGAGAGCAGCGTAGCAAATATGAATGAGTGAGTTTAAGGAATATGTTCAAATGGAACGATTGGATATGATATTGCATGAGTTAAGGCTGGAACGGAAGGGTGAAGCCGAAACAGAGTCTGAAGCTTTAGCTAAAGCCCGAAATAAAAGTGAACAGAGTGCGAGATTCATCCATTATCGCTTTTATTTTAAATATCAATCAGCTGTGCTTGAGAGGCAGACAGAGAGAGACAAATGATTTGAAGTCGAGTGTAGTCAAACTACTTTGACTTGTCGGCTTCAGCGACTCAGACTCAGCTTCACCATCTGTTGCAGCCTTTAATAGTATAAATACAGTGTGTCTATATCTCTGATTAGACACAGCCGTCTAGAGTGCATCTGTTGTGTCTAAAATAATTATATATTGAAATTTTAACAAAAAAATGCATTATCAAATAATTACAATTATTTGCTTCAATCATCAGCAGTTTTCTCACCTAAAAAGTTGGCAACAAGGACAAAACAATGGCCAACCCTTTCTAACACTGCTGCCAGACTGACCAATCTGAATGCTGTGTCTAAGTTCTGTCTATGCTAGAAACAATTCAGACTCGAGACTAATTCTTCAACAACAACCCCACAAGTTCGTCATTTTCCTTGTGGTTGTTACAGAATTTGACACGAGTCTTTGCTTACGTCAATTACCTACAGATTTTGACTCAATGTATTAAGGCTATAAGTATTCAGTCAACCAAAACAAAGCGGTATGGATGAATAGATAATGATCGTAAAACAAAGACAAGAAGTGTGCACGTGGTATTTTGCACATAAAACAATAAAAGCAAGCTTTGTGGACTTAATTTACTGAACATATTTTCGGATAACTCAGTACTATTGTAACTCATAACTCACTCAACCAACTCGCTTTGGATAAGCAAGACACAAACAATCACTCATGACCGTCGGCTTTTTCCACTCATATTTTTGAGTGACTAAAATACTATTCTGAGTAGCAACTAATTGGAGTGGAACCATGCAGCTCTGTAATATGAACACAGAGGATTCAAGCAATCAACGCAGCAAAAACAAATTTGATTTGCTTTCTTGATATTTGGCTTGCACTTAACTATTACCTTTTAAGCGCAAGTAGCGGGTTCGTTATGACTTCATCCATCCTTGTAATATGAAACTCGATCTTATGGTCGGACTCCGTATTATAATTTAAAGCTCTGCACTTTAGTGTCAGGAGAAAACCATAAAGCAGCAGCAGCAATAGCATTAAAAATAAAGTTTCCACAAAAAAAAAAGAGTGTCTTCCTCACAAACACCTTGTTTGTTTGCTGTTAATATGTCAGTGAGGCAGTCGGTTAATAAATCTAATAGTGACCGCATCGATTGAGATATCCCCGAGCTTTCATCCATTTCTATCAGTTTTTTATAAAGTATTATGCCATTATGTATGTATGGAAATTATATTTATGTGTTTATTGGTTTTTATTATTATTATTTGTTTAACTATTGTTTATATGACAATGAATTTGTGTGTAATGTTAAGTATAAATTCTCATAACAAAGTTAATAACTACACCATGAGACTAATGTTAATTATAAATTCTGCTATGAGAATTTATCTTCTCATTTTTATGGTGAAATTTTGCCAAAAATTCGTGAGATCCAATTACCAACCACAACAGCTTGAACAACCTCCACCACAACAGCCTCCTCCACCACAACAGCCGCCTCCACCGCAACAACTAGAACCACAGCAAGATGGGCCGCTACAACATGAAAAGCAACAGCATGGACCTAAACCGTTACGTCTGCCAGGTATCCAACCATCAGGACATTCTCTACGAAGCACCATCTTTGGTTTCTAAATTATATGCGACCTTGACTCTGAAGACTTTGAAAGTTCTTCTGCCGTAGGGTAAAAAATTTACCTTAAAACACACAATGCATTTAATTCATTAAAATTTATGCAAATCATTTTTATACTATAAAGTTATGTGTCAAAATGTCAAAAGCGATTCATATATCTTACCACTACGATAATCAGCAATTGCCTCACGGAATTTAAAATTTTGCCTTATTCTTTTAACAGCCGAATATGTAATAATAAAATTATGAAACTTCATTTCAACTTCAAATTTAGTTAGCCTACTTATCAAAGGAAATCGACAATGTATAATAGAGAAATTAAACATATAACCAAAATTCAGATGTATTTCAAACGTCAACTGAGGGAATAAAGTGTTTGTCCATAGATAGGGAGATTTTGTAGCAACTGTTACCTTTATTTATCCAATCATCTAATGTTTTCTTGTATTTTTGGACAATTGAAATTAGAATAACCCATTTCATAAAACACTTTCATTGTGATGTACATATAAAATCTTGAATAACAGTTGTCGCACATTGTGATGACAAAACAAATTTATTAACCGGTTAATGTGTTTAACGATTAATCGAATGTAACCGAATTAATTAATTGAAATAAACTGACACAAAAATCTCAGTTCGTTTTGCGAAAGAGTTGAGTCCTTATCCTTTTTTCTCCGCTTATGGGCCAAAGATTTTTAATGTGCCACTTTTGCTTTCAACTAAATTGCGCCAATTGTGAAATTAAGTGGGGTCACTAGTGGTGGATTGTTACGATTATTTTAGTGAATAACCGATTATGACGATTTATCGAAAGAGTATTTGTGGTACAATTAAAAGGCCTTTTAGACGGTCAGGTCAGTCTCAGTCCATGTTATCGCTTCAGAAATCGAAATAGACTGGCAAATAAGCTGAGCCATTAGTCCATTTTCCTGTTTAAATTTGGTGCTTTCCTTTTAGGTTTTTATACAGGGTGTTGTACCCATTTGTGATATTTAAAGGACCCTTGATTGAGTTATCTCTAGCGAATCTTTACAGCTAGTATTTTTAATCGTTGAGCAAAGTTTCTTTTCAATAAGTTATGTAATTAGAAAGTTGTCTATCCTCATAAAAATTAGTGTTTGTGCAATAGAAAAATATAAATAAAGTATACGATTAATTAAAATTTCCAAACATAATTGTTTTAGTTTCTAAACAGTGGAGTCCAACCAACTTATTGCACTATAGATCATGGCAATAAGTTGCGTCTGCACCTAATATCGACTTGAAAACTATAAATATAGTCTTTTATAAATAGGTCCCATGCATGGTGTAAGATTTCTGATTTCCGTTGTATGCAGATTCAAGTGCCTGTAACATATATCCAAGTAGAAAATTAAAAGCACTAAAAGTATGGATATCGATACCACGCTGATGAACACCTCGACTTCTACAATTTTCATTATCTCCAATAGGGCCGGGAAAATATTAATACAATAGCCCAATCGAATTCGCAGTGACTAGAAGACTCGCTCCCCCTCTTCACCCTAATATAATACAAACATGTCAAAAATAAACTGAAAATTTTGGTTTTATTACAACAAAATATAAAAAATCAGAACCAAACATTTTTATGATTTTGCCTAATGATTTTTACTATATTGTTTTTATCCAACTGATATTGTACCATTTACCAACCACAGCAAGGGCTATTGCAAGCTGCTCCACCACAGCAAGGACCGCATTTTGGTGGACAACAGGGACCACAGGATGGTGGACAACAGGGGCCACAGGATGGTGGACAGCAACTGGGGCCACAGCAAGGACCGCATGGTCCGCATGGTGGACAAAATACACCACAACTTGGTGGACCGCAGGGACAACATGGACCCAAACCGTTTCGTTGGCCAGGTATCCAACCATCGGGACATTCCCTACGCATCTTGAACTTGAATAGAAATACTACAAGCCAATTGGAAAAATATATTGATTTCGGGAATCTTGTTGCAGTTGGTTTAGTTGGATAGTTCTGAAAGATTCAAAAAAAATTTCAAAGATTTACTACGAAATACCAAAACGAATTTATATTTCTTACCAATTTGTTGAGAATGTAAAATTCTCCAGTATATAAAATTTTGATGTTCTCAGTTCATTGTCGAGACTTGAATGATTTCAATGAGACATTTAAAAATATTATTCCAAATTCTACAGCCTGCTTAGCTTACTTTGAAATTTGATAAAAATAATATATTTCTTTTTGTTGAAATCATTTCAGAATCTCTTCGTTCTACACCGAATAATACATCCTTCAGTGAAGTCTTTAATTGTTTACAATTTAATCTAGTAGTTTCCAGTGTCATAAAATGTTAAATTCAGGTTACACAGGCCGATCGCTCCAAGAATGCAAATTCGCCCATTGTGATGCCTGAATTTAGAAAATGGATTAAACATTCATCCATTTAGGGAAGTTGACGGTATGTTGCTTAAAGAAGAACCCGAAGAATCAACAAACAAAGCCAAGGCAGTCACTTAGGAGAGGCTAAATACTTTCTAATTCTTCCTCATCTGCATAAATGCGAAAGAAGTCTTGATGTGTGACATGCATGATTTTATTAATCAAACCAATGACGCAGTAACCCTTTAGAACTCCATCATCCGAATGCTTTACTTGTTAAAGTTTATGAGCTCGAAAGTTCAATTCGGTTTGTGGCAAAGCCAGAGTGTCCGGTATAACATTCAAAATGCCTCATTTGCTCAATTCATGCCTGTTAGCTACCTGGTTCCCGCTCGGAGACCTGAAAGGATGTTTTTTAGAGGTCTGCAAATGTCAATAACAAAAGAGAAACTGTCACGCCAATACCTTTTTAGCCAACTCGTTACCTAGAAAATTAGAATTACCCAGATTAGAGTAAATGAATGATGACAGATTTGGTTAAGGGCCGCCACCGCACTACTGATTAGTTTTATGGTGCTGTGGGCCGGCAGAGCATTGACTGACTTGGGTTGACTGACTCTCCCATATGGTGTTTATCAGACTGCATAAATGGCTGCTTGAAAACACTGCACCAGTTTGGTAGACGGTACGATAGTTGAATTGCTAGCTCCTTTGACAAGAGGCCAACGGTAAAAAAAAGATACTAACACTAGTAACATATTCTATCTATCATCTTGCCTGATCCTGATACCCTACTCACCACCAAAACCTTGCATTGAAGTTATACTATTTTATTATTCAAAATTTTATAAAGAAATTGTACTTCAAAAAGAGTTTTAATACGTGATACTCAAATATGATGTTTGTTTTTATATTATTGGTCTTCCTCCTGATCAACAACAAACTGCATACATATATACAGACAAGTACGACTGCTCTATACAACAATAACATAGTACTTATATACTTCCATATTTTGTATCCAGCAATTTTAAAAAAAATTGGCATTATTATAGCCAGAAATCCGATGCTGCGAGTTTTGGGGCTGGATTCCTAATAGATTTTCTATAAAAGCTTTATCAGTCCAACTTTCCCTCTCTCACCGGAACCCAAATTAAGAACCTAACCTACATTTTCCCCAATTCGGAAAAATTGGTACAAACATATAATTAAGGATGTAACGATACAACATTTTACCGATACGATTCCGATTATTGGAGTGAAAAATCGTCGATTCCGATACCGATTCCGATATATACAAATAACTTATCAAAGGCACTTTCAGTCTCAGTTCATTACAGCCTTTCTACAGTGAGTAAAAAGTTGTGAGTTCCGGTTTTGCATCCACAGTCGGCTCTGGTTTATTTTGAACAGCAGTATTTTGCTTTGATTATACACAGACGTGCCACTTTGCGCACACGTTGGCACAATTGAAACTGAAAATTTGTGAAAAATATATGATTAAGAATATTTTGCAGAATATGCACATAGTTCTTGCAGCTCTTGGATCATCAGTATCGTACACAATACTTTTTTCGAAACTGTGTTCTAACATTATTTGTTTTTTAGGTGGCAGAGCACTGTCTGTCTTGAGAGTGTCGTTATGCAACTCTTTTTCATGATAACGCTTTAAGTGTGTACACATGTTTGATGTCATGTAGACTTTGTGTCATCATCCTGTTTTATTTCAAATTTTTTCCAAATGGAACTTGTACACTTACAGGCTTCGCCATTCCAACAATTGTTTGCGCCGACTTATTAATGTTGTCACCCCAGCGGGTTATTTGAACTTAGTGGTTTCCCTATCTTATTCATTGTTTTCAGGCTTGCCACCTTGGGAGAAAAACCAAATTCAGAAGAAAAAATATTAACTACGTCTAAATGGCCATTTAGACAATCTGTTCTGTCTCAGTCCATTGTCGACTCGAAATACGCACCGATAACTGAATCGAAGAAAGAAAAATGACAAGCTTATTTGTCAGTCCATTTCGATTTTTGAAGCTGAGAATGAACTGACCGTCTAAAAGGCCTTATGTTGGCAAGCCTGACTGTTTCATATCGGTCAATGGACTATCGACTATCGGATCGGAATCGGAATCGTAACATCCCTACATATTATATTTTTTTAACATACTTCTCTTTTGGCATTCTTCATTCATTGACCTTTCTCACGAAAAGAAAAAACATGCAATGTGATCAAATTGTGTATATTTTGTAAAATTTATGAAATTATTTCTGCTTTAATGGTAGCTTATTTCCCATTGTGAAATTTCGATACACTCGTAATGTTGGGAGTACAGGGTATTCCATAGTCGTACCCCTTCGATTTTAGTGTACTTACTTGTTTTTCTTCCTTTTATTATAGAGTGTACTAGAGAGTAGTAAAGTATGGTATTGTAATAATGAAAATAACTGCAATAATAGGGCACTACAATAATAAATATACATCTATATATAAGTACATTTTATATAGAACAAAACTACATAGGTATGTACATATAATATATCCCACACACCATAAACAACAACAAGAACAATGGCAACAACAAGAGGAAAAGGAAAATAGTATAACAAGGAGAACAACAAAAATAAGCTGAAATATATTTAATACGAAAAGTTTTGCAATAACGGAAATGAAATGGAAATGGACGCGCGCCAATAGTCATAAATGTGCCTATGCAGAAAGGAAAAACATCATCAACGCCAACAACAACACCAAAAACCAACAATAATAGTAATAATAATAACAACAATAGCAACAAACAATGAAAATATACATACATACATATCCACATTTTATGCATATTCCAAAACAAAACAAATAGGACTAAAATGCTGAAACAAAACAATATCCTCCAAAAGCAATTTCATAAAGTAAAAGTGGCAAATGCAAATAGAAATTCTTTTATTTTTTTGCAATTTTCCAAAAAAAAAAAATCAAAAATTTATTAAGCAAAATGGTGAAAAACAAAAATATTATAAAAAGAATTATAGAATTTCAAAGGAGTTTCAGCATATACACTTACGTATAAAGGAGTTCAGTTCAGTTGAGTTCATGTTTCAGTGAGTTGATTTTTCCACATTTAAACTGATGTCTGAGAAATTTAATTTAATATCTTCATTTAAATTTAATGTGAAAATATATCAAATTCCTTCATTCATTTCTTTTCTTTTCTTTTATTGTACTTTCCTCTCCTCTCTCTCTCCTTTATATCCTTTGTCTTGAATACATCATGCCATTCTTTTGCCACGCGAAGCCGCCATTTTCGTGTTTCACAAAAGTTTTTCTCATTTCCGTTTCCTTCCTCATTGTAATGAGCAAAATTATGTACAACGCATTTAACATTGAAGATTTATGTTCTACTTCTCTCTTAAAGATTTTTATCTTTCATACGAAATGCACACGTATATAATGCTTCGTTTGCTTTAACGATATAATAATAAAATAATAAGAAATACATACATATATATAAAATTACAATAAAACATAAATATTAAACTAAGAATAATCATTATAAAACCTTAATCTTCGCTGATGGCACTCTGGCCTGTGTTGCTCAATAATTTCTTTGAAATAGCTAAGTAAAAAATTGAACTAAACACTAAAGCCTGACCATCTACTAAATAATAATTTATAACTTAAATCTGAATTGATACATATACAATAAAACACGGACGGCGAATTCACATAAAACGACGTGTTTTCAAAAAATAAAAAAGGTTATCTACTAAGACCACCAAAATTTCGAATTCTTACTTACTTACTTACTTAGCTGGCCATAACAACCCGTTTACCGGGTTACGGCCTGCTTCAGCACATCTCTCCAGGCGCCTCTGCTTTGCGCGCGCCTCCTCCAGTTGGTCACACCAAGCGTCGACAGGGCTCCTTCCAACGTAAATTGGGTCTTCCTCTCCGTCGACGTCCGCTGACTTTCGCATCAAACACACGTTTTGCTGGAGCATCTTCATTCATCCGAACGACATGACCGAGCCAGCGTAGCCGCTGGCTATCGATGCGCTGGGCAACGTCAATGTCGTTGAAGCGCTCATACAGCTCCTGATTGGTACGAATGCGAAAGTCATCGCCAACCCGAACAGGACCGAAGATCTTGCGCAGTACTTTTCTCTCGAACACTCCCAGGGCATCTACATCATTGCGTGTAAGTGACCATGCTTCCGCGCCATATAGAAGCACAGGTCGGATGAGTGCCTTGTAGATTGTTAGTTTTGTCGCTCGAGAGAGGTCTCTACTACTCAATTGCCTATTGAGACCAAAATAGCACCTGTTGGCAAGAGTGATTCTGCGCTTGATCTCCAGGCTGACGTCGTTATCGGTGTTAATGGCGGTGCCAAGGTACACGAACTCCTTGACAACATCGAAAGTATAGTCGCCGGCTGTAACTTGGGATCCAACACGCCGCACGTCCCTACTAGTTGACAACATATACTTCGTCTTGCCCTCATTCACCGCCAGACCCATTTTGGCAGACTCCCGTTCAATAGCACTGAAAGCTGCGGTGACATCTCGCTTGGTACGCCCAATGATGTCGATGTCGTCGGCATACGCATGGAGCTGGACACTTTTGTAGAAAATAGTGCCAGTGCGATGTACACCCGCCTTCCGCAGAACGCTCTCCATGACGAAATTGAAGAGGTCGCATGATAAGGGGTCGCCTTGTCTGAAACCTCGCACGGTATCAAAAGGTTCGGAGAGGTCTTTTCCTACCTTGACGGAGCTGCATGAATTACTCAACGTCATCCTGCAAAGCCTTATCAGCTTCGCAGGGATACCGAGCTCAGACATTACGGCATACACGCGATACCTTATTGGGCTATCGAAAGCTGCCTTATAGTCGACAAAGAGATGGTGAGTGTCGACTTGGTAATTTCGAATTCTTCATGCCACAAAAATTGTACTCCTCTTGGAACTAAAATCTTTAATTCATTTAACTTTTCATCGGCGGACCATTGATAGTACACATTACAATTGTTTGCTATCACTGGTTCTGGTTCACTGGAGTTCTTCAGAAAATTCTCCATAAACATCAATATACCTTTGCATTCGCTTGAGCAAATTTCCGAAACACAATAGTCACTCCGAATGAGATATCTCCCAAATACGAATTTAAATGGCATCAATCGCTTCTTGGAAAGTCAAAAAAAAAATTGATTTTGTAATTTGATTTGCGGAAACAAGAAGGAGTCATTGGGTGCAAAATCAGGCCATCAAATCGATGGTTTGGGTTCTCAAAAAATATATTTTGAAGGCCAACGTGTGAGAGCTCGCATGGTGATGGTAAAGAATGATTCGACTTTGATGTTTCGTTGTTTTCAATATATGGACAAGCAAGTGGTTGCACACCAATCAGAATTTGTAGTATTTTATTGCTATGGCCACCTGTACTGTTTTTGCGAAGAAACAGGTGACCATTTCCTTGGAAGTTCATATCACAATTTGTTGTAGAAATTTGCAACTTTTAATAAAACATTTTTTTCCTCCACTTCATTGTCAATATCAATATCGTGCGTTCGTTCCTCATTCGTTCGTGTTTTCTGTGTCGTCGTTAAACACCTTCACACATTTATGTTTATTTAAAAATATATTTATTAAAATATGTTATACAATCTCAACAAAAACTCCAACTGGCGTTAAACTTACTCTACTGTTTTATATCACGAGCCGGTGTTTGACACACTAGCCTATTATGCTTTTACTATTTGTAGCAGCGAATACACAATATAACCTAAGTGTTTCTCTCACATTTTATTTCATACTAGCTGTGCCCACGACTTCGTATGCGTGAGGTATACGAAACGTGTATTTGTTAATTTTTTTCCTAGTCATCAGCTGTTTAATGAAACATTCGAAAATCAGCCAAACAGTAGGCAACAGGCGTGCACAGACACAAAAAGGCTTACGATTTTATATAAGTATATGATAGAATTAAATTAATTATAAGAGCCAAACAACACCAACTTCCAAACAAAACCACACTTCAAAACAAACCAACGCAAGCCACAAAACAAAAAACAAGTCTGTGCGCTATCGTGGTACCAAAACTAATAATAAACGTTTTCCTTCTCCGCACAGATCTGTCCGCCCTCAACGTCTTTACCAACACCGAAAGTACGTGGGGAGTGTAATTTCAGTGTTCAACTGAAATACAACACTGACAAATCGATAACGATAACAACTGTCAATACAGAGACTATGAAATTAGA